>OZ025198.1:2500-207500 GCA_964019065.1 Catostylus mosaicus
AAATTGTCCAGTCAAATGTATATTTAACCTTTGCAAAGTTCTTCATTTCCAGGTGTATTTAATGCACCTAATAGCCAAGTATTTCAGCATATCGCTACTGTAATTACCTTCAGAATAAGAGCAGCGCTTCCTGCAAAAAGGATGCAATCAAGAATTAGAATCCCATTGAAATGTTCTTCATTTTGCAGGTATACATCGTCTAAATAATAGCCAAGAGCTCCTCCTAATTTCCTACTTAGAAACGTTGCAAAATATAGCTCAAACTTCTGCAAAAGGCTTGAATGCAAACATTTAATTGCTTTTGCAATTCGGTCCATTTTCAAGTTAAAACTCATGCAAAAGACAGGCCAATCTTTCTGCTTGTTTCCTAAGTAAATTCCTTGCAAAATATAGCTCAAACTTCTGCAAAAAGCTTTAATGCAAACATTAAATTGCTTTTACAATATGGTCCATTTTCCAGGTATAATTCATGCAAAAGAAATGGCAACAGTTTCTGCTTATTTCCAAACTAAAATCCATGCAAAACATAGCTCAAACTTCTGCGAAGAACCTGCATGGAAATATTGGTTTGCCTTCGCAATATGGTCCATTTTGCAGGTATAATTCATGCAAAAGACAGGAAAAACTTTCTGCTAATTTTCTAACTAGAATCCATGCAAAATACAGCTCAAACCTCTGCAAACGACCTGCATGCAAACATTAACTTGCATTTGCAATTTGGTCCATTTTCCAGGTATAATTCATGCAAAAGACAGGCAAATGTTTTATGCATATTTCCTAACCAAAATACTTGCAAAATACAGCTCAACCTTGTGCAAAAAATTGTCCATTCAAATGTATATTTACCTTTGCAAAGTTCTTCATTTCCAGGTGTAATTAATGCACCTAATAGCCAAGTATTTCAGCATATTAATACTGTTATAACCTTCACAATAAGAGCAGCGCTTCCTGCAAAAAGGATGCAATTAAGAATTAGAATCCCATTGAAATGTTGTTCATTTTGCTGGTATACATCGTCTAAATTATAGCCAAGAGCTCCTCCTAATTTCCCACTTAGAAACATTGCAAAATATAGCTCAAACTTCTGCAAAAGGCTTGAATGCAAACATTAATTTGCCTTTGCAATATGGTCAATTTTCCAGGTATAATTGATGCAAAAGATAGGCAAATGTTTCTGCTTATTTTCTAACTAAAATCCATGCAAAATACAGCTCAAACTTCTGCAAGCGACCTGCATGCAAACATTAACTTGCATTTGCAATTCGGTCCATTTTTTAGGTATAATTCATGCAAAAGACTGGCAACAGCTTTTAATTATTTCCTAACTAAAATCCTTTCAAAATATAGCTCAAACTTCTGCAAAAAGCTTGAATGCAAACTTTAAATTGCTTTTGCAATATGGTCCATTTTCCAGGTATAATTCATGCAAAAGAAAGGGCAACAGTTTCTGCTTATTTCCAAACTAAAATCCTTGCAAAACATAGCTCAAACTTCTACGAAGGACCTGCATGCAAACATTGATTTGCCTTTTCAATATGGTCCATTTTGCAGGTATAATTCATGCAAAAGACAGGCAAATCTTTCTGCTTGTTTCCTGAGTAAAATCCTTGCAAAATACAGCTCAAACTTCTGCAAAAGGCTTGAATGCAAACATTAATTTGCCTTTGCAATAACGTCCATTTTCCAGGTATAATTCTTGCAAAAGACAGGCAAATGTTTTATGCATATTTCCTAACCAAAATACTTGCAAAATATAGCTCAACCTTGTGCAAAAAATTGTCCATTCAAATGTATATTTACCTTTGCAAAGTTCTTCATTTCCAGGTGTAATTAATGCACCTAATAGCCAAGTATTTCAGCATATTAATACTGTTATAACCTTCACAATAAGAGCAGCGCTTCCTGCAAAAAGGATGCAATTAAGAATTAGAATCCCATTGAAATGTTGTTCATTTTGCAGGTATACATCGTCTAAATTATAGCCAAGAGCTCCTCCTAATTTCCCACTTAGAAACATTGCAAAATATAGCTCAAACTTCTGCAAAAGGCTTGAATGCAAACATTAAATCGCTTTAGCAATTCGGTCCATTTTCCAGGTATAACTAATGCAAAAGACAGGCAAATCTTTCTGCTTGTTTCCTAAGTAAAATCCTTGCAAAATATAGCTCAAACGTCTGCAAAAACTTGAATGCAAGCACTAATCTGCCTTTGCAATATGGTCCATTTTCCAGGTATAATCCATGCAAAAGACAGGAAAATGTTTCTGCTTATTTTCTAACTAGAATCCATGCAAAATACAGCTCAAACTTCTGCAAAGGATCTGCATGCAAACAGTAAGTTCTATTTGCAAATCGGTCCATTTTCCAGGTATAATTGATGCAAAAGATAGGCAAATGTTTCTTCTTATTTTCTAACTAAAATCCATGCAAAATATAGCTCAAACTTCTGCAAGCGACCTGCATGCAAACATTAACTTGCATTTGCAATTTGGTCCATTT
The DNA here is from genome assembly GCA_964019065.1 of Catostylus mosaicus. Lineage (NCBI taxonomy): Eukaryota > Metazoa > Cnidaria > Scyphozoa > Rhizostomeae > Catostylidae > Catostylus > Catostylus mosaicus. The sequence continues at coordinate 4,999 of OZ025198.1, forward strand.
TTCAGGTATAATTCATGAAAAAGACTGGCAACAGCTTTTACTTATGTCCTAACTAAAATCCTTGCAAAATATAGCTCAAACTTCTGCAAAAGGCTTGAATGCAAACATTAAATTGCTTTTGCAATATGGTCCATTTTCCAGGTATAATTCATGCAAAAGAAAGGGCAACAGTTTCTGCTTATTTCCAAACTAAAATCCTTGCAAAACATAGCTCAAACTTCTGCGAAGGACCTGCATGGAAATATTGGTGTGCCTTCGCAATATGGTCCATTTTCCAGGTATAATTGATGCAAAAGATAGGCAAATGTTTTTGCTTATTTTCTAACTAGAATCCATGCAAAATACAGCTCAAACTTCTGCAAAGGATCTGCATGCAAACATTAAGTTCCATTTGCAATTCGGTCCATTTTGCAGGTATAATTCATGCAAAAAAGACAGGCAAATCTTTCTGCTTGTTTCCTAAGTAAAATCCTTGCAAAATATAGCTCAAACTTCTGCAAAAGGCTTGAATGCAAACATTAATTTGCCTTTGCAATAACGTCCATTTTCAAGGTATAATTCATGCAAAAGACAGGCAAATGTTTTATGCATATTTCCTAACCAAAATACTTGCAAAATACAGCTCAACCTTGTGCAAAAAATTGTCCATTCAAATGTATATTTACCTTTGCAAAGCTCTTCATTTCCAGGTGTAATTAATGCACCTAATAGCCAAGTATTTTTGCATATCAATACTGTTATAACCTTCAGAATAAGAGCAGCGCTTCCTGCAAAAAGAAGCAATTAAGAATTAGAATCCCATTGAAATGTTCTTCATTTTGCAGGTATACATCGTCTAAATTATAGCCAAGAGCTCCTCCTAATTTCCTACTTAGAAACATTGCAAAATATAGCTCAAACTTCTGCAAGAGGCTTGAATGCAAACATTAATTTGCCTTTGCAATATGGTCAATTTTCCAGGTATAATTGACGCAAAAGATAGGCAAATGTTTTTGCTTATTTTCTAACTAAGATCCATGCAAAATACAGCTCAAACTTCTGCAAACGACCTACATGCAAACATTAACTTGCATTTGCAATTTGGTCCATTTTCCAGGTATAATTGATGCAAAAGACAGGCAACAGTTTTTACTTATTTCCTAACTAAAATCCTTGCAAAACATAGCTCAATCTTGTGCGAAGGACCTGCATGGAAATATTGATTTGCCTTTGCAATATGGTCCATTTTGCAGGTATAATTCATGCAAAAGACAGGCAAATCTTTCTGCTTGTTTCCTAAGTAAAATCCTTGCAAAATATAGCTCAAACTTCTGCAAAAGGCTTGAATGCAAACATTAATTTGCCTTTGCAATATCGTCCATTTTCCAGGTATAATTCATGCAAAAGACAGGCAAATGTTTTATGCATATTTCCTAACCAAAATACTTGCAAAATACAGCACAACCTTGTGCAAAAAATTGTCCATTCAAATGTATATTTACCTTTGCAAAGTTCTTCATTTCCAGGTGTAATTAATGCACCTAATAGCCAAGTATTTCAGCATATTAATACTGTTATAACCTTCAGAATAAGAGCAGCGCTTCCTGCAAAAAGGATGCAATTAAGAATTAGAATCCCATTGAAATGTTGTTCATTTTGCAGGTATACATCGTCTAAATTTTAGCCAAAAGCTCCTCCTAATTTCCCACTTAGAAACATTGCAAAATATAGCTCAAACTTCTGCAAAAGGCTTGAATGCAAACATTAATTTGCCTTTGGAATATGGTCAATGTTCCAGGTATAATTGATGCAAAAGATAGGCAAATGTTTCTGCTTATTTTCTAACTAAAATCCATGCAAAGTACAGCTCAAACTTCTGCAAGCGACCTGCATGCAAACATTAACTTGCATTTGCAATTTGGTCCATTTTTCAGATATAATTCATGCAAAAGACTGGCAACAGTTTTTGCTTATTTCCTAACTAAAATCCTTGCAAATTATAGCTCAAACTTCTGCAAGAAGCTTGAATGCAAACATTAAATTGCTTTTGCAATATGGTCCATTTTCCAGGTATAATTCATGCAAAAGAAAAGGCAACAGTTTCTGCTTATTTCCAAACTAAAATCCTTGCAAAACATAGCTCAAACTTCTGCAAAAGGCTTGAATGCAAACATTAAATTGCTTTTGCAATTCGGTCCATTTTCCAGGTTTAACTCATGCAAAAGACATTAAGAATTAGAATCCCATTGAAAAGTTGTTCATTTTGAAGGTATACATCGTCTAAATTATAGCCAAAAGCTCCTCCTAATTTCCCACTTAGAAACATTGCAAATTATAGCTCAAACTTCTGCAAGAAGCTTGAATGCAAACATTAAATTGCTTTTGCAATATGGTCCATTTTCCAGGTATAATTCATGCAAAAGAAAAGGCAACAGTTTCTGCTTATTTCCAAACTAAAATCCTTGCAAAACATAGCTCAAACTTCTGCAAAAGGCTTGAATGCAAACATTAAATTGCTTTTGCAATTCGGTCCATTTTCCAGGTTTAACTCATGCAAAAGACAGGCAAATCTTTCTGCTTGTTTCCTAAGTAAAATCCTTGCAAAATATAGCTCAAACGTCTGCAAAAACTTGAATGCAAACATTAATCTTCCTTTGCAATATGGTCCATTTTCCAGGTATAATCCATGCAAAAGACAGGAAAATGTTTCTGCTTATTTTCAAACTAGAATCATGGCAAAATACAGCTCAAACTTCTCCAAAGGATCTGCATGCAAACATTAAGTTCCATTTCCAATTCGGTCCAATTTGCAGGCCTAATTCATGCAAAAGGCAGGCAAATCTTTCTGCTTATTTCCAAACTAAAATCCTTGCAAAACATAGCTCAAACTTCTGCAAAAGGCTTGAATGCAAACATTAAATTGCTTTTGCAATTCGGTCCATTTTCCAGGCATAACTCATGCAAAAGACAGGAAAATGTTTCTGCTTATTTTCTAACTAGAATCCATGCAAAACACAGCTCAAACTTCTGCAAAGGATCTGCATGCAAACATTAAGTTCCATTTGCAATTCGGTCCATTTCGCAGGTATAATTCATGCAAAAGACCGGCAAATCTTTCTGCTTATTTCCTAACTAAAATCCTTGCAAAATATAGCTCAAACTTCTGCAAAAAGCTTGAATGCAAAAATTAAATTGCTTTTGCAATATGGTCCATTTTCCAGGTATAATTCATGCAAAAGAAAAGGCAACAGTTTCTGCTTTTTCAAAACTAAAATCCTTGCAAAACATAGCTCAAACTTCTGCGAAGGACCTGCATGCAAACATTGATTTGCCTTTGCAATATAGTCCATTTTGCAGGTATAATTCATGCAAAAGACAGGGATATCTTTCTGCTTGTTTCATAAGTAAAATCCTTGCAAAATATAGCTCAAACTTCTGCAAAAGGCTTGAATGCAAACATTAATTTGCCTTTGCAATATCGTCCATTTTCCAGGTATAATTCATGCAAAAGACAGGCAAATGTTTTATGCATATTTCCTAACCAAAATACTTGCAAAATACAGCTCAACCTTGTGCAAAAAATTGCCCATTAAAAAGTATATTTACCTTTGCAAAGTTCTTCATTCCCAGGTGTAATTAATGCACCTAATAGCCAAGTATTTCAGCATATTAATACTGTTATAACCTTCAGAATAAGAGCAGCGCTTCCTGCAAAAAGGATGCAATTAAGAATTAGAACCCCATTGAAATGTTGTTCATTTTGCAGGGATACATCGTCTAAATTATAGCCAAGAGCTCCTCCTAATTTCCTACTTAGAAACATTGCAAAATATAGCTCAAACTTCTGCAAAAGGCTTGAATGCAAATATTAAATTGCTTTTCCAATTCGGTCCATTTTCCAGGTATAACTCATGCAAAAGACAGGCAACTCTTTCTGCTTGTTTCCTAAGTAAAATCCTTGCAAAATATAGCTCAAACGTCTGCAAAAGGCTTGAATGCAAACATTAATTTGCCTTTGCAATATCGTCCATTTTCCAGGTATAATTCATGCAAAAGACAGGCAAATGTTTTATGCATATTTCCTAACCAAAATACTTGCAAAATACAGCTCAACCTTGTGCAAAAAATTGTCCATTCAAATGTATATTTACCTTTGCAAAGTTCTTCATTTCGAGGTGTAATTAATGCACCTAATAGCCAAGTATTTCAGCATATTAATACTGTTATAACCTTCAGAATAAGAGCAGCGCTTCCTGCAAAAAGGATGCAATTAAGAATTAGAATCCCATTGAAATGTTGTTCATTTTGCAGGTATAACTCATGGAAAAGACAGGAAAATGTTTCTGCTTATATTCTAACTAGAATCCATGCGAAATACAGCTCAAACTTCTGCAAAGGATCTGCATGCAAACATTAAGTTCCATTTGCAATTCGGTCCATTTTGCAGGTATAATTCATGCAAAAGACAGGCAAATCTTTCTGCTTGTTTCCTAAGTAAAATCCTTGCAAACTATAGCTCAAACTTCTGCAAGAGGCTTGAATGCAAACATTAATTTGCCTTTGCAATATGGTCAATTTTCCAGGTATAATTGATGCAAAAGATAGGCAAATGTTTTTGCTTATTTTCTAACTAAGATCCATGCAAAATACAGCTCAAACTTCTGCAAACGACCTACATGCAAACATTAACTTGCATTTGCAATTTGGTCCATTTTTCAGGTATAATTGATGCAAAAGACAGGCAACAGTTTTTACTTATTTCCTAACTAAAATCCTTGCAAAACATAGCTCAAACTTCTGCGAAGGACCTGCAAGGAAATATTGATTTGCCTTTGCAATATGGTCCATTTTTCAGGTATAATTGATGCAAAAGACAGGCAAATCTTTCTGCTTGTTTCCTAAGTAAAATCCTTGCAAAATATAGCTCAAACTTCTGCAAAATGCTTGAATGCAAACATTAATTTGCCTTTGCAATATCGTCCATTTTCCAGGTATAATTCATGCAAAAGACAGGCAAATGTTTTATGCATATTTCCTAACCAAAATACTTGCAAAATACAGCTCAACCTTGAGCAAAAAAATTGTCCATTCAAATGTATATTTACCTTTGCAAAGTTCTTCATTTCGAGGTGTAATTAATGCACCTAATAGCCAAGTATTTCAGCATATTAATACTGTTATAACCTTCAGAATAAGAGCAGCGCTTCCTGCAAAAAGGATGCAATTAAGAATTAGAACCCCATTGAAATGTTGTTCATTTTGCAGGTATACATCGTCTAAATTATAGCCAAGAGCTCCTCCTAATTTCCTACTTAGAAACATTGTAAAATATAGCTCAAACTTCTGCAAAAGGCTTGAATGCAAACATTAAATTGCTTTTGCAATTCGGTCCATTTTCCAGGTATAACTCATGGAAAAGACAGGAAAATGTTTCTGCTTATATTCTAACTAGAATCCATGCGAAATACAGCTCAAACTTCTGCAAAGGATCTGCATGCAAACATTAAGTTCCATTTGCAATTCGGTCCATTTTGCAGGTATAATTCATGCAAAAGACAGGCAAATCTTTCTGCTTGTTTCCTAAGTAAAATCCTTGCAAACTATAGCTCAAACTTCTGCAAGAGGCTTGAATGCAAACATTAATTTGCCTTTGCAATATGGTCAATTTTCCAGGTATAATTGATGCAAAAGATAGGCAAATGTTTTTGCTTATTTTCTAACTAAGATCCATGCAAAATACAGCTCAAACTTCTGCAAACGACCTACATGCAAACATTAACTTGCATTTGCAATTTGGTCCATTTTTCAGGTATAATTGATGCAAAAGACAGGCAACAGTTTTTACTTATTTCCTAACTAAAATCCTTGCAAAACATAGCTCAAACTTCTGCGAAGGACCTGCAAGGAAATATTGATTTGCCTTTGCAATATGGTCCATTTTTCAGGTATAATTGATGCAAAAGACAGGCAAATCTTTCTGCTTGTTTCCTAAGTAAAATCCTTGCAAAATATAGCTCAAACTTCTGCAAAATGCTTGAATGCAAACATTAATTTGCCTTTGCAATATCGTCCATTTTCCAGGTATAATTCATGCAAAAGACAGGCAAATGTTTTATGCATATTTCCTAACCAAAATACTTGCAAAATACAGCTCAACCTTGAGCAAAAAAATTGTCCATTCAAATGTATATTTACCTTTGCAAAGTTCTTCATTTCCAGGTGTAATTAATGCACCTAATAGCCAAGTATTTCAGCATATTAATACTGTTATAACCTTCACAATAAGAGCAGCGCTTCCTGCAAAAAGGATGCAATTAAGAATTAGAATCCCATTGAAAAGTTGTTCATTTTGAAGGTATACATCGTCTAAATTATAGCCAAAAGCTCCTCCTAATTTCCCACTTAGAAACATTGCAAAATATAGCTCAAACTTCTGCAAAAGGCTTGAATGCAAACATTAATTTGCCTTTGCAATATGGTCAATGTTCCAGGTATAATTGATGCAAAAGATAGGCAAATGTTTCTGCTTATTTTCTAACTAAAATCCATGCAAAGTACAGCTCAAACTTCTGCAAGCGACCTGCATGCAAACATTAACTTGCATTTGCAATTTGGTCCATTTTTCAGGTATAATTCATGCAAAAGACTGGCAACAGTTTTTACTTATTTCCTAACTAAAATCCTTGCAAAATATAGCTCAAACGTCTGCAAAAACTTGAATGCAAACATTAATCTTCCTTTGCAATATGGTCCATTTTCCAGGTATAATCCATGCAAAAGACAGGAAAATGTTTCTGCTTATTTTCAAACTAGAATCATGGCAAAATACAGCTCAAACTTCTTCAAAGGATCTGCATGCAAACATTAAGTTCCATTTCCAATTCGGTCCAATTTGCAGGCATAATTCATGCAAAAGGCAGGCAAATCTTTCTGCTTATTTCCAAACTAAAATCCTTGCAAAACATAGCTCAAACTTCTGCAAAAGGCATGAATGCAAACATTAAATTGCTTTTGCAATTCGGTCCATTTTCCAGGTATAACTCATGCAAAAGACAGGAAAATGTTTCTGCTTATTTTCTAACTAGAATCCATGCAAAATACAGCTCAAACTTCTGCAAAGGATCTGCATGCAAACATTAAGTTCCATTTGCAATTCGGTCCATTTCGCAGGTATAATTCATGCAAAAGACAGGCAAATCTTTCTGCTTATTTCCTAACTAAAATCCTTGCAAAATATAGCTCAAACTTCTGCAAAAAGCTTGAATGCAAAAATTAAATTGCTTTTGCAATATGGTCCATTTTCCAGGTATAATTCATGCAAAAGAAAAGGCAACAGTTTCTGCTTTTTTCAAAACTAAAATCCTTGCAAAACATAGCTCAAACTTCTGCGAAGGACCTGCATGCAAACATTGATTTGCCTTTGCAATATAGTCCATTTTGCAGGTATAATTCATGCAAAAGACAGGGATATCTTTCTGCTTGTTTCATAAGTAAAATCCTTGCAAAATATAGCTCAAACTTCTGCAAAAGGCTTGAATGCAAACATTAATTTGCCTTTGCAATATCGTCCATTTTCCAGGTATTATTCATGCAAAAGACAGGCAAATGTTTTATGCATATTTCCTAACCAAAATACTTGCAAAATACAGCTCAACCTTGTGCAAAAAATTGCCCATTCAAATGTATATTTACCTTTGCAAAGTTCTTCATTCCCAGGTGTAATTAATGCACCTAATAGCCAAGTATTTCAGCATATTAATACTGTTATAACCTTCAGAATAAGAGCAGCGCTTCCTGCAAAAAGGATGCAATTAAGAATTAGAACCCCATTGAAATGTTGTTCATTTTGCAGGTATACATCGTCTAAATTATAGCCAAGAGCTCCTCCTAATTTCCTACTTAGAAACATTGCAAAATATAGCTCAAACTTCTGCAAAAGGCTTGAATGCAAATATTAAATTGCTTTTCCAATTCGGTCCATTTTCCAGGTATAACTCATGGAAAAGACAGGAAAATGTTTCTGCTTATTTTCTAACTGGAATCCATGCAAAATACAGCTCAAACTTCTGCAAAGGATCTGCATGCAAACATTAAGTTCCATTTGCAATTCGGTCCATTTTGCAGGTATAATTCATGAAAAAGACAGGCAAATCTTTCTGCTTGTTTTCTAAGTAAAATCCTTGCAAAATATAGCTCAAACTTCTGCAAGAGGCTTGAATGCAAACATTAATTTGCCTGTGCAATATGGTCAATTTTCCAGGTATAATTGATGCAAAAGATAGACAAATGTTTCTGCTTATTTTCTAACTAAGATCCATGCAAAATACAGCTCAAACTTCTGGAAACGACCTACATGCAAACATTAACTTGCATTTGCAATTTGGTCCATTTTTCAGGTATAATTCATGCAAAAGATAGGCAACAGTTTTTACTTATTTCCTAACTAAAATCCTTGCAAAACATAGCTCAAACTTCTGCGAGGGACCTGCAAGGAAATATTGATTTGCCTTTGCAATATGGTCCATTTTTCAGGTATAATTGATGCAAAAGACAGGCAAATCTTTCTGCTTGTTTCCTAAGTAAAATCCTTGCAAAATATGGCTCAAACTTCTGCAAAATGCTTGAATGCAAACATTAATTTGCCTTTGCAATATCGTCCATTTTCCAGGTATAATTCATGCAAAAGACAGGCAAATGTTTTATGCATATTTCCTAACCAAAATACTTGCAAAATACAGCTCAACCTTGAGCAAAAAAATTGTCCATTCAAATGTATATTTACCTTTGCAAAGTTCTTCATTTCCAGGTGTAATTAATGCACCTAATAGCCAAGTATTTCAGCATATTAATACTGTTATAACCTTCAGAATAAGAGCAGCGCTTCCTGCAAAAAGGATGCAATTAAGAATTAGAATCCCATTGAAAAGTTGTTCATTTTGCAGGTATACATCGTCTAAATTATAGCCAAAAGCTCCTCCTAATTTCCCACTTAGAAACATTGCAAAATATAGCTCAAACTTCTGCAAAAGGCTTGAATGCAAACATTAATTTGCCTTTGCAATATGGTCAATGTTCCAGGTATAATTGATGCAAAAGATAGGCAAATGTTTCTGCTTATTTTCTAACTAAAATCCATGCAAAGTACAGCTCAAACTTCTGCAAGCGACCTGCATGCAAACATTAACTTGCATTTGCAATTTGGTCCATTTTTCAGGTATAATTCATGCAAAAGACTGGCAACAGTTTTTACTTATTTCCTAACTAAAATCCTTGCAAAATATAGCTCAAACTTCTGCAAGCAGCTTGAATGCAAACATTAAATTGCTTTTGCAATATGGTCCATTTTCCAGGTATAATTCATGCAAAAGAAAGGGCAACAGTTACTGCTTATTTCCAAACTAAAACTCTTGCAAAACATAGCTCAAACTTCTGCAAAAGGCTTGAATGCAAACATTAAATTGCTTTTGCAATTCGGTCCATTTTCAAGGTTTAACTCATGCAAAAGACAGGCAAATCTTTCTGCTTGTTTCCTAAGTAAAATCCTTGCAAAATATAGCTCAAACGTCTGCAAAAACTTGAATGCAAACATTAATCTTTCTTTGCAATATGGTCCATTTTCCAGGTATAATCCATGCAAAAGACAGGAAAATGTTTCTGCTTATTTTCTAACTAGAATCCTGGCAAAATACAGCTCAAACTTCTTCAAAGGATCTGCATGCAAACATTAAGTTCCATTTGCAATTCGGTCCAATTTGCAGGCATAATTCATGCAAAAGGCAGGCAAATCTTTCTGCTTATTTCCAAACTAAAATCCTTGCAAAACATAGCTCAAACTTCTGCAAAAGGCTTGAATGCAAACATTAAATTGCTTTTGCAATTCGGTCCATTTTCCAGGTTTAACTCATGCAAAAGACAGGCAAATCTTTCTGCTTGTTTCCTACGTAAAATCCTTGCAAAATATAGCTCAAACGTCTGCAAAAACTTGAATGCAAACATTAATCTTTCTTTGCAATATGGTCCATTTTCGAGGTATAATCCATGCAAAAGACAGGAAAATGTTTCTGCTTATTTTCAAACTAGAATCCTGGCAAAATACAGCTCAAACTTCCGCAAAGGATCTGCATGCAAACATTAAGTTCCATTTGCAATTCGGTCCATTTTGCAGGCATAATTCATGCAAAAGGCAGGTAAATCTTTCTGCTTATTTCCAAACTAAAATCCTTGCAAAACATAGCGCAACCTTCTGCCAAGGACCTGCATGCAAACATTGATTTGCCTTTGCAATATGGTCCATTTTGCAGGTATAATTCATGCAAAAGACAGGGGTATCTTTCTGCTTGTTTCCTAAGTAAAATCCTTGCAAAATATAGCTCAAACTTCTGCAAAAGGCTTGAAGGCAAAAATTAATTTGCCTTTGCAATATCGTCCATTTTACAGGTATAATTCATGCAAAAGACAGGCAAATGTTTTATGCATATTTCCTAACCAAAATACTTGCAAAATACAGCTCAACCTTGTGCAAAAAATTGTCCATTCAAATGTATATTTACCTTTGCAAAGTTCTTCATTTCCAGGTGTAATTAATGCACCTAATAGCCAAGTATTTCAGCATATTAATACTGTTATAACCTTCAGAATAGGAGCAGCGCTTCCTGCAAAAAGGATGCAATTAAGAATTAGAATCCCATTGAAATGTTGTTCATTTTGCAGGTATACATCGTCTAAATTATAGCCAAGAGCTCCTCCTAATTTCCCACTTAGAAACATTGCAAAATATAGCTCAATCTTCTGCAAAAGGATTGACTGCAAACATTAAATTGCTTTTGCAATTCGGTCCATTTTGCAGGCATAATTCATTCAAAAGACAGGCAAATCTTTCTGCTTGTTTCCTAAGTAAAATCCTTGCAAAATATAGCTCGAACTTCTGCAAAAGTCTTGAATGCAAACATTAAATTGCTTTACAATATGGTCAATTTTCCAGGTATAATTCATGCAAAAGAAAGGGCAACAGTTTCTGCTTATTTCCAGACTAAAATCCTTGCAAAACATAGCTCAAACTTCTGCGAAGGACCTGCATGGAAATATTGATTTGCCTTTGCAATATGGTCCATTTTCCAGTTATAATCCATGCAAAAGGCAGGAAAAAGTTTCTGCTTATTTTCTAACTAAAATATATGCAAAATACAGCGCAACCTTCTGCCAAGGACCTGCATGCAAACATTGATTTGCCTTTGCAATATGGTCCATTTTGCAGGTATAATTCATGCAAAAGACAGGGATATCTTTCTGCTTGTTTCCTAAGTAAAATCCTTGCAAAATATAGCTCAAACTTCTGCAAAAGGCTTGAAGGCAAAAATTAATTTGCCTTTGCAATATCGTCCATTTTACAGGTATAATTCATGCAAAAGACAGGCAAATGTTTTATGCATATTTCCTAACCAAAATACTTGCAAAATACAGCTCAACCTTGTGCAAAAAATTGTCCATTCAAATGTATATTTACCTTTGCAAAGTTCTTCATTTCCAGGTGTAATTAATGCACCTAATAGCCAAGTATTTCAGCATATTAATACTGTTATAACCTTCAGAATAAGAGCAGCGCTTCCTGCAAAAAGGATGCAATTAAGAATTAGAATCCCATTGAAATGTTGTTCATTTTGCAGGTATACATCGTCTAATTTTTAGCCAAAAGCTCCTCCTAATTTCCCACTTAGAAACATTGCAAAATATAGCTCAAACTTCTGCAAAAGGCTTGAATGCAAACATTAATTTGCCTTTGGAATATGGTCAATGTTCCAGGTATAATTGATGCAAAAGATAGGCAAATGTTTCTGCTTATTTTCTAACTAAAATCCATGCAAAGTACAGCTCAAACTTCTGCAAGCGACCTGCATGCAAACATTAACTTGCATTTGCAATTTGGTCCATTTTTCAGATATAATTCATGCAAAAGACTGGCAACAGTTTTTACTTATTTCCTAACTAAAATCCTTGCAAATTATAGCTCAAACTTCTGCAAGAAGCTTGAATGCAAACATTAAATTGCTTTTGCAATATGGTCCATTTTCCAGGTATAATTCATGCAAAAGAAAGGGCAACAGTTTCTGCTTATTTCCAAACTAAAATCCTTGCAAAACATAGCTCAAACTTCTGCAAAAGGCTTGAATGCAAACATTAAATTGCTTTTGCAATTCGGTCCATTTTCCAGGTTTAACTCATGCAAAAGACAGGCAAATCTTTCTGCTTGTTTCCTAAGTAAAATCCTTGCAAAATATAGCTCAAACGTCTGCAAAAACTTGAATGCAAACATTAATCTTCCTTTGCAATATGGTCCATTTTCCAGGTATAATCCATGCAAAAGAGAGGAAAATGTTTCTGCTTATTTTCAAACTAGAATCCTGGCAAAATACAGCTGAAACTTCTTCAAAGGATCTGCATGCAAACATTAAGTTCCATTTCCAATTCGGTCCAATTTGCAGGCATAATTCATGCAAAAGGCAGGCAAATCTTTCTGCTTATTTCCAAACTAAAATCCTTGCAAAACATAGCTCAAACTTCTGCAAAAGGCTTGAATGCAAACATTAAATTGCTTTTGCAATTCGGTCCATTTTCCAGGTATAACTCATGCAAAAGACAGGAAAATGTTTCTGCTTATTTTCTAACTGGAATCCATGCAAAATACAGCTCAAACTTCTGCAAAGGATCTGCATGCAAACATTAAGTTCCATTTGCAATTCGGTCCATTTCGCAGGTATAATTCATGCAAAAGACAGGCAAATCTTTCTGCTTATTTCCTAACTAAAATCCTTGCAAAATATAGCTCAAACTTCTGCAAAAAGCTTGAATGCAAAAATTAAATTGCTTTTGCAATATGGTCCATTTTCCAGGTATAATTCATGCAAAAGAAAAGGCAACAGTTTCTGCTTTTTTCAAAACTAAAATCCTTGCAAAACATAGCTCAAACTTCTGCGAAGGACCTGCATGCAAACATTGATTTGCCTTTGCAATATAGTCCATTTTGCAGGTATAATTCATGCAAAAGACAGGGATATCTTTCTGCTTGTTTCATAAGTAAAATCCTTGCAAAATATAGCTCAAACTTCTGCAAAAGGCTTGAATGCAAACATTAATTTGCCTTTGCAATATCGTCCATTTTCCAGGTATAATTCATGCAAAAGACAGGCAAATGTTTTATGCATATTTCCTAACCAAAATACTTGCAAAATACAGCTCAACCTTGTGCAAAAAATTGCCCATTCAAATGTATATTTACCTTTGCAAAGTTCTTCATTCCCAGGTGTAATTAATGCACCTAATAGCCAAGTATTTCAGCATATTAATACTGTTATAACCTTCAGAATAAGAGCAGCGCTTCCTGCAAAAAGGATGCAATTAAGAATTAGAACCCCATTGAAATGTTGTTCATTTTGCAGGTATACATCGTCTAAATTATAGCCAAGAGCTCCTCCTAATTTCCTACTTAGAAACATTGTAAAATATAGCTCAAACTTCTGCAAAAGGCTTGAATGCAAACATTAAATTACTTTTGCAATTCGGTCCATTTTCCAGGTTTAACTCATGCAAAAGACAGGCAACTCTTTCTGCTTGTTTCCTAAGTAGAATCCTTGCAAAATATAGCTCAAACGTCTGCAAAAGGCTTGAATGCAAACATTAATTTGTCTTTGCAATATCGTCCATTTTCCAGGTATAATTCATGCAAAAGACAGGAAAATGTTTCTGCTTATTTTCAAACTAGAATCCTGGCAAAATACAGCTCAAACTTCCGCAAAGGATCTGCATGCAAACATTAAGTTCCATTTGCAATTCGGTCCATTTTGCAGGCATAATTCATGCAAAAGGCAGGTAAATCTTTCTGCTTATTTCCAAACTAAAATCCTTGCAAAACATAGCGCAACCTTCTGCCAAGGACCTGCATGCAAACATTGATTTGCCTTTGCAATATGGTCCATTTTGCAGGTATAATTCATGCAAAAGACAGGGGTATCTTTCTGCTTGTTTCCTAAGTAAAATCCTTGCAAAATATAGCTCAAACTTCTGCAAAAGGCTTGAAGGCAAAAATTAATTTGCCTTTGCAATATCGTCCATTTTACAGGTATAATTCATGCAAAAGACAGGCAAATGTTTTATGCATATTTCCTAACCAAAATACTTGCAAAATACAGCTCAACCTTGTGCAAAAAATTGTCCATTCAAATGTATATTTACCTTTGCAAAGTTCTTCATTTCCAGGTGTAATTAATGCACCTAATAGCCAAGTATTTCAGCATATTAATACTGTTATAACCTTCAGAATAGGAGCAGCGCTTCCTGCAAAAAGGATGCAATTAAGAATTAGAATCCCATTGAAATGTTGTTCATTTTGCAGGTATACATCGTCTAAATTATAGCCAAGAGCTCCTCCTAATTTCCCACTTAGAAACATTGCAAAATATAGCTCAATCTTCTGCAAAAGGATTGACTGCAAACATTAAATTGCTTTTGCAATTCGGTCCATTTTGCAGGCATAATTCATTCAAAAGACAGGCAAATCTTTCTGCTTGTTTCCTAAGTAAAATCCTTGCAAAATATAGCTCGAACTTCTGCAAAAGTCTTGAATGCAAACATTAAATTGCTTTTACAATATGGTCAATTTTCCAGGTATAATTCATGCAAAAGAAAGGGCAACAGTTTCTGCTTATTTCCAGACTAAAATCCTTGCAAAACATAGCTCAAACTTCTGCGAAGGACCTGCATGGAAATATTGATTTGCCTTTGCAATATGGTCCATTTTCCAGTTATAATCCATGCAAAAGGCAGGAAAAAGTTTCTGCTTATTTTCTAACTAAAATATATGCAAAATACAGCGCAACCTTCTGCCAAGGACCTGCATGCAAACATTGATTTGCCTTTGCAATATGGTCCATTTTGCAGGTATAATTCATGCAAAAGACAGGGATATCTTTCTGCTTGTTTCCTAAGTAAAATCCTTGCAAAATATAGCTCAAACTTCTGCAAAAGGCTTGAAGGCAAAAATTAATTTGCCTTTGCAATATCGTCCATTTTACAGGTATAATTCATGCAAAAGACAGGCAAATGTTTTATGCATATTTCCTAACCAAAATACTTGCAAAATACAGCTCAACCTTGTGCAAAAAATTGTCCATTCAAATGTATATTTACCTTTGCAAAGTTCTTCATTTCCAGGTGTAATTAATGCACCTAATAGCCAAGTATTTCAGCATATTAATACTGTTATAACCTTCAGAATAAGAGCAGCGCTTCCTGCAAAAAGGATGCAATTAAGAATTAGAATCCCATTGAAATGTTGTTCATTTTGCAGGTATACATCGTCTAATTTTTAGCCAAAAGCTCCTCCTAATTTCCCACTTAGAAACATTGCAAAATATAGCTCAAACTTCTGCAAAAGGCTTGAATGCAAACATTAATTTGCCTTTGGAATATGGTCAATGTTCCAGGTATAATTGATGCAAAAGATAGGCAAATGTTTCTGCTTATTTTCTAACTAAAATCCATGCAAAGTACAGCTCAAACTTCTGCAAGCGACCTGCATGCAAACATTAACTTGCATTTGCAATTTGGTCCATTTTTCAGATATAATTCATGCAAAAGACTGGCAACAGTTTTTACTTATTTCCTAACTAAAATCCTTGCAAATTATAGCTCAAACTTCTGCAAGAAGCTTGAATGCAAACATTAAATTGCTTTTGCAATATGGTCCATTTTCCAGGTATAATTCATGCAAAAGAAAGGGCAACAGTTTCTGCTTATTTCCAAACTAAAATCCTTGCAAAACATAGCTCAAACTTCTGCAAAAGGCTTGAATGCAAACATTAAATTGCTTTTGCAATTCGGTCCATTTTCCAGGTTTAACTCATGCAAAAGACAGGCAAATCTTTCTGCTTGTTTCCTAAGTAAAATCCTTGCAAAATATAGCTCAAACGTCTGCAAAAACTTGAATGCAAACATTAATCTTCCTTTGCAATATGGTCCATTTTCCAGGTATAATCCATGCAAAAGAGAGGAAAATGTTTCTGCTTATTTTCAAACTAGAATCCTGGCAAAATACAGCTGAAACTTCTTCAAAGGATCTGCATGCAAACATTAAGTTCCATTTCCAATTCGGTCCAATTTGCAGGCATAATTCATGCAAAAGGCAGGCAAATCTTTCTGCTTATTTCCAAACTAAAATCCTTGCAAAACATAGCTCAAACTTCTGCAAAAGGCTTGAATGCAAACATTAAATTGCTTTTGCAATTCGGTCCATTTTCCAGGTATAACTCATGCAAAAGACAGGAAAATGTTTCTGCTTATTTTCTAACTGGAATCCATGCAAAATACAGCTCAAACTTCTGCAAAGGATCTGCATGCAAACATTAAGTTCCATTTGCAATTCGGTCCATTTCGCAGGTATAATTCATGCAAAAGACAGGCAAATCTTTCTGCTTATTTCCTAACTAAAATCCTTGCAAAATATAGCTCAAACTTCTGCAAAAAGCTTGAATGCAAAAATTAAATTGCTTTTGCAATATGGTCCATTTTCCAGGTATAATTCATGCAAAAGAAAAGGCAACAGTTTCTGCTTTTTTCAAAACTAAAATCCTTGCAAAACATAGCTCAAACTTCTGCGAAGGACCTGCATGCAAACATTGATTTGCCTTTGCAATATAGTCCATTTTGCAGGTATAATTCATGCAAAAGACAGGGATATCTTTCTGCTTGTTTCATAAGTAAAATCCTTGCAAAATATAGCTCAAACTTCTGCAAAAGGCTTGAATGCAAACATTAATTTGCCTTTGCAATATCGTCCATTTTCCAGGTATAATTCATGCAAAAGACAGGCAAATGTTTTATGCATATTTCCTAACCAAAATACTTGCAAAATACAGCTCAACCTTGTGCAAAAAATTGCCCATTCAAATGTATATTTACCTTTGCAAAGTTCTTCATTCCCAGGTGTAATTAATGCACCTAATAGCCAAGTATTTCAGCATATTAATACTGTTATAACCTTCAGAATAAGAGCAGCGCTTCCTGCAAAAAGGATGCAATTAAGAATTAGAACCCCATTGAAATGTTGTTCATTTTGCAGGTATACATCGTCTAAATTATAGCCAAGAGCTCCTCCTAATTTCCTACTTAGAAACATTGTAAAATATAGCTCAAACTTCTGCAAAAGGCTTGAATGCAAACATTAAATTGCTTTTGCAATTCGGTCCATTTTCCAGGTTTAACTCATGCAAAAGACAGGCAAATCTTTCTGCTTGTTTCCTAAGTAAAATCCTTGCAAAATATAGCTCAAATGTCTGCAAAAACTTGAATGCAAACATTAATCTTCCTTTGCAATATGGTCCATTTTCCAGGTATAATCCATGCAAAAGAGAGGAAAATGTTTCTGCTTATTTTCAAACTAGAATCCTGGCAAAATACAGCTGAAACTTCTTCAAAGGATCTGCATGCAAACATTAAGTTCCATTTCCAATTCGGTCCAATTTGCAGGCATAATTCATGCAAAAGGCAGGCAAATCTTTCTGCTTATTTCCAAACTAAAATCCTTGCAAAACATAGCTCAAACTTCTGCAAAAGGCTTGAATGCGAACATTAAATTGCTTTTGCAATTCGGTCCATTTTCCAGGTATAACTCATGCAAAAGACAGGAAAATGTTTCTGCTTATTTTCTAACTGGAATCCATGCAAAATACAGCTCAAACTTCTGCAAAGGATCTGCATGCAAACATTAAGTTCCATTTGCAATTCGGTCCATTTCGCAGGTATAATTCATGCAAAAGACAGGCAAATCTTTCTGCTTATTTCCTAACTAAAATCCTTGCAAAATATAGCTCAAACTTCTGCAAAAAGCTTGAATGCAAAAATTAAATTGCTTTTGCAATATGGTCCATTTTCCAGGTATAATTCATGCAAAAGAAAAGGCAACAGTTTCTGCTTTTTTCAAAACTAAAATCCTTGCAAAACATAGCTCAAACTTCTGCGAAGGACCTGCATGCAAACATTGATTTGCCTTTGCAATATAGTCCATTTTGCAGGTATAATTCATGCAAAAGACAGGGATATCTTTCTGCTTGTTTCATAAGTAAAATCCTTGCAAAATATAGCTCAAACTTCTGCAAAAGGCTTGAATGCAAACATTAATTTGCCTTTGCAATATCGTCCATTTTCCAGGTATAATTCATGCAAAAGACAGGCAAATGTTTTATGCATATTTCCTAACCAAAATACTTGCAAAATACAGCTCAACCTTGTGCAAAAAATTGCCCATTCAAATGTATATTTACCTTTGCAAAGTTCTTCATTCCCAGGTGTAATTAATGCACCTAATAGCCAAGTATTTCAGCATATTAATACTGTTATAACCTTCAGAATAAGAGCAGCGCTTCCTGCAAAAAGGATGCAATTAAGAATTAGAACCCCATTGAAATGTTGTTCATTTTGCAGGTATACATCGTCTAAATTATAGCCAAGAGCTCCTCCTAATTTCCTACTTAGAAACATTGTAAAATATAGCTCAAACTTCTGCAAAAGGCTTGAATGCAAACATTAAATTGCTTTTGCAATTCGGTCCATTTTCCAGGTATAACTCATGGAAAAGACAGGAAAATGTTTCTGCTTATTTTCTAACTAGAATCCATGCAAAATACAGCTCAAACTTCTGCAAAGGATCTGCATGCAAACATTAAGTTCCATTTGCAATTCGGTCCATTTTGCAGGTATAATTCATGCAAAACACAGGCAAATCTTTCTGCTTGTTTCCTAAGTAAAATCCTTGCAAACTATAGCTCAAACTTCTGCAAGAGGCTTGAGTGCAAACATTAATTTGCCTTTGCAATATGGTCAATTTTCCAGGTATAATTGATGCAAAAGATAGGCAAATGTTTTTGCTTATTTTCTAACTAAGATCCATGCAAAATACAGCTCAAACTTCTGCAAGAGGCTTGAATGCAAACATTAATTTGCCTTTGCAATATGGTCAATTTTCCAGGTATAATTGATGCAAAAGATAGGCAAATGTTTTTGCTTATTTTCTAACTAAGATCCATGCAAAATACAGCTCAAACTTCTGCAAACGACCTACATGCAAACATTAACTTCCATTTGCAATTTGGTCCATTTTTCAGGTATAATTGATGCAAAAGACAGGCAACAGTTTTTACTTATTTCCTAACTAAAATCCTTGCAAAACATAGCTCAAACTTCTGCGAAGGACCTGCATGGAAATATTGATTTGCCTTTGCAATATGGTCCATTTTGCAGGTATAATTCATGCAAAAGACAGGCAAATCTTTCTGCTTGTTTCCTAAGTAAAATCCTTGCAAAATATAGCTCAAACTTCTGCAAAATGCTTGAATGCAAACATTAATTTGCCTTTGCAATATCGTCCATTTTCCAGGTATAATTCATGGAAAAGACAGGCAAATGTTTTATGCATATTTCCTAACCAAAATACTTGCAAAATACAGCTCAACCTTGAGAAAAAAATTGTCCATTCAAATGTATATTTACCTTTGCAAAGTTCTTCATTTCCAGGTGTAATTAATGCACCTAATAGCCAAGTATTTCAGCATATTTATACTGTTATAACCTTCAGAAAAAGAGCAGCGCTTCCTGCAAAAAGGATGCAATTAAGAATTAGAATCCCATTGAAAAGTTGTTCATTTTGCAGGTATACATCGTCTAAATTATAGCCAAAAGCTCCTCCTAATTTCCCACTTAGAAACATTGCAAAATATAGCTCAAACTTCTGCAAAAGGCTTGAATGCAAACATTAATTTGCCTTTGCAATATGGTCAATGTTCCAGGTATAATTGATGCAAAAGATAGGCAAATGTTTCTGCTTATTTTCTAACTAAAATCCATGCAAAGTACAGCTCAAACTTCTCCAAGCGACCTGCATGCAAACATTAACTTGCATTTGCAATTTGGTCCATTTTTCAGGTATAATTCATGCAAAAGACTGGCAACAGTTTTTACTTATTTCCTAACTAAAATCCTTGCAAAATATAGCTCAAACTTCTGCAAGCAGCTTGAATGCAAACATTAAATTGCTTTTGCAATATGGTCCATTTTCCAGGTATAATTCATGCAAAAGAAAGGGCAACAGTTACTGCTTATTTCCAAACTAAAATCCTTGCAAAACATAGCTCAAACTTCTGCAAAAGGCTTGAATGCAAACATTAAATTGCTTTTGCAATTCGGTCCATTTTCCAGGTTTAACTCATGCAAAAGACAGGCAAATCTTTCTGCTTGTTTCCTAAGTAAAATCCTTGCAAAATATAGCTCAAACGTCTGCAAAAACTTGAATGCAAACATTAATCTTTCTTTGCAATATGGTCCATTTTCCAGGTATAATCCATGCAAAAGACAGGAAAATGTTTGTGCTTATTTTCAAACTAGAATCCTGGCACAATACAGCTCAAACTTCTTCAAAGGATCTGCATGCAAACATTAAGTTCCATTTGCAATTCGGTCCAATTTGCAGGCATAATTCATGCAAAAGGCAGGCAAATCTTTCTGCTTATTTCCAAACTAAAATCCTTGCAAAACATAGCTCAAACTTCTGCAAAAGGCTTGAATGCAAACATTAAATTGCTTTTGCAATATGGTCAATTTTCCAGGTATAATTGATGCAAAAGATAGACAAATGTTTTTGCTTATTTTCTAACTAAGATCCATGCAAAATACAGCTCAAACTTCTGCAAACGACCTACATGCAAACATTAACTTGCATTTGCAATTTGACCCATTTTTCAGGTATAATTCATGCAAAAGATAGGCAACAGTTTTTATTTGTTTCCTAAGTAAAATCCTTGCAAAATATAGCTCAAACTTCTGCAAAACGCTTGAATGCAAACAATAATTTTCCATTGCAATATGGTCCATTTTGCAGGGATAATTTAAGCAAAAGAAAGCCAAAGTTTTCTGTTCATTTCCAAACTAAAATGCTTGAAAAATATAGCTCAAACTTCTGCAAAAAGTTTGAATGCAAACATTGATTTGCATTTGCAATATGGTCCATTTTGCAGGTATAATTCATGCAAAAGACAGGCAAATCTTTCTGCTTGTTTCCTAAGTAAAATCCTTCCAAAATATAGCTTAAACTTCTGCAAAAGGCTTGAATGCAAACATTGATTTGCAATTGCAATATGGTCAATTTTCCAGGTATAATTCATGCAAAAGATAGGGAAATGTTTCTGCTTATTTTCTAACTAAAATCCATGCAAAATACAGCTCAAACTTCTGCAAAGGTCCTGCATGCAAACATTAACTTCCATTTGCAATATGGTCCATTTTGCAGGTATAATTCATGCAAAAGACAGGCAACAGTTTCTGCTTATTTCCAAACTAAAATCCTTGCAAAACATAGCTCAAACTTCTGCGAAGGACCTGCATGGAAATATTGATTTGCCATTGCAATATGGTCCATTTTGCAGGTATAATTCATGCAAAAGACAGGCAAATCTTTCTGCTTGTTTCCTAAGTAAAATCCTTGCAAAATATAGCTCAAACTTCTGCAAAGGGCTTGAATGCAAACATTAATTTGCCTTTGCAATATCGTCCATTTTCCAGGTATAATTCATGCAAAAGACAGGCAAATGTTCTATGCATATTTCCTAACCAAACTACTTGCAAAATACAGCTCAACCTTGTGCAAAAAATTGTCCATTCAAATGTATATTTACCTTTGCAAAGTTCTTCATTTCCAGGTGTAATTAATGCACCTAATAGCCAAGTATTTTAGCATATTAATACTGTTATAACCTTCAGAATAAGAGCAGCGCTTCTTGCAAAAAGGATCCAATTAAGAATTAGAATCCCATTGAAATGTTGTTCATTTTGCAGGTATACATCGTCTAAATTATAGCCAAGAGCTCCTCCTAATTTCCTACTTAGAAACATTGCAAAATATAGCTCAAACTTCTGCAAGAGGCTTGAATGCAAACATTAAATTGCTTTTGCAATTCGGTCAATTTTCCAGATATAACTCATGCAAAAGACAGGCAAATCTTTCTGCTTGTTTCCTAAGTAAAATCCTTGCAAAATATAGCTCAAACGTCTGCAAAAACTTGAATGCAAACATTAATCTGCCTTTGCAATATAGTCCATTTTCCAGGTATAATCCATGCAAAAGACAGGAAAATGTTTCTGCTTATTTTCTTACTAGAATCCATGCAAAATACAGCTCAAACTTCTGCAAAGGATCTGCATGCAAACATTAAGTTCCATTTGCAATTCGGTCCATTTTGCAGGTATAATTCATGAAAAAGACAGGCAAATCTTTCTGCTTGTTTTCTAAGTAAAATCCTTGCAAAATATAGCTCAAACGTCTGCAAAACGCTTGAATGCAAACATTAATTTGCCTTTGCAATATGGTCCATTTTGCAGGGATAATTTAAGCAAAAGAAAGGCAAAGCTTTCTGTTCATTTCCAAACTAAAATGCTTGAAAAATATAGCTCAAACTTCTGCAAAAAGTTTGAATGCAAACATTGATTTGCATTTGCAATATGGTCCATTTTGCAGGTATAATTCATGCAAAAGACAGGCAAATCTTTCTGCTTGTTTCCTAAGTAAAATCCTTCCAAAATATAGCTCAAACTTCTGCAAAAGGCTTGAATGCAAACATTGATTTGCCATTGCAATATGGTCAATTTTCCAGGTATAATTGATGCAAAAGATAGGGAAATGTTTCTGCTTATTTTCTAACTAAAATCCATGCAAAATACAGCTCAAACTTCTGCAAAGGTCCTGCATGCAAACATTAACTTCCATTTGCAATATGGTCCATTTTGCAGGTATAATTCATGCAAAAGACAGGCACATCTTTCTGCTTGTTTCCTAAGTAGCATCCTTGCAAAATATAGCTCAAACTTCTGCAAAAAGCTTGAATGCAAACATTAATTTGCCTTTGCAATATCGTCCATTTTCGAGGTATAATTCATGCAAAAGAAAGGCAAATGTTTTATGCATATTTCCTAATCAAAATACTTGCAAAATACAGCTCAACCTTGTGCAAAAAATTGTCCATTCAAATGTATATTTACCTTTGCAAAGTTCTTCATTTCCAGGTGTAATTAATGCACCTAATAGCCAAGTATTTCAGCATATTAATACTGTTATAACCTTCACAATCAGAGCAGCGCTTCCTGCAAAAAGGATGCAATTAAGAATTAGAATCCCATTGAAATGTTGTTCATTTTGCAGGTATACATCGTCTAAATTATAGCCAAGAGCTCCTCCTAATTTCCTACTTAGAAACATTGCAAAATATAGCTCAAACGTCTGCAAAAACTTGAATGCAAACATTAATCTGCCTTTGCAATATAGTCCATTTTCCAGGTATAATCCATGCAAAAGACAGGAAAATGTTTCTGCTTATTTTCTAACTAGAATCCATGCAAAATACAGCTCAAACTTCTGCAAAGGATCTGCATGCAAACATTAAGTTCCATTTGCATTTCGGTCCATTTTGCAGGTATAATTCATGCAAAAGACAGGCAAATCTTTCTGCTTGTTTTCTAAGTAAAATCCTTGCAAAATATAGCTCAAACTTCTGCAAGAGGCTTGAATGCAAACATTAATTTGCCTGTGCAATATGGTCAATTTTCCAGGTATAATTGATGCAAAAGATAGACAAATGTTTCTGCTTATTTTCTAACTAAGATCCATGCAAAATACAGCTCAAACTTCTGCAAACGACCTACATGCAAACATTAACTTGCATTTGCAATTTGGTCCATTTTTCAGGTATAATTCATGCAAAAGATAGGCAACAGTTTTTACTTGTTTCCTAAGTAAAATCCTTGCAAAATATAGCTAAAACTTCTGCAAAACGCTTGAATGCAAACAATAATTTGTCATTGCAATATGGTCCATTTTGCAGAGATAATTTAAGCAAAAGAAAGGCAAAGCTTTCTGTTCATTTCCAAACTAAAATGCTTGAAAAATATAGCTCAAACTTCTGCAAAAAGTTTGAATGCAAACATTGATTTGCATTTGCAATATGGTCCATTTTGCAGGTATAATTCATGCAAAAGACAGGCAAATCTTTCTGCGTGTTTCCTAAGTAAAATCCTTCCAAAATATAGCTCAAACTTCTGCAAAAGGCTTGAATGCAAACATTGATTTGCCATTGCAATATGGTCAATTTTCCAGGTATAATTCATGCAAAAGATAGGGAAATGTTTCTGCTTATTTTCTAACTAAAATCCATGCAAAATACAGCTCAAACTTCTGCAAAGGTCCTGCATGCAAACATTAACTTCCATTTGCAATATGGTCCATTTTGCAGGTATAATTCATGCAAAAGACAGGCACATCTTTCTGCTTGTTTCCTAAGTAACATCCTTGCAAAATATAGCTCAAACTTCTGCAAAAAGCTTGAATGCAAACATTAATTTGCCTTTGCAATATCGTCCATTTTCGAGGTATAATTCATGCAAAAGAAAGGGAAATGTTTTATGCATATTTCCTAACCAAAATACTTGCAAAATACAGCTCAACCTTGTGCAAAAAATTGTCCATTCAAATGTATATTTACCTTTGCAAAGTTCTTCATTTCCAGGTGTAATTAATGCACCTAATAGCCAAGTATTTCAGCATATTAATACTGTTATAACCTTCAGAATAAGAGCAGCGCTTCCTGCAAAAAGGATGCAATTAAGAATTAGAATCCCATTGAAATGTTGTTCATTTTGCAGGTATACATCGTCTAAATTATAGCCAAGAGCTCCTCCTAATTTCCTACTTAGAAACATTGCAAAATATAGCTAAAACTTCTGCAAAACGCTTGAATGCAAACAATAATTTGCCTTTGCAATATGGTCCATCTTGCAGGGATAATTCAAACAAAAGACAGGCAAAGCTTTCTGTTTATTTCCAAACTAAAATGCTTGAAAAATATAGCTCAAACTTCTGCAAAAAGCTTGAAAGCAAACATTGATTTGCATTTGCAATATGGTCCATTTTGCAAGTATAATTCATGCAAAAGACAGGCAAATCTTTCTGGTTGTTTCCTAAGTAAAATCCTTCCAAAATATAGCTCAAGCCTCTGCAAAAGGCTTGAATGCAAACATTAATTTGCCATTGCAATATGGTCAATTTTCCAGGTATAATTGATGCAAAAGATAGGCAAATGTTTCTGCTTATTTTCTAACTAAAATCCATGCAAACTACAGCTCAAACTTCTGCAAAGGTCCTGCATGCAAACATTAACTTGCATTTGCAATTTGGTGCATTTTCCAGGTACAATTCATGCAAAAGACAGCCAAGAGTTTTAGCTTATTTCCTAACTAAAATCCTTGCAAAATATAGCTCAAACTTCTGCAAAAAAATTGAATGCAAACATTAAATTGCTTTTGCAATATGGTCTATTTTCCAGGTATAATCCATGCAAGAGAAAGGGCAACAATTTCTGCCTATTTCCAAACTAAAATCCTTGCAAAACATAGCTCAAACTTCTGCAAACGACCTGCATCCAAACATTGATTTGCCTTTGCAATATGGTCCATTTTCCAGGTATAATCAATGCAAAAGACAGGAAAATTTTTCTGCTTATGTTCTACCTAAAATCCATGCAAAATACAGCTCAAACTTCTGCAAAGGATCTGCATGCAAACATAAACTTGCATTTGCAATTCGGTCTATTTTCCAGGTATAATTCATGCAAAAGAACGGCAACAGTTTCTCCTTATTTCCTAAGTAAAATCCTTGCAAAATAAGGCTCATACTTCTGCAAAAAGCTTGAATGCAAACATTAATCTGCCTTTGCAATATGGTCCATTTTCCAGGTATAATCCATGTAAAAGACAGGAAAAAGTTTCTGCTTATTTTCTAACTAAAATCTATGCAAAATACAGCTGAAACTTCTGCAAAGGATCTGCATGCAAACATTAACTTGCATTTGCAATTCGGTCCATTTTCCAGGTATAATTCATGCAAAAGACAGGCAAATCTTTCTGCTTATTTTCTAACTAGAATCCATGCAAAATACAGCTCAAACTTCTTCAAAGGATCTGCATGCAAACATTAAGTTCCATTTGCAATTCGGTCCAATTTGCAGGCATAATTCATGCAAAAGGCAGGCAAATCTTTCTGCTTGTTTCCTCAGTAAAATCCTTGCAAAATATAGCTCAAACTTCTGCAAAAAGCTTGAATGCAAACATTAAATTGCTTTTGCAATATGGTCCATTTTCCAGGTATAATTCATGCAAAAGAAAGGGCAACAGTTTCTGCTTATTTCCAAACTAAAATCCTTGCAAAACATAGCTCAAACTTCTGCAAAAGGCTTGAATGCAAACATTAAATTGCTTTTGCAATTCGGTCCATTTTCCAGGTTTAACTCATGCAAAAGACAGGCAAATCTTTCTGCTTCTTTCCTAAGTAAAATCCTTGCAAAATATAGCTCAAACGTCTGCAAAAACTTGAATGCAAACATTAATCTTCCTTTGCAATATGGTCCATTTTCCAAGTATAATCCATGCAAAAGACAGGAAAATATTTCTGCTTATTTTCAAACTAGAATCCTGGCAAAATACAGCTCAAACTTCTTCAAAGGCTCTGCATGCAAACATTAAGTTCCATTTGCAATTCGGTCCAATTTGCAGGCATAATTCATGCAAAAGGCAGGCAAATCTTTCTGCTTGTTTCCTCAGTAAAATCCTTGCAAAATATAGCTCAAACTTCTGCAAAAAGCTTGAATGCAAACATTAAATTGCTTTTGCAATATGGTCCATTTTCCAGGTATAATCCATGCAAAAGACAGGAAAATGTTTCTGCATATTTTCAAACTAGAATCCTGGCAAAATACAGCTCAAACTTCTTCAAAGGATCTGCATGCAAACATTAAGTTCCATTTGCAATTCGGTCCAATTTGCAGGCATAATTCATGCAAAAGACAGGCAAATCTTTCTGCTTGTTTCCTCAGTAAAATCCTTGCAAAATATAGCTCAAACTTCTGCAAAAAGCTTGAATGCAAACATTAAATTGCTTTTGCAATATGGTCAATTTTCCAGGTATAATTGATGCAAAAGATAGGCAAATGTTTCTGCTTATTTTCTAACTAAAATCCATGCAAAATACAGCTCAAACTTCTGCAAGCGACCTGCATGCAAACATTAACTTGCATTTGCAATTTGGTCCATTTTTCAGGTATAATTCATGCAAAAGACTGGCAACAGCTTTTACTTATTTTCTAACTAAAATCCTTGCAAAATATAGCTCAAACTTCTGCAAAAAGCTTGAATGCAAACATTAAATTGCTTTTGCAATATGGTCCATTTTCCAGGTATAATTCATGCAAAAGAAAGGGCAACAGTTTCTGCTTATTTCAAAACTAAAATCCTTGCAAAACATAGCTCAAACTTCTACGAAGGACCTGCATGCAAACATTGATTTGCCTTTTCAATATGGTCCATTTTGCAGGTATAATTCATGCAAAAGACAGGCAAATCTTTCTGCTTGTTTCCTGAGTAAAATCCTTGCAAAATATAGCTCAAGCTTCTGCAAAGGGCTTGAATGCAAACATTAATTTGCCTTTGCAATAACGTCCATTTTCCAGGTATAATTCTTGCAAAAGACAGGCAAATGTTTTATGCATATTTCCTAACCAAAATACTTGCAAAATACAGCTCAACCTTGTGCAAAAAATTGTCCATTCAAATGTATATTTACCTTTGCAAAGTTCTTCATTTCCAGGTGTAATTAATGCACCTAATAGCCAAGTATTTCAGCATATTAATACTGTTATAACCTTCACAATAAGAGCAGCGCTTCCTGCAAAAAGGATGCAATTAAGAATTAGAATCCCATTGAAATGTTGTTCATTTTGCAGGTATACATCGTCTAAATCATAGCCAAGAGCTCCTCCTAATTTCCCACTTAGAAACATTGCAAAATATAGCTCAAACTTCTGCAAAAGGCTTGAATGCAAACATTAATTTGCCTTTGCAATATGGTCAATTTTCCAGGTATAATTGATGCAAAAGATAGGCAAATGTTTTTGCTTATTTTCTAACTAGAATCCATGCAAAATACAGCTCAAACTTCTGCAAAAAGCTTGAATGCAAACATTAAATTGCGTTTGCAATATGGTCCATTTTCCAGGTATAATTGATGCAAAAGATAGGCAAATGTTTTTGCTTATTTTCTAACTAAAATCCATGCAAAATACAGCTCAAACTTCTGCAAGCGACCTGCATGCAAACATTAACTTGCATTTGCAATTTGGTCCATTTTTCAGGTATAATTCATGCAAAAGACTGGCAACAGTTTTTACTTATTTCCTAACTAAAATCCTTGCAAAATATAGCTCAAACTTCTGCAAAAAGCTTGAATGCAAACATTAAATTGCGTTTGCAATATGGTCCATTTTCCAGGTATAATTGATGCAAAAGATAGGCAAATGTTTTTGCTTATTTTCTAACTAGAATCCATGCAAAATACAGCTCAAACTTCTGCAAAGGATCTGCATGCAAACATTAAGTTCCATTTGCAATTCGGTCCATTTTGCAGGTATAATTCATGCAAAAAAGACAGGCAAATCTTTCTGCTTGTTTCCTAAGTAAAATCCTTGCAAAATATAGCTCAAACTTCTGCAAAAGGCTTGAATGCAAACATTAATTTGCCTTTGCAATAACGTCCATTTTCAAGGTATAATTCATGCAAAAGACAGGCAAATGTTTTATGCATATTTCCTAACCAAAATACTTGCAAAATACAGCTCAACCTTGTGCAAAAAATTGTCCATTCAAATGTATATTTACCTTTGCAAAGCTCTTCATTTCCAGGTGTAATTAATGCACCTAATAGCCAAGTATTTTTGCATATCAATACTGTTATAACCTTCAGAATAAGAGCAGCGCTTCCTGCAAAAAGAAGCAATTAAGAATTAGAATCCCATTGAAATGTTCTTCATTTTGCAGGTATACATCGTCTAAATTATAGCCAAGAGCTCCTCCTAATTTCCTACTTAGAAACATTGCAAAATATAGCTCAAACTTCTGCAAAAGGCTTGAATGCAAACATTAAAGTGCTTTTGCAATTCGGTCCATTTTCCAGGTATAACTCATGCAAAAGACAGGCAAATCTTTCTGCTTGTTTCCTAAGTAAAATCCTTGCAAACTATAGCTCAAACTTCTGCAAGAGGCTTGAATGCAAACATTAATTTGCCTTTGCAATATGGTCAATTTTCCAGGTATAATTGATGCAAAAGATAGGCAAATGTTTTTGCTTATTTTCTAACTAGAATCCATGCAAAATACAGCTCAAACTTCTGCAAAGGATCTGCATGCAAACATTAAGTTCCATTTGCAATTCAATCCATTTTGCAGGTATAATTCATGCAAAAGACAGGCAAATCTTTCTGCTTGTTTCCTAAGTAAAATCCTTGCAAAATATAGCTCAAACTTCTGCAAACGACCTACATGCAAACATTAACTTGCATTTGCAATTTGGTCCATTTTCCAGGTATAATTGATGCAAAAGACAGGCAACAGTTTTTACTTATTTCCTAACTAAAATCCTTGCAAAACATAGCTCAATCTTGTGCGAAGGACCTGCATGGAAATATTGATTTGCCTTTGCAATATGGTCCATTTTGCAGGTATAATTCATGCAAAAGACAGGCAAATCTTTCTGCTTGTTTCCTAAGTAAAATCCTTGCAAAATATAGCTCAAACTTCTGCAAAAGGCTTGAATGCAAACATTAATTTGCCTTTGCAATATCGTCCATTTTCCAGGTATAATTCATGCAAAAGACAGGCAAATGTTTTATGCATATTTCCTAACCAAAATACTTGCAAAATACAGCACAACCTTGTGCAAAAAATTGTCCATTCAAATGTATATTTACCTTTGCAAAGTTCTTCATTTCCAGGTGTAATTAATGCACCTAATAGCCAAGTATTTCAGCATATTAATACTGTTATAACCTTCACAATAAGAGCAGCGCTTCCTGCAAAAAGGATGCAATTAAGAATTAGAATCCCATTGAAATGTTGTTCATTTTGCAGGTATACATCGTCTAAATTTTAGCCAAAAGCTCCTCCTAATTTCCCACTTAGAAACATTGCAAAATATAGCTCAAACTTCTGCAAAAGGCTTGAATGCAAACATTAATTTGCCTTTGGAATATGGTCAATGTTCCAGGTATAATTGATGCAAAAGATAGGCAAATGTTTCTGCTTATTTTCTAACTAAAATCCATGCAAAGTACAGCTCAAACTTCTGCAAGCGACCTGCATGCAAACATTAACTTGCATTTGCAATTTGGTCCATTTTTCAGATATAATTCATGCAAAAGACTGGCAACAGTTTTTGCTTATTTCCTAACTAAAATCCTTGCAAATTATAGCTCAAACTTCTGCAAGAAGCTTGAATGCAAACATTAAATTGCTTTTGCAATATGGTCCATTTTCCAGGTATAATTCATGCAAAAGAAAAGGCAACAGTTTCTGCTTATTTCCAAACTAAAATCCTTGCAAAACATAGCTCAAACTTCTGCAAAAGGCTTGAATGCAAACATTAAATTGCTTTTGCAATTCGGTCCATTTTCCAGGTTTAACTCATGCAAAAGACAGGCAAATCTTTCTGCTTGTTTCCTAAGTAAAATCCTTGCAAAATATAGCTCAAACGTCTGCAAAAACCTGAATGCAAACATTAATCTTCCTTTGCAATATGGTCCATTTTCCAGGTATAATCCATGCAAAAGACAGGAAAATGTTTCTGCTTATTTTCAAACTAGAATCATGGCAAAATACAGCTCAAACTTCTCCAAAGGATCTGCATGCAAACATTAAGTTCCATTTCCAATTCGGTCCAATTTGCAGGCCTAATTCATGCAAAAGGCAGGCAAATCTTTCTGCTTATTTCCAAACTAAAATCCTTGCAAAACATAGCTCAAACTTCTGCAAAAGGCTTGAATGCAAACATTAAATTGCTTTTGCAATTCGGTCCATTTTCCAGGCATAACTCATGCAAAAGACAGGAAAATGTTTCTGCTTATTTTCTAACTAGAATCCATGCAAAATACAGCTCAAACTTCTGCAAAGGATCTGCATGCAAACATTAAGTTCCATTTGCAATTCGGTCCATTTCGCAGGTATAATTCATGCAAAAGACCGGCAAATCTTTCTGCTTATTTCCTAACTAAAATCCTTGCAAAATATAGCTCAAACTTCTGCAAAAAGCTTGAATGCAAAAATTAAATTGCTTTTGCAATATGGTCCATTTTCCAGGTATAATTCATGCAAAAGAAAAGGCAACAGTTTCTGCTTTTTCAAAACTAAAATCCTTGCAAAACATAGCTCAAACTTCTGCGAAGGACCTGCATGCAAACATTGATTTGCCTTTGCAATATAGTCCATTTTGCAGGTATAATTCATGCAAAAGACAGGGATATCTTTCTGCTTGTTTCATAAGTAAAATCCTTGCAAAATATAGCTCAAACTTCTGCAAAAGGCTTGAATGCAAACATTAATTTGCCTTTGCAATATCGTCCATTTTCCAGGTATAATTCATGCAAAAGACAGGCAAATGTTTTATGCATATTTCCTAACCAAAATACTTGCAAAATACAGCTCAACCTTGTGCAAAAAATTGCCCATTCAAAAGTATATTTACCTTTGCAAAGTTCTTTATTCCCAGGTGTAATTAATGCACCTAATAGCCAAGTATTTCAGCATATTAATACTGTTATAACCTTCAGAATAAGAGCAGCGCTTCCTGCAAAAAGGATGCAATTAAGAATTAGAACCCCATTGAAATGTTGTTCATTTTGCAGGTATACATCGTCTAAATTATAGCCAAGAGCTCCTCCTAATTTCCTACTTAGAAACATTGCAAAATATAGCTCAAACTTCTGCAAAAGGCTTGAATGCAAATATTAAATTGCTTTTCCAATTCGGTCCATTTTCCAGGTATAACTCATGCAAAAGACAGGCAACTCTTTCTGCTTGTTTCCTAAGTAAAATCCTTGCAAAATATAGCTCAAACGTCTGCAAAAGGCTTGAATGCAAACATTAATTTGCCTTTGCAATATCGTCCATTTTCCAGGTATAATTCATGCAAAAGACAGGCAAATGTTTTATGCATATTTCCTAACCAAAATACTTGCAAAATACAGCTCAACCTTGTGCAAAAAATTGTCCATTCAAATGTATATTTACCTTTGCAAAGTTCTTCATTTCGAGGTGTAATTAATGCACCTAATAGCCAAGTATTTCAGCATATTAATACTGTTATAACCTTCAGAATAAGAGCAGCGCTTCCTGCAAAAAGGATGCAATTAAGAATTAGAATCCCATTGAAATGTTGTTCATTTTGCAGGTATACATCGTCTAAATTATAGCCAAGAGCTCCTCCTAATTTCCTACTTAGAAACATTGTAAAATATAGCTCAAACTTCTGCAAAAGGCTTGAATGCAAACATTAAATTGCTTTTGCAATTCGGTCCATTTTCCAGGTATAACTCATGGAAAAGACAGGAAAATGTTTCTGCTTATATTCTAACTAGAATCCATGCGAAATACAGCTCAAACTTCTGCAAAGGATCTGCATGCAAACATTAAGTTCCATTTGCAATTCGGTCCATTTTGCAGGTATAATTCATGCAAAAGACAGGCAAATCTTTCTGCTTGTTTCCTAAGTAAAATCCTTGCAAACTATAGCTCAAACTTCTGCAAGAGGCTTGAATGCAAACATTAATTTGCCTTTGCAATATGGTCAATTTTCCAGGTATAATTGATGCAAAAGATAGGCAAATGTTTTTGCTTATTTTCTAACTAAGATCCATGCAAAATACAGCTCAAACTTCTGCAAACGACCTACATGCAAACATTAACTTGCATTTGCAATTTGGTCCATTTTTCAGGTATAATTGATGCAAAAGACAGGCAACAGTTTTTACTTATTTCCTAACTAAAATCCTTGCAAAACATAGCTCAAACTTCTGCGAAGGACCTGCAAGGAAATATTGATTTGCCTTTGCAATATGGTCCATTTTTCAGGTATAATTGATGCAAAAGACAGGCAAATCTTTCTGCTTGTTTCCTAAGTAAAATCCTTGCAAAATATAGCTCAAACTTCTGCAAAATGCTTGAATGCAAACATTAATTTGCCTTTGCAATATCGTCCATTTTCCAGGTATAATTCATGCAAAAGACAGGCAAATGTTTTATGCATATTTCCTAACCAAAATACTTGCAAAATACAGCTCAACCTTGAGCAAAAAAATTGTCCATTCAAATGTATATTTACCTTTGCAAAGTTCTTCATTTCCAGGTGTAATTAATGCACCTAATAGCCAAGTATTTCAGCATATTAATACTGTTATAACCTTCACAATAAGAGCAGCGCTTCCTGCAAAAAGGATGCAATTAAGAATTAGAATCCCATTGAAAAGTTGTTCATTTTGAAGGTATACATCGTCTAAATTATAGCCAAAAGCTCCTCCTAATTTCCCACTTAGAAACATTGCAAAATATAGCTCAAACTTCTGCAAAAGGCTTGAATGCAAACATTAATTTGCCTTTGGAATATGGTCAATGTTCCAGGTATAATTGATGCAAAAGATAGGCAAATGTTTCTGCTTATTTTCTAACTAAAATCCATGCAAAGTACAGCTCAAACTTCTGCAAGCGACCTGCATGCAAACATTAACTTGCATTTGCAATTTGGTCCATTTTTCAGGTATAATTCATGCAAAAGACTGGCAACAGTTTTTACTTATTTCCTAACTAAAATCCTTGCAAAATATAGCTCAAACGTCTGCAAAAACTTGAATGCAAACATTAATCTTCCTTTGCAATATGGTCCATTTTCCAGGTATAATCCATGCAAAAGACAGGAAAATGTTTCTGCTTATTTTCAAACTAGAATCATGGCAAAATACAGCTCAAACTTCTTCAAAGGATCTGCATGCAAACATTAAGTTCCATTTCCAATTCGGTCCAATTTGCAGGCATAATTCATGCAAAAGGCAGGCAAATCTTTCTGCTTATTTCCAAACTAAAATCCTTGCAAAACATAGCTCAAACTTCTGCAAAAGGCTTGAATGCAAACATTAAATTGCTTTTGCAATTCGGTCCATTTTCCAGGTATAACTCATGCAAAAGACAGGAAAATGTTTCTGCTTATTTTCTAACTAGAATCCATGCAAAATACTGCTCAAACTTCTGCAAAGGATCTGCATGCAAACATTAAGTTCCATTTGCAATTCGGTCCATTTCGCAGGTATAATTCATGCAAAAGACAGGCAAATCTTTCTGCTTATTTCCTAACTAAAATCCTTGCAAAATATAGCTCAAACTTCTGCAAAAAGCTTGAATGCAAAAATTAAATTGCTTTTGCAATATGGTCCATTTTCCAGGTATAATTCATGCAAAAGAAAAGGCAACAGTTTCTGCTTTTTTCAAAACTAAAATCCTTGCAAAACATAGCTCAAACTTCTGCGAAGGACCTGCATGCAAACATTGATTTGCCTTTGCAATATAGTCCATTTTGCAGGTATAATTCATGCAAAAGACAGGGATATCTTTCTGCTTGTTTCATAAGTAAAATCCTTGCAAAATATAGCTCAAACTTCTGCAAAAGGCTTGAATGCAAACATTAATTTGCCTTTGCAATATCGTCCATTTTCCAGGTATTATTCATGCAAAAGACAGGCAAATGTTTTATGCATATTTCCTAACCAAAATACTTGCAAAATACAGCTCAACCTTGTGCAAAAAATTGCCCATTCAAATGTATATTTACCTTTGCAAAGTTCTTCATTCCCAGGTGTAATTAATGCACCTAATAGCCAAGTATTTCAGCATATTAATACTGTTATAACCTTCAGAATAAGAGCAGCGCTTCCTGCAAAAAGGATGCAATTAAGAATTAGAACCCCATTGAAATGTTGTTCATTTTGCAGGTATACATCGTCTAAATTATAGCCAAGAGCTCCTCCTAATTTCCTACTTAGAAACATTGCAAAATATAGCTCAAACTTCTGCAAAAGGCTTGAATGCAAATATTAAATTGCTTTTCCAATTCGGTCCATTTTCCAGGTATAACTCATGCAAAAGACAGGCAACTCTTTCTGCTTGTTTCCTAAGTAAAATCCTTGCAAAATATAGCTCAAACGTCTGCAAAAGGCTTGAATGCAAACATTAATTTGCCTTTGCAATATCGTCCATTTTCCAGGTATAATTCATGCAAAAGACAGGAAAATGTTTCTGCTTATTTTCAAACTAGAATCCTGGCAAAATACAGCTCAAACTTCCGCAAAGGATCTGCATGCAAACATTAAGTTCCATTTGCAATTCGGTCCATTTTGCAGGCATAATTCATGCAAAAGGCAGGTAAATCTTTCTGCTTATTTCCAAACTAAAATCCTTGCAAAACATAGCGCAACCTTCTGCCAAGGACCTGCATGCAAACATTGATTTGCCTTTGCAATATGGTCCATTTTGCAGGTATAATTCATGCAAAAGACAGGGGTATCTTTCTGCTTGTTTCCTAAGTAAAATCCTTGCAAAATATAGCTCAAACTTCTGCAAAAGGCTTGAAGGCAAAAATTAATTTGCCTTTGCAATATCGTCCATTTTACAGGTATAATTCATGCAAAAGACAGGCAAATGTTTTATGCATATTTCCTAACCAAAATACTTGCAAAATACAGCTCAACCTTGTGCAAAAAATTGTCCATTCAAATGTATATTTACCTTTGCAAAGTTCTTCATTTCCAGGTGTAATTAATGCACCTAATAGCCAAGTATTTCAGCATATTAATACTGTTATAACCTTCAGAATAGGAGCAGCGCTTCCTGCAAAAAGGATGCAATTAAGAATTAGAATCCCATTGAAATGTTGTTCATTTTGCAGGTATACATCGTCTAAATTATAGCCAAGAGCTCCTCCTAATTTCCCACTTAGAAACATTGCAAAATATAGCTCAATCTTCTGCAAAAGGATTGACTGCAAACATTAAATTGCTTTTGCAATTCGGTCCATTTTGCAGGCATAATTCATTCAAAAGACAGGCAAATCTTTCTGCTTGTTTCCTAAGTAAAATCCTTGCAAAATATAGCTCGAACTTCTGCAAAAGTCTTGAATGCAAACATTAAATTGCTTTTACAATATGGTCAATTTTCCAGGTATAATTCATGCAAAAGAAAGGGCAACAGTTTCTGCTTATTTCCAGACTAAAATCCTTGCAAAACATAGCTCAAACTTCTGCGAAGGACCTGCATGGAAATATTGATTTGCCTTTGCAATATGGTCCATTTTCCAGTTATAATCCATGCAAAAGGCAGGAAAAAGTTTCTGCTTATTTTCTAACTAAAATATATGCAAAATACAGCGCAACCTTCTGCCAAGGACCTGCATGCAAACATTGATTTGCCTTTGCAATATGGTCCATTTTGCAGGTATAATTCATGCAAAAGACAGGGATATCTTTCTGCTTGTTTCCTAAGTAAAATCCTTGCAAAATATAGCTCAAACTTCTGCAAAAGGCTTGAAGGCAAAAATTAATTTGCCTTTGCAATATCGTCCATTTTACAGGTATAATTCATGCAAAAGACAGGCAAATGTTTTATGCATATTTCCTAACCAAAATACTTGCAAAATACAGCTCAACCTTGTGCAAAAAATTGTCCATTCAAATGTATATTTACCTTTGCAAAGTTCTTCATTTCCAGGTGTAATTAATGCACCTAATAGCCAAGTATTTCAGCATATTAATACTGTTATAACCTTCAGAATAAGAGCAGCGCTTCCTGCAAAAAGGATGCAATTAAGAATTAGAATCCCATTGAAATGTTGTTCATTTTGCAGGTATACATCGTCTAATTTTTAGCCAAAAGCTCCTCCTAATTTCCCACTTAGAAACATTGCAAAATATAGCTCAAACTTCTGCAAAAGGCTTGAATGCAAACATTAATTTGCCTTTGGAATATGGTCAATGTTCCAGGTATAATTGATGCAAAAGATAGGCAAATGTTTCTGCTTATTTTCTAACTAAAATCCATGCAAAGTACAGCTCAAACTTCTGCAAGCGACCTGCATGCAAACATTAACTTGCATTTGCAATTTGGTCCATTTTTCAGATATAATTCATGCAAAAGACTGGCAACAGTTTTTACTTATTTCCTAACTAAAATCCTTGCAAATTATAGCTCAAACTTCTGCAAGAAGCTTGAATGCAAACATTAAATTGCTTTTGCAATATGGTCCATTTTCCAGGTATAATTCATGCAAAAGAAAGGGCAACAGTTTCTGCTTATTTCCAAACTAAAATCCTTGCAAAACATAGCTCAAACTTCTGCAAAAGGCTTGAATGCAAACATTAAATTGCTTTTGCAATTCGGTCCATTTTCCAGGTTTAACTCATGCAAAAGACAGGCAAATCTTTCTGCTTGTTTCCTAAGTAAAATCCTTGCAAAATATAGCTCAAACGTCTGCAAAAACTTGAATGCAAACATTAATCTTCCTTTGCAATATGGTCCATTTTCCAGGTATAATCCATGCAAAAGAGAGGAAAATGTTTCTGCTTATTTTCAAACTAGAATCCTGGCAAAATACAGCTGAAACTTCTTCAAAGGATCTGCATGCAAACATTAAGTTCCATTTCCAATTCGGTCCAATTTGCAGGCATAATTCATGCAAAAGGCAGGCAAATCTTTCTGCTTATTTCCAAACTAAAATCCTTGCAAAACATAGCTCAAACCTCTGCAAAAGGCTTGAATGCAAACATTAAATTGCTTTTGCAATTCGGTCCATTTTCCAGGTATAACTCATGCAAAAGACAGGAAAATGTTTCTGCTTATTTTCTAACTGGAATCCATGCAAAATACAGCTCAAACTTCTGCAAAGGATCTGCATGCAAACATTAAGTTCCATTTGCAATTCGGTCCATTTCGCAGGTATAATTCATGCAAAAGACAGGCAAATCTTTCTGCTTATTTCCTAACTAAAATCCTTGCAAAATATAGCTCAAACTTCTGCAAAAAGCTTGAATGCAAAAATTAAATTGCTTTTGCAATATGGTCCATTTTCCAGGTATAATTCATGCAAAAGAAAAGGCAACAGTTTCTGCTTTTTTCAAAACTAAAATCCTTGCAAAACATAGCTCAAACTTCTGCGAAGGACCTGCATGCAAACATTGATTTGCCTTTGCAATATAGTCCATTTTGCAGGTATAATTCATGCAAAAGACAGGGATATCTTTCTGCTTGTTTCATAAGTAAAATCCTTGCAAAATATAGCTCAAACTTCTGCAAAAGGCTTGAATGCAAACATTAATTTGCCTTTGCAATATCGTCCATTTTCCAGGTATAATTCATGCAAAAGACAGGCAAATGTTTTATGCATATTTCCTAACCAAAATACTTGCAAAATACAGCTCAACCTTGTGCAAAAAATTGCCCATTCAAATGTATATTTACCTTTGCAAAGTTCTTCATTCCCAGGTGTAATTAATGCACCTAATAGCCAAGTATTTCAGCATATTAATACTGTTATAACCTTCAGAATAAGAGCAGCGCTTCCTGCAAAAAGGATGCAATTAAGAATTAGAACCCCATTGAAATGTTGTTCATTTTGCAGGTATACATCGTCTAAATTATAGCCAAGAGCTCCTCCTAATTTCCTACTTAGAAACATTGTAAAATATAGCTCAAACTTCTGCAAAAGGCTTGAATGCAAACATTAAATTGCTTTTGCAATTCGGTCCATTTTCCAGGTATAACTCATGGAAAAGACAGGAAAATGTTTCTGCTTATTTTCTAACTAGAATCCATGCAAAATACAGCTCAAACTTCTGCAAAGGATCTGCATGCAAACATTAAGTTCCATTTGCAATTCGGTCCATTTTGCAGGTATAATTCATGCAAAACACAGGCAAATCTTTCTGCTTGTTTCCTAAGTAAAATCCTTGCAAACTATAGCTCAAACTTCTGCAAGTGGCTTGAGTGCAAACATTAATTTGCCTTTGCAATATGGTCAATTTTCCAGGTATAATTGATGCAAAAGATAGGCAAATGTTTTTGCTTATTTTCTAACTAAGATCCATGCAAAATACAGCTCAAACTTCTGCAAACGACCTACATGCAAACATTAACTTGCATTTGCAATTTGGTCCATTTTTCAGGTATAATTGATGCAAAAGACAGGCAACAGTTTTTACTTATTTCCTAACTAAAATCCTTGCAAAACATAGCTCAAACTTCTGCGAAGGACCTGCATGGAAATATTGATTTGCCTTTGCAATATGGTCCATTTTGCAGGTATAATTCATGCAAAAGACAGGCAAATCTTTCTGCTTGTTTCCTAAGTAAAATCCTTGCAAAATATAGCTCAAACTTCTGCAAAATGCTTGAATGCAAACATTAATTTGCCTTTGCAATATCGTCCATTTTCCAGGTATAATTCATGGAAAAGACAGGCAAATGTTTTATGCATATTTCCTAACCAAAATACTTGCAAAATACAGCTCAACCTTGAGCAAAAAATTGTCCATTCAAATGTATATTTACCTTTGCAAAGTTCTTCATTTCCAGGTGTAATTAATGCACCTAATAGCCAAGTATTTCAGCATATTTATACTGTTATAACCTTCAGAATAAGAGCAGCGCTTCCTGCAAAAAGGATGCAATTAAGAATTAGAATCCCATTGAAAAGTTGTTCATTTTGCAGGTATACATCGTCTAAATTATAGCCAAAAGCTCCTCCTAATTTCCCACTTAGAAACATTGCAAAATATAGCTCAAACTTCTGCAAAAGGCTTGAATGCAAACATTAATTTGCCTTTGCAATATGGTCAATGTTCCAGGTATAATTGATGCAAAAGATAGGCAAATGTTTCTGCTTATTTTCTAACTAAAATCCATGCAAAGTACAGCTCAAACTTCTCCAAGCGACCTGCATGCAAACATTAACTTGCATTTGCAATTTGGTCCATTTTTCAGGTATAATTCATGCAAAAGACTGGCAACAGTTTTTACTTATTTCCTAACTAAAATCCTTGCAAAATATAGCTCAAACTTCTGCAAGCAGCTTGAATGCAAACATTAAATTGCTTTTGCAATATGGTCCATTTTCCAGGTATAATTCATGCAAAAGAAAGGGCAACAGTTACTGCTTATTTCCAAACTAAAATCCTTGCAAAACATAGCTCAAACTTCTGCAAAAGGCTTGAATGCAAACATTAAATTGCTTTTGCAATTCGGTCCATTTTCCAGGTTTAACTCATGCAAAAGACAGGCAAATCTTTCTGCTTGTTTCCTAAGTAAAATCCTTGCAAAATATAGCTCAAACGTCTGCAAAAACTTGAATGCAAACATTAATCTTTCTTTGCAATATGGTCCATTTTCCAGGTATAATCCATGCAAAAGACAGGAAAATGTTTCTGCTTATTTTCAAACTAGAATCCTGGCACAATACAGCTCAAACTTCTTCAAAGGATCTGCATGCAAACATTAAGTTCCATTTGCAATTCGGTCCAATTTGCAGGCATAATTCATGCAAAAGGCAGGCAAATCTTTCTGCTTATTTCCAAACTAAAATCCTTGCAAAACATAGCTCAAACTTCTGCAAAAGGCTTGAATGCAAACATTAAATTGCTTTTGCAATTCGGTCCATTTTCCAGGTTTAACTCATGCAAAAGACAGGCAAATCTTTCTGCTTGTTTCCTAAGTAAAATCCTTGCAAAATATAGCTCAAACGTCTGCAAAAACTTGAATGCAAACATTAATCTTTCTTTGCAATATGGTCCATTTTCCAGGTATAATCCATGCAAAAGACAGGAAAATGTTTCTGCTTATTTTCTAACTAGAATCCTGGCAAAATACAGCTCAAACTTCTTCAAAGGATCTGCATGCAAACATTAAGTTCCATTTGCAATTCGGTCCAATTTGCAGGCATAATTCATGCAAAAGGCAGGCAAATCTTTCTGCTTATTTCCAAACTAAAATCCTTGCAAAACATAGCTCAAACTTCTGCAAAAGGCTTGAATGCAAACATTAAATTGCTTTTGCAATTCGGTCCATTTTCCAGGTTTAACTCATGCAAAAGACAGGCAAATCTTTCTGCTTGCTTCCTAAGTAAAATCCTTGCAAAATATAGCTCAAACGTCTGCAAAAATTTGAATGCAAACATTAATCTTCCTTTGCAATATGGTCAATTTTCCAGGTATAATCCATGCAAAAGACAGGAAAATGTTTCTGCTTATTTTCAAACTAGAATCCTGGCAAAATACAGCTCAAACTTCCGCAAAGGATCTGCATGCAAACATTAAGTTCCATTTGCAATTCGGTCCATTTTGCAGGCATAATTCATGCAAAAGGCAGGTAAATCTTTCTGCTTATTTCCAAACTAAAATCCTTGCAAAACATAGCGCAACCTTCTGCCAAGGACCTGCATGCAAACATTGATTTGCCTTTGCAATATGGCCCATTTTGCAGGTATAATTCATGCAAAAGACAGGGGTATCTTTCTGCTTGTTTCCTAAGTAAAATCCTTGCAAAATATAGCTCAAAGTTCTGCAAAAGGCTTGAAGGCAAAAATTAATTTGCCTTTGCAATATCGTCCAATTTCCAGGTATAATTCATGCAAAGGACAGGCAAATGTTTTATGCATATTTCCTAACCAAAATACTTGCAAAATACAGCTCAACCTTGTGCAAAAAATTGTCCATTCAAATGTATATTTACCTTTGCAAAGTTCTTCATTTCCAGGTGTAATTAATGCACCTAATAGCCAAGTATTTCAGCATATTAATACTGTTATAACCTTCAGAATAGGAGCAGCGCTTCCTGCAAAAAGGATGCAATTAAGAATTAGAATCCCATTGAAATGTTGTTCATTTTGCAGGTATACATCGTCTAAATTATAGCCAAGAGCTCCTCCTAATTTCCCACTTAGAAACATTGCAAAATATAGCTCAATCTTCTGCAAAAGGATTGACTGCAAACATTAAATTGCTTTTGCAATTCGGTCCATTTTGCAGGCATAATTCATTCAAAAGACAGGCAAATCTTTCTGCTTGTTTCCTAAGTAAAATCCTTGCAAAATATAGCTCAAACTTCTGCAAAAGGCTTGAATGCAAACATTAATTTGCCTTTGCAATATGGTCAATTTTCCAGGTATAATTCATGCAAAAGACTGGCAACAGTTTTTACTTATTTCCTAACTAAAATCCTTGCAAAATATAGCTCAAACTTCTGCAAAAAGCTTGAATGCAAACATTAAATTGCTTTTACAATATGGTCCATTTTCCAGGTATAATTCATGCAAAAGAAAAGGCAACAGTTTCTGCTTATTTCCAAACTAAAATCCTTGCAAAACATAGCTCAAACTTCTGCGAAGGACCTGCATGGAAATATTGATTTGCCTTTGCAATATGGTCCATTTTCCAGTTATAATCCATGCAAATGGCAGGAAAAAGTTTCTGCTTATTTTCTAACTAAAATCCATGCAAAATACAGCGCAACCTTCTGCCAAGGACCTGCATGCAAACATTGATTTGCCTTTGCAATATGGTCCATTTTGCAGGTATAATTCATGCAAAAGACAGGGATATCTTTCTGCTTGTTTCCTAAGTAAAATCCTTGCAAAATATAGCTCAAACTTCTGCAAAAGGCTTGAAGGCAAAAATTAATTTGCCTTTGCAATATCGTCCATTTTCCAGGTATAATTCATGCAAAAGACAGGCAAATGTTCTATGCATATTTCCTAACCAAACTACTTGCAAAATACAGCTCAACCTTGTGCAAAAAATTGTCCATTCAAATGTATATTTACCTTTGCAAAGTTCTTCATTTCCAGGTGTAATTAATGCACCTAATAGCCAAGTATTTTAGCATATTAATACTGTTATAACCTTCAGAATAAGAGCAGCGCTTCCTGCAAAAAGGATGCAATTAAGAATTAGAATCCCATTGAAATGTTGTTCATTTTGCAGGTATACATCGTCTAAATTATAGCCAAGAGCTCCTCCTAATTTCCCACTTAGAAACATTGCAAAATATAGCTCAAACTTCTGCAAAAGGCTTGAATGCAAACATTAAATTGCTTTTGCAATTCGGTCAATTTTCCAGATATAACTCATGCAAAAGAGAGGCAAATCTTTCTGCTTGTTTCCTAAGTAAAATCCTTGCAAAATATAGCTCAAACGTCTGCAAAAACTTGAATGCAAACATTAATCTGCCTTTGCAATATAGTCCATTTTCCAGGTATAATCCATGCAAAAGACAGGAAAATGTTTCTGCTTATTTTCTAACTAGAATCCATGCAAAATACAGCTCAAACTTCTGCAAAGGATCTGCATGCAAACATTAAGTTCCATTTGCAATTCGGTCCATTTTGCAGGTATAATTCATGCAAAAGACAGGCAAATCTTTCTGCTTGTTTTCTAAGTAAAATCCTTGCAAAATATAGCTCAAACTTCTGCAAGAGGCTTGAATGCAAACATTAATTTGCCTGTGCAATATGGTCAATTTTCCAGGTATAATTGATGCAAAAGATAGACAAATGTTTTTGCTTATTTTCTAACTAAGATCCATGCAAAATACAGCTCAAACTTCTGCAAACGACCTACATGCAAACATTAACTTGCATTTGCAATTTGACCCATTTTTCAGGTATAATTCATGCAAAAGATAGGCAACAGTTTTTATTTGTTTCCTAAGTAAAATCCTTGCAAAATATAGCTCAAACTTCTGCAAAACGCTTGAATGCAAACAATAATTTGCCATTGCAATATGGTCCATTTTGCAGGGATAATTTAAGCAAAAGAAAGGCAAAGTTTTCTGTTCATTTCCAAACTAAAATGCTTGAAAAATATAGCTCAAACTTCTGCAAAAAGTTTGAATGCAAACATTGATTTGCATTTGCAATATGGTCCATTTTGCAGGTATAATTCATGCAAAAGACAGGCAAATCTTTCTGCTTGTTTCCTAAGTAAAATCCTTCCAAAATATAGCTTAAACTTCTGCAAAAGGCTTGAATGCAAACATTGATTTGCAATTGCAATATGGTCAATTTTCCAGGTATAATTCATGCAAAAGATAGGGAAATGTTTCTGCTTATTTTCTAACTAAAATCCATGCAAAATACAGCTCAAACTTCTGCAAAGGTCCTGCATGCAAACATTAACTTCCATTTGCAATATGGTCCATTTTGCAGGTATAATTCATGCAAAAGACAGGCAACAGTTTCTGCTTATTTCCAAACTAAAATCCTTGCAAAACATAGCTCAAACTTCTGCGAAGGACCTGCATGGAAATATTGATTTGCCATTGCAATATGGTCCATTTTGCAGGTATAATTCATGCAAAAGACAGGCAAATCTTTCTGCTTGTTTCCTAAGTAAAATCCTTGCAAAATATAGCTCAAACTTCTGCAAAATGCTTGAATGCAAACATTAATTTGCCTTTGCAATATCGTCCATTTTCCAGGTATAATTCATGCAAAAGACAGGCAAATGTTTTATGCATATTTCCTAACCAAAATACTTGCAAAATACAGCTCAACCTTGTGCAAAAAATTGTCCATTCAAATGTATATTTACCTTTGCAAAGTTCTTCATTTCGAGGTGTAATTAATGCACCTAATAGCCAAGTATTTCAGCATATTAATACTGTTATAACCTTCAGAATAAGAGCAGCGCTTCCTGCAAAAAGGATGCAATTAAGAATTAGAATCCCATTGAAATGTTGTTCATTTTGCAGGTATACATCGTCTAAATTATAGCCAAGAGCTCCTCCTAATTTCCTACTTAGAAACATTGTAAAATATAGCTCAAACTTCTGCAAAAGGCTTGAATGCAAACATTAAATTGCTTTTGCAATTCGGTCCATTTTCCAGGTATAACTTATGGA
Source organism: Catostylus mosaicus (assembly GCA_964019065.1). NCBI lineage: Eukaryota > Metazoa > Cnidaria > Scyphozoa > Rhizostomeae > Catostylidae > Catostylus > Catostylus mosaicus. The sequence continues at coordinate 49,867 of OZ025198.1, forward strand.
AAAGACAGGAAAATGTTTCTGCTTATATTCTAACTAGAATCCATGCGAAATACAGCTCAAACTTCTGCAAAGGATCTGCATGCAAACATTAAGTTCCATTTGCAATTCGGTCCATTTTGCAGGTATAATTCATGCAAAAGACAGGCAAATCTTTCTGCTTGTTTCCTAAGTAAAATCCTTGCAAACTATAGCTCAAACTTCTGCAAGAGGCTTGAATGCAAACATTAATTTGCCTTTGCAATATGGTCAATTTTCCAGGTATAATTGATGCAAAAGATAGGCAAATGTTTTTGCTTATTTTCTAACTAAGATCCATGCAAAATACAGCTCAAACTTCTGCAAACGACCTACATGCAAACATTAACTTGCATTTGCAATTTGGTCCATTTTTCAGGTATAATTGATGCAAAAGACAGGCAACAGTTTTTACTTATTTCCTAACTAAAATCCTTGCAAAACATAGCTCAAACTTCTGCGAAGGACCTGCAAGGAAATATTGATTTGCCTTTGCAATATGGTCCATTTTTCAGGTATAATTGATGCAAAAGACAGGCAAATCTTTCTGCTTGTTTCCTAAGTAAAATCCTTGCAAAATATAGCTCAAACTTCTGCAAAATGCTTGAATGCAAACATTAATTTGCCTTTGCAATATCGTCCATTTTCCAGGTATAATTCATGCAAAAGACAGGCAAATGTTTTATGCATATTTCCTAACCAAAATACTTGCAAAATACAGCTCAACCTTGAGCAAAAAAATTGTCCATTCAAATGTATATTTACCTTTGCAAAGTTCTTCATTTCCAGGTGTAATTAATGCACCTAATAGCCAAGTATTTCAGCATATTAATACTGTTATAACCTTCACAATAAGAGCAGCGCTTCCTGCAAAAAGGATGCAATTAAGAATTAGAATCCCATTGAAAAGTTGTTCATTTTGAAGGTATACATCGTCTAAATTATAGCCAAAAGCTCCTCCTAATTTCCCACTTAGAAACATTGCAAAATATAGCTCAAACTTCTGCAAAAGGCTTGAATGCAAACATTAATTTGCCTTTGGAATATGGTCAATGTTCCAGGTATAATTGATGCAAAAGATAGGCAAATGTTTCTGCTTATTTTCTAACTAAAATCCATGCAAAGTACAGCTCAAACTTCTGCAAGCGACCTGCATGCAAACATTAACTTGCATTTGCAATTTGGTCCATTTTTCAGGTATAATTCATGCAAAAGACTGGCAACAGTTTTTACTTATTTCCTAACTAAAATCCTTGCAAAATATAGCTCAAACGTCTGCAAAAACTTGAATGCAAACATTAATCTTCCTTTGCAATATGGTCCATTTTCCAGGTATAATCCATGCAAAAGACAGGAAAATGTTTCTGCTTATTTCCAAACTAAAATCCTTGCAAAACATAGCTCAAACTTCTGCAAAAGGCTTGAATGCAAACATTAAATTGCTTTTGCAATTCGGTCCATTTTCCAGGTTTAACTCATGCAAAAGACAGGCAAATCTTTCTGCTTGTTTCCTAAGTAAAATCCTTGCAAAATATAGCTCAAACGTCTGCAAAAACTTGAATGCAAACATTAATCTTTCTTTGCAATATGGTCCATTTTCCAGGTATAATCCATGCAAAAGACAGGAAAATGTTTCTGCTTATTTTCTAACTAGAATCCTGGCAAAATACAGCTCAAACTTCTTCAAAGGATCTGCATGCAAACATTAAGTTCCATTTGCAATTCGGTCCAATTTGCAGGCATAATTCATGCAAAAGGCAGGCAAATCTTTCTGCTTATTTCCAAACTAAAATCCTTGCAAAACATAGCTCAAACTTCTGCAAAAGGCTTGAATGCAAACATTAAATTGCTTTTGCAATTCGGTCCATTTTCCAGGTTTAACTCATGCAAAAGACAGGCAAATCTTTCTGCTTGCTTCCTAAGTAAAATCCTTGCAAAATATAGCTCAAACGTCTGCAAAAATTTGAATGCAAACATTAATCTTCCTTTGCAATATGGTCAATTTTCCAGGTATAATCCATGCAAAAGACAGGAAAATGTTTCTGCTTATTTTCAAACTAGAATCCTGGCAAAATACAGCTCAAACTTCCGCAAAGGATCTGCATGCAAACATTAAGTTCCATTTGCAATTCGGTCCATTTTGCAGGCATAATTCATGCAAAAGGCAGGTAAATCTTTCTGCTTATTTCCAAACTAAAATCCTTGCAAAACATAGCGCAACCTTCTGCCAAGGACCTGCATGCAAACATTGATTTGCCTTTGCAATATGGCCCATTTTGCAGGTATAATTCATGCAAAAGACAGGGGTATCTTTCTGCTTGTTTCCTAAGTAAAATCCTTGCAAAATATAGCTCAAAGTTCTGCAAAAGGCTTGAAGGCAAAAATTAATTTGCCTTTGCAATATCGTCCAATTTCCAGGTATAATTCATGCAAAGGACAGGCAAATGTTTTATGCATATTTCCTAACCAAAATACTTGCAAAATACAGCTCAACCTTGTGCAAAAAATTGTCCATTCAAATGTATATTTACCTTTGCAAAGTTCTTCATTTCCAGGTGTAATTAATGCACCTAATAGCCAAGTATTTCAGCATATTAATACTGTTATAACCTTCAGAATAGGAGCAGCGCTTCCTGCAAAAAGGATGCAATTAAGAATTAGAATCCCATTGAAATGTTGTTCATTTTGCAGGTATACATCGTCTAAATTATAGCCAAGAGCTCCTCCTAATTTCCCACTTAGAAACATTGCAAAATATAGCTCAATCTTCTGCAAAAGGATTGACTGCAAACATTAAATTGCTTTTGCAATTCGGTCCATTTTGCAGGCATAATTCATTCAAAAGACAGGCAAATCTTTCTGCTTGTTTCCTAAGTAAAATCCTTGCAAAATATAGCTCAAACTTCTGCAAAAGGCTTGAATGCAAACATTAATTTGCCTTTGCAATATGGTCAATTTTCCAGGTATAATTCATGCAAAAGACTGGCAACAGTTTTTACTTATTTCCTAACTAAAATCCTTGCAAAATATAGCTCAAACTTCTGCAAAAAGCTTGAATGCAAACATTAAATTGCTTTTACAATATGGTCCATTTTCCAGGTATAATTCATGCAAAAGAAAAGGCAACAGTTTCTGCTTATTTCCAAACTAAAATCCTTGCAAAACATAGCTCAAACTTCTGCGAAGGACCTGCATGGAAATATTGATTTGCCTTTGCAATATGGTCCATTTTCCAGTTATAATCCATGCAAATGGCAGGAAAAAGTTTCTGCTTATTTTCTAACTAAAATCCATGCAAAATACAGCGCAACCTTCTGCCAAGGACCTGCATGCAAACATTGATTTGCCTTTGCAATATGGTCCATTTTGCAGGTATAATTCATGCAAAAGACAGGGATATCTTTCTGCTTGTTTCCTAAGTAAAATCCTTGCAAAATATAGCTCAAACTTCTGCAAAAGGCTTGAAGGCAAAAATTAATTTGCCTTTGCAATATCGTCCATTTTCCAGGTATAATTCATGCAAAAGACAGGCAAATGTTCTATGCATATTTCCTAACCAAACTACTTGCAAAATACAGCTCAACCTTGTGCAAAAAATTGTCCATTCAAATGTATATTTACCTTTGCAAAGTTCTTCATTTCCAGGTGTAATTAATGCACCTAATAGCCAAGTATTTCAGCATATTAATACTGTTATAACCTTCAGAATAGGAGCAGCGCTTCCTGCAAAAAGGATGCAATTAAGAATTAGAATCCCATTGAAATGTTGTTCATTTTGCAGGTATACATCGTCTAAATTATAGCCAAGAGCTCCTCCTAATTTCCCACTTAGAAACATTGCAAAATATAGCTCAATCTTCTGCAAAAGGATTGACTGCAAACATTAAATTGCTTTTGCAATTCGGTCCATTTTGCAGGCATAATTCATTCAAAAGACAGGCAAATCTTTCTGCTTGTTTCCTAAGTAAAATCCTTGCAAAATATAGCTCAAACTTCTGCAAAAGGCTTGAATGCAAACATTAATTTGCCTTTGCAATATGGTCAATTTTCCAGGTATAATTCATGCAAAAGACTGGCAACAGTTTTTACTTATTTCCTAACTAAAATCCTTGCAAAATATAGCTCAAACTTCTGCAAAAAGCTTGAATGCAAACATTAAATTGCTTTTACAATATGGTCCATTTTCCAGGTATAATTCATGCAAAAGAAAAGGCAACAGTTTCTGCTTATTTCCAAACTAAAATCCTTGCAAAACATAGCTCAAACTTCTGCGAAGGACCTGCATGGAAATATTGATTTGCCTTTGCAATATGGTCCGTTTTCCAGTTATAATCCATGCAAATGGCAGGAAAAAGTTTCTGCTTATTTTCTAACTAAAATCCATGCAAAATACAGCGCAACCTTCTGCCAAGGACCTGCATGCAAACATTGATTTGCCTTTGCAATATGGTCCATTTTGCAGGTATAATTCATGCAAAAGACAGGGATATCTTTCTGCTTGTTTCCTAAGTAAAATCCTTGCAAAATATAGCTCAAACTTCTGCAAAAGGCTTGAAGGCAAAAATTAATTTGCCTTTGCAATATCGTCCATTTTCCAGGTATAATTCATGCAAAAGACAGGCAAATGTTCTATGCATATTTCCTAACCAAACTACTTGCAAAATACAGCTCAACCTTGTGCAAAAAATTGTCCATTCAAATGTATATTTACCTTTGCAAAGTTCTTCATTTCCAGGTGTAATTAATGCACCTAATAGCCAAGTATTTTAGCATATTAATACTGTTATAACCTTCAGAATAAGAGCAGCGCTTCCTGCAAAAAGGATGCAATTAAGAATTAGAATCCCATTGAAATGTTGTTCATTTTGCAGGTATACATCGTCTAAATTATAGCCAAGAGCTCCTCCTAATTTCCCACTTAGAAACATTGCAAAATATAGCTCAAACTTCTGCAAAAGGCTTGAATGCAAACATTAAATTGCTTTTGCAATTCGGTCAATTTTCCAGATATAACTCATGCAAAAGAGAGGCAAATCTTTCTGCTTGTTTCCTAAGTAAAATCCTTGCAAAATATAGCTCAAACGTCTGCAAAAACTTGAATGCAAACATTAATCTGCCTTTGCAATATAGTCCATTTTCCAGGTATAATCCATGCAAAAGACAGGAAAATGTTTCTGCTTATTTTCTAACTAGAATCCATGCAAAATACAGCTCAAACTTCTGCAAAGGATCTGCATGCAAACATTAAGTTCCATTTGCAATTCGGTCCATTTTGCAGGTATAATTCATGCAAAAGACAGGCAAATCTTTCTGCTTGTTTTCTAAGTAAAATCCTTGCAAAATATAGCTCAAACTTCTGCAAAAGGCTTGAATGCAAACATTAATTTGCCTGTGCAATATGGTCAATTTTCCAGGTATAATTGATGCAAAAGATAGGCAAATGTTTCTGCTTATTTTCAAACTAAGATCCATGCAAAATACAGCTCAAACTTCTGCAAAGGATCTGCATGCAAACATTAAGTTCCATTTGCAATTCGGTCCATTTTGCAGGTATAATTCATGCAAAAGACAGGCAAATCTTTCTGCTTGTTTTCTAAGTAAAATCCTTGCAAAATATAGCTCAAACTTCTGCAAAAGGCTTGAATGCAAACATTAATTTGCCTGTGCAATATGGTCAATTTTCCAGGTATAATTGATGCAAAAGATAGGCAAATGTTTCTGCTTATTTTCAAACTAGAATCCATGCAAAATACAGCTCAAACTTCTGCAAAGGATCTGCATGCAAACATTAAGTTCCATTTGCAATTCGGTCCATTTTGCAGGTATAATTCATGCAAAAGACAGGCAAATCTTTCTGCTTGTTTTCTAAGTAAAATCCTTGCAAAATATAGCTCAAACTTCTGCAAGAGGCTTGAATGCAAACATTAATTTGCCTGTGCAATATGGTCAATTTTCCAGGTATAATTGATGCAAAAGATAGACAAATGTTTTTGCTTATTTTCTAACTAAGATCCATGCAAAATACAGCTCAAACTTCTGCAAACGACCTACATGCAAACATTAACTTGCATTTGCAATTTGACCCATTTTTCAGGTATAATTCATGCAAAAGATAGGCAACAGTTTTTATTTGTTTCCTAAGTAAAATCCTTGCAAAATATAGCTCAAACTTCTGCAAAACGCTTGAATGCAAACAATAATTTGCCATTGCAATATGGTCCATTTTGCAGGGATAATTTAAGCAAAAGAAAGGCAAAGTTTTCTGTTCATTTCCAAACTAAAATTCTTGAAAAATATAGCTCAAACTTCTGCAAAAAGTTTGAATGCAAACATTGATTTGCATTTGCAATATGGTCCATTTTGCAGGTATAATTCATGCAAAAGACAGGCAAATCTTTCTGCTTGTTTCCTAAGTAAAATCCTTCCAAAATATAGCTTAAACTTCTGCAAAAGGCTTGAATGCAAACATTGATTTGCAATTGCAATATGGTCAATTTTCCAGGTATAATTCATGCAAAAGATAGGGAAATGTTTCTGCTTATTTTCTAACTAAAATCCATGCAAAATACAGCTCAAACTTCTGCAAAGGTCCTGCATGCAAACATTAACTTCCATTTGCAATATGGTCCATTTTGCAGGTATAATTCATGCAAAAGACAGGCAACAGTTTCTGCTTATTTCCAAACTAAAATCCTTGCAAAACATAGCTCAAACTTCTGCGAAGGACCTGCATGGAAATATTGATTTGCCATTGCAATATGGTCCATTTTGCAGGTATAATTCATGCAAAAGACAGGCAAATCTTTCTGCTTGTTTCCTAAGTAAAATCCTTGCAAAATATAGCTCAAACTTCTGCAAAATGCTTGAATGCAAACATTAATTTGCCTTTGCAATATCGTCCATTTTCCAGGTATAATTCATGCAAAAGACAGGCAAATGTTTTATGCATATTTCCTAACCAAAATACTTGCAAAATACAGCTCAACCTTGTGCAAAAAATTGTCCATTCAAATGTATATTTACCTTTGCAAAGTTCTTCATTTCGAGGTGTAATTAATGCACCTAATAGCCAAGTATTTCAGCATATTAATACTGTTATAACCTTCAGAATAAGAGCAGCGCTTCCTGCAAAAAGGATGCAATTAAGAATTAGAATCCCATTGAAATGTTGTTCATTTTGCAGGTATACATCGTCTAAATTATAGCCAAGAGCTCCTCCTAATTTCCTACTTAGAAACATTGTAAAATATAGCTCAAACTTCTGCAAAAGGCTTGAATGCAAACATTAAATTGCTTTTGCAATTCGGTCCATTTTCCAGGTATAACTTATGGAAAAGACAGGAAAATGTTTCTGCTTATATTCTAACTAGAATCCATGCGAAATACAGCTCAAACTTCTGCAAAGGATCTGCATGCAAACATTAAGTTCCATTTGCAATTCGGTCCATTTTGCAGGTATAATTCATGCAAAAGACAGGCAAATCTTTCTGCTTGTTTCCTAAGTAAAATCCTTGCAAACTATAGCTCAAACTTCTGCAAGAGGCTTGAATGCAAACATTAATTTGCCTTTGCAATATGGTCAATTTTCCAGGTATAATTGATGCAAAAGATAGGCAAATGTTTTTGCTTATTTTCTAACTAAGATCCATGCAAAATACAGCTCAAACTTCTGCAAACGACCTACATGCAAACATTAACTTGCATTTGCAATTTGGTCCATTTTTCAGGTATAATTGATGCAAAAGACAGGCAACAGTTTTTACTTATTTCCTAACTAAAATCCTTGCAAAACATAGCTCAAACTTCTGCGAAGGACCTGCAAGGAAATATTGATTTGCCTTTGCAATATGGTCCATTTTTCAGGTATAATTGATGCAAAAGACAGGCAAATCTTTCTGCTTGTTTCCTAAGTAAAATCCTTGCAAAATATAGCTCAAACTTCTGCAAAATGCTTGAATGCAAACATTAATTTGCCTTTGCAATATCGTCCATTTTCCAGGTATAATTCATGCAAAAGACAGGCAAATGTTTTATGCATATTTCCTAACCAAAATACTTGCAAAATACAGCTCAACCTTGAGCAAAAAAATTGTCCATTCAAATGTATATTTACCTTTGCAAAGTTCTTCATTTCCAGGTGTAATTAATGCACCTAATAGCCAAGTATTTCAGCATATTAATACTGTTATAACCTTCACAATAAGAGCAGCGCTTCCTGCAAAAAGGATGCAATTAAGAATTAGAATCCCATTGAAAAGTTGTTCATTTTGAAGGTATACATCGTCTAAATTATAGCCAAAAGCTCCTCCTAATTTCCCACTTAGAAACATTGCAAAATATAGCTCAAACTTCTGCAAAAGGCTTGAATGCAAACATTAATTTGCCTTTGGAATATGGTCAATGTTCCAGGTATAATTGATGCAAAAGATAGGCAAATGTTTCTGCTTATTTTCTAACTAAAATCCATGCAAAGTACAGCTCAAACTTCTGCAAGCGACCTGCATGCAAACATTAACTTGCATTTGCAATTTGGTCCATTTTTCAGGTATAATTCATGCAAAAGACTGGCAACAGTTTTTACTTATTTCCTAACTAAAATCCTTGCAAAATATAGCTCAAACGTCTGCAAAAACTTGAATGCAAACATTAATCTTCCTTTGCAATATGGTCCATTTTCCAGGTATAATCCATGCAAAAGACAGGAAAATGTTTCTGCTTATTTTCAAACTAGAATCATGGCAAAATACAGCTCAAACTTCTTCAAAGGATCTGCATGCAAACATTAAGTTCCATTTCCAATTCGGTCCAATTTGCAGGCATAATTCATGCAAAAGGCAGGCAAATCTTTCTGCTTATTTCCAAACTAAAATCCTTGCAAAACATAGCTCAAACTTCTGCAAAAGGCTTGAATGCAAACATTAAATTGCTTTTGCAATTCGGTCCATTTTCCAGGTATAACTCATGCAAAAGACAGGAAAATGTTTCTGCTTATTTTCTAACTAGAATCCATGCAAAATACTGCTCAAACTTCTGCAAAGGATCTGCATGCAAACATTAAGTTCCATTTGCAATTCGGTCCATTTCGCAGGTATAATTCATGCAAAAGACAGGCAAATCTTTCTGCTTATTTCCTAACTAAAATCCTTGCAAAATATAGCTCAAACTTCTGCAAAAAGCTTGAATGCAAAAATTAAATTGCTTTTGCAATATGGTCCATTTTCCAGGTATAATTCATGCAAAAGAAAAGGCAACAGTTTCTGCTTTTTTCAAAACTAAAATCCTTGCAAAACATAGCTCAAACTTCTGCGAAGGACCTGCATGCAAACATTGATTTGCCTTTGCAATATAGTCCATTTTGCAGGTATAATTCATGCAAAAGACAGGGATATCTTTCTGCTTGTTTCATAAGTAAAATCCTTGCAAAATATAGCTCAAACTTCTGCAAAAGGCTTGAATGCAAACATTAATTTGCCTTTGCAATATCGTCCATTTTCCAGGTATTATTCATGCAAAAGACAGGCAAATGTTTTATGCATATTTCCTAACCAAAATACTTGCAAAATACAGCTCAACCTTGTGCAAAAAATTGCCCATTCAAATGTATATTTACCTTTGCAAAGTTCTTCATTCCCAGGTGTAATTAATGCACCTAATAGCCAAGTATTTCAGCATATTAATACTGTTATAACCTTCAGAATAAGAGCAGCGCTTCCTGCAAAAAGGATGCAATTAAGAATTAGAACCCCATTGAAATGTTGTTCATTTTGCAGGTATACATCGTCTAAATTATAGCCAAGAGCTCCTCCTAATTTCCTACTTAGAAACATTGCAAAATATAGCTCAAACTTCTGCAAAAGGCTTGAATGCAAATATTAAATTGCTTTTCCAATTCGGTCCATTTTCCAGGTATAACTCATGCAAAAGACAGGCAACTCTTTCTGCTTGTTTCCTAAGTAAAATCCTTGCAAAATATAGCTCAAACGTCTGCAAAAGGCTTGAATGCAAACATTAATTTGCCTTTGCAATATCGTCCATTTTCCAGGTATAATTCATGCAAAAGACAGGAAAATGTTTCTGCTTATTTTCAAACTAGAATCCTGGCAAAATACAGCTCAAACTTCCGCAAAGGATCTGCATGCAAACATTAAGTTCCATTTGCAATTCGGTCCATTTTGCAGGCATAATTCATGCAAAAGGCAGGTAAATCATTCTGCTTATTTCCAAACTAAAATCCTTGCAAAACATAGCGCAACCTTCTGCCAAGGACCTGCATGCAAACATTGATTTGCCTTTGCAATATGGTCCATTTTGCAGGTATAATTCATGCAAAAGACAGGGGTATCTTTCTGCTTGTTTCCTAAGTAAAATCCTTGCAAAATATAGCTCAAACTTCTGCAAAAGGCTTGAAGGCAAAAATTAATTTGCCTTTGCAATATCGTCCATTTTACAGGTATAATTCATGCAAAAGACAGGCAAATGTTTTATGCATATTTCCTAACCAAAATACTTGCAAAATACAGCTCAACCTTGTGCAAAAAATTGTCCATTCAAATGTATATTTACCTTTGCAAAGTTCTTCATTTCCAGGTGTAATTAATGCACCTAATAGCCAAGTATTTCAGCATATTAATACTGTTATAACCTTCAGAATAGGAGCAGCGCTTCCTGCAAAAAGGATGCAATTAAGAATTAGAATCCCATTGAAATGTTGTTCATTTTGCAGGTATACATCGTCTAAATTATAGCCAAGAGCTCCTCCTAATTTCCCACTTAGAAACATTGCAAAATATAGCTCAATCTTCTGCAAAAGGATTGACTGCAAACATTAAATTGCTTTTGCAATTCGGTCCATTTTGCAGGCATAATTCATTCAAAAGACAGGCAAATCTTTCTGCTTGTTTCCTAAGTAAAATCCTTGCAAAATATAGCTCGAACTTCTGCAAAAGTCTTGAATGCAAACATTAAATTGCTTTTACAATATGGTCAATTTTCCAGGTATAATTCATGCAAAAGAAAGGGCAACAGTTTCTGCTTATTTCCAGACTAAAATCCTTGCAAAACATAGCTCAAACTTCTGCGAAGGACCTGCATGGAAATATTGATTTGCCTTTGCAATATGGTCCATTTTCCAGTTATAATCCATGCAAAAGGCAGGAAAAAGTTTCTGCTTATTTTCTAACTAAAATATATGCAAAATACAGCGCAACCTTCTGCCAAGGACCTGCATGCAAACATTGATTTGCCTTTGCAATATGGTCCATTTTGCAGGTATAATTCATGCAAAAGACAGGGATATCTTTCTGCTTGTTTCCTAAGTAAAATCCTTGCAAAATATAGCTCAAACTTCTGCAAAAGGCTTGAAGGCAAAAATTAATTTGCCTTTGCAATATCGTCCATTTTACAGGTATAATTCATGCAAAAGACAGGCAAATGTTTTATGCATATTTCCTAACCAAAATACTTGCAAAATACAGCTCAACCTTGTGCAAAAAATTGTCCATTCAAATGTATATTTACCTTTGCAAAGTTCTTCATTTCCAGGTGTAATTAATGCACCTAATAGCCAAGTATTTCAGCATATTAATACTGTTATAACCTTCAGAATAAGAGCAGCGCTTCCTGCAAAAAGGATGCAATTAAGAATTAGAATCCCATTGAAATGTTGTTCATTTTGCAGGTATACATCGTCTAATTTTTAGCCAAAAGCTCCTCCTAATTTCCCACTTAGAAACATTGCAAAATATAGCTCAAACTTCTGCAAAAGGCTTGAATGCAAACATTAATTTGCCTTTGGAATATGGTCAATGTTCCAGGTATAATTGATGCAAAAGATAGGCAAATGTTTCTGCTTATTTTCTAACTAAAATCCATGCAAAGTACAGCTCAAACTTCTGCAAGCGACCTGCATGCAAACATTAACTTGCATTTGCAATTTGGTCCATTTTTCAGATATAATTCATGCAAAAGACTGGCAACAGTTTTTACTTATTTCCTAACTAAAATCCTTGCAAATTATAGCTCAAACTTCTGCAAGAAGCTTGAATGCAAACATTAAATTGCTTTTGCAATATGGTCCATTTTCCAGGTATAATTCATGCAAAAGAAAGGGCAACAGTTTCTGCTTATTTCCAAACTAAAATCCTTGCAAAACATAGCTCAAACTTCTGCAAAAGGCTTGAATGCAAACATTAAATTGCTTTTGCAATTCGGTCCATTTTCCAGGTTTAACTCATGCAAAAGACAGGCAAATCTTTCTGCTTGTTTCCTAAGTAAAATCCTTGCAAAATATAGCTCAAACGTCTGCAAAAACTTGAATGCAAACATTAATCTTCCTTTGCAATATGGTCCATTTTCCAGGTATAATCCATGCAAAAGAGAGGAAAATGTTTCTGCTTATTTTCAAACTAGAATCCTGGCAAAATACAGCTGAAACTTCTTCAAAGGATCTGCATGCAAACATTAAGTTCCATTTCCAATTCGGTCCAATTTGCAGGCATAATTCATGCAAAAGGCAGGCAAATCTTTCTGCTTATTTCCAAACTAAAATCCTTGCAAAACATAGCTCAAACCTCTGCAAAAGGCTTGAATGCAAACATTAAATTGCTTTTGCAATTCGGTCCATTTTCCAGGTATAACTCATGCAAAAGACAGGAAAATGTTTCTGCTTATTTTCTAACTGGAATCCATGCAAAATACAGCTCAAACTTCTGCAAAGGATCTGCATGCAAACATTAAGTTCCATTTGCAATTCGGTCCATTTCGCAGGTATAATTCATGCAAAAGACAGGCAAATCTTTCTGCTTATTTCCTAACTAAAATCCTTGCAAAATATAGCTCAAACTTCTGCAAAAAGCTTGAATGCAAAAATTAAATTGCTTTTGCAATATGGTCCATTTTCCAGGTATAATTCATGCAAAAGAAAAGGCAACAGTTTCTGCTTTTTTCAAAACTAAAATCCTTGCAAAACATAGCTCAAACTTCTGCGAAGGACCTGCATGCAAACATTGATTTGCCTTTGCAATATAGTCCATTTTGCAGGTATAATTCATGCAAAAGACAGGGATATCTTTCTGCTTGTTTCATAAGTAAAATCCTTGCAAAATATAGCTCAAACTTCTGCAAAAGGCTTGAATGCAAACATTAATTTGCCTTTGCAATATCGTCCATTTTCCAGGTATAATTCATGCAAAAGACAGGCAAATGTTTTATGCATATTTCCTAACCAAAATACTTGCAAAATACAGCTCAACCTTGTGCAAAAAATTGCCCATTCAAATGTATATTTACCTTTGCAAAGTTCTTCATTCCCAGGTGTAATTAATGCACCTAATAGCCAAGTATTTCAGCATATTAATACTGTTATAACCTTCAGAATAAGAGCAGCGCTTCCTGCAAAAAGGATGCAATTAAGAATTAGAACCCCATTGAAATGTTGTTCATTTTGCAGGTATACATCGTCTAAATTATAGCCAAGAGCTCCTCCTAATTTCCTACTTAGAAACATTGTAAAATATAGCTCAAACTTCTGCAAAAGGCTTGAATGCAAACATTAAATTGCTTTTGCAATTCGGTCCATTTTCCAGGTATAACTCATGGAAAAGACAGGAAAATGTTTCTGCTTATTTTCTAACTAGAATCCATGCAAAATACAGCTCAAACTTCTGCAAAGGATCTGCATGCAAACATTAAGTTCCATTTGCAATTCGGTCCATTTTGCAGGTATAATTCATGCAAAACACAGGCAAATCTTTCTGCTTGTTTCCTAAGTAAAATCCTTGCAAACTATAGCTCAAACTTCTGCAAGAGGCTTGAGTGCAAACATTAATTTGCCTTTGCAATATGGTCAATTTTCCAGGTATAATTGATGCAAAAGATAGGCAAATGTTTTTGCTTATTTTCTAACTAAGATCCATGCAAAATACAGCTCAAACTTCTGCAAACGACCTACATGCAAACATTAACTTGCATTTGCAATTTGGTCCATTTTTCAGGTATAATTGATGCAAAAGACAGGCAACAGTTTTTACTTATTTCCTAACTAAAATCCTTGCAAAACATAGCTCAAACTTCTGCGAAGGACCTGCATGGAAATATTGATTTGCCTTTGCAATATGGTCCATTTTGCAGGTATAATTCATGCAAAAGACAGGCAAATCTTTCTGCTTGTTTCCTAAGTAAAATCCTTGCAAAATATAGCTCAAACTTCTGCAAAATGCTTGAATGCAAACATTAATTTGCCTTTGCAATATCGTCCATTTTCCAGGTATAATTCATGGAAAAGACAGGCAAATGTTTTATGCATATTTCCTAACCAAAATACTTGCAAAATACAGCTCAACCTTGAGCAAAAAATTGTCCATTCAAATGTATATTTACCTTTGCAAAGTTCTTCATTTCCAGGTGTAATTAATGCACCTAATAGCCAAGTATTTCAGCATATTTATACTGTTATAACCTTCAGAATAAGAGCAGCGCTTCCTGCAAAAAGGATGCAATTAAGAATTAGAATCCCATTGAAAAGTTGTTCATTTTGCAGGTATACATCGTCTAAATTATAGCCAAAAGCTCCTCCTAATTTCCCACTTAGAAACATTGCAAAATATAGCTCAAACTTCTGCAAAAGGCTTGAATGCAAACATTAATTTGCCTTTGCAATATGGTCAATGTTCCAGGTATAATTGATGCAAAAGATAGGCAAATGTTTCTGCTTATTTTCTAACTAAAATCCATGCAAAGTACAGCTCAAACTTCTCCAAGCGACCTGCATGCAAACATTAACTTGCATTTGCAATTTGGTCCATTTTTCAGGTATAATTCATGCAAAAGACTGGCAACAGTTTTTACTTATTTCCTAACTAAAATCCTTGCAAAATATAGCTCAAACTTCTGCAAGCAGCTTGAATGCAAACATTAAATTGCTTTTGCAATATGGTCCATTTTCCAGGTATAATTCATGCAAAAGAAAGGGCAACAGTTACTGCTTATTTCCAAACTAAAATCCTTGCAAAACATAGCTCAAACTTCTGCAAAAGGCTTGAATGCAAACATTAAATTGCTTTTGCAATTCGGTCCATTTTCCAGGTTTAACTCATGCAAAAGACAGGCAAATCTTTCTGCTTGTTTCCTAAGTAAAATCCTTGCAAAATATAGCTCAAACGTCTGCAAAAACTTGAATGCAAACATTAATCTTTCTTTGCAATATGGTCCATTTTCCAGGTATAATCCATGCAAAAGACAGGAAAATGTTTCTGCTTATTTTCAAACTAGAATCCTGGCACAATACAGCTCAAACTTCTTCAAAGGATCTGCATGCAAACATTAAGTTCCATTTGCAATTCGGTCCAATTTGCAGGCATAATTCATGCAAAAGGCAGGCAAATCTTTCTGCTTATTTCCAAACTAAAATCCTTGCAAAACATAGCTCAAACTTCTGCAAAAGGCTTGAATGCAAACATTAAATTGCTTTTGCAATTCGGTCCATTTTCCAGGTTTAACTCATGCAAAAGACAGGCAAATCTTTCTGCTTGCTTCCTAAGTAAAATCCTTGCAAAATATAGCTCAAACGTCTGCAAAAATTTGAATGCAAACATTAATCTTCCTTTGCAATATGGTCAATTTTCCAGGTATAATCCATGCAAAAGACAGGAAAATGTTTCTGCTTATTTTCAAACTAGAATCCTGGCAAAATACAGCTCAAACTTCCGCAAAGGATCTGCATGCAAACATTAAGTTCCATTTGCAATTCGGTCCATTTTGCAGGCATAATTCATGCAAAAGGCAGGTAAATCTTTCTGCTTATTTCCAAACTAAAATCCTTGCAAAACATAGCGCAACCTTCTGCCAAGGACCTGCATGCAAACATTGATTTGCCTTTGCAATATGGCCCATTTTGCAGGTATAATTCATGCAAAAGACAGGGGTATCTTTCTGCTTGTTTCCTAAGTAAAATCCTTGCAAAATATAGCTCAAAGTTCTGCAAAAGGCTTGAAGGCAAAAATTAATTTGCCTTTGCAATATCGTCCAATTTCCAGGTATAATTCATGCAAAGGACAGGCAAATGTTTTATGCATATTTCCTAACCAAAATACTTGCAAAATACAGCTCAACCTTGTGCAAAAAATTGTCCATTCAAATGTATATTTACCTTTGCAAAGTTCTTCATTTCCAGGTGTAATTAATGCACCTAATAGCCAAGTATTTCAGCATATTAATACTGTTATAACCTTCAGAATAGGAGCAGCGCTTCCTGCAAAAAGGATGCAATTAAGAATTAGAATCCCATTGAAATGTTGTTCATTTTGCAGGTATACATCGTCTAAATTATAGCCAAGAGCTCCTCCTAATTTCCCACTTAGAAACATTGCAAAATATAGCTCAATCTTCTGCAAAAGGATTGACTGCAAACATTAAATTGCTTTTGCAATTCGGTCCATTTTGCAGGCATAATTCATTCAAAAGACAGGCAAATCTTTCTGCTTGTTTCCTAAGTAAAATCCTTGCAAAATATAGCTCAAACTTCTGCAAAAGGCTTGAATGCAAACATTAATTTGCCTTTGCAATATGGTCAATTTTCCAGGTATAATTCATGCAAAAGACTGGCAACAGTTTTTACTTATTTCCTAACTAAAATCCTTGCAAAATATAGCTCAAACTTCTGCAAAAAGCTTGAATGCAAACATTAAATTGCTTTTACAATATGGTCCATTTTCCAGGTATAATTCATGCAAAAGAAAAGGCAACAGTTTCTGCTTATTTCCAAACTAAAATCCTTGCAAAACATAGCTCAAACTTCTGCGAAGGACCTGCATGGAAATATTGATTTGCCTTTGCAATATGGTCCATTTTCCAGTTATAATCCATGCAAATGGCAGGAAAAAGTTTCTGCTTATTTTCTAACTAAAATCCATGCAAAATACAGCGCAACCTTCTGCCAAGGACCTGCATGCAAACATTGATTTGCCTTTGCAATATGGTCCATTTTGCAGGTATAATTCATGCAAAAGACAGGGATATCTTTCTGCTTGTTTCCTAAGTAAAATCCTTGCAAAATATAGCTCAAACTTCTGCAAAAGGCTTGAAGGCAAAAATTAATTTGCCTTTGCAATATCGTCCATTTTCCAGGTATAATTCATGCAAAAGACAGGCAAATGTTCTATGCATATTTCCTAACCAAACTACTTGCAAAATACAGCTCAACCTTGTGCAAAAAATTGTCCATTCAAATGTATATTTACCTTTGCAAAGTTCTTCATTTCCAGGTGTAATTAATGCACCTAATAGCCAAGTATTTCAGCATATTAATACTGTTATAACCTTCAGAATAGGAGCAGCGCTTCCTGCAAAAAGGATGCAATTAAGAATTAGAATCCCATTGAAATGTTGTTCATTTTGCAGGTATACATCGTCTAAATTATAGCCAAGAGCTCCTCCTAATTTCCCACTTAGAAACATTGCAAAATATAGCTCAATCTTCTGCAAAAGGATTGACTGCAAACATTAAATTGCTTTTGCAATTCGGTCCATTTTGCAGGCATAATTCATTCAAAAGACAGGCAAATCTTTCTGCTTGTTTCCTAAGTAAAATCCTTGCAAAATATAGCTCAAACTTCTGCAAAAGGCTTGAATGCAAACATTAATTTGCCTTTGCAATATGGTCAATTTTCCAGGTATAATTCATGCAAAAGACTGGCAACAGTTTTTACTTATTTCCTAACTAAAATCCTTGCAAAATATAGCTCAAACTTCTGCAAAAAGCTTGAATGCAAACATTAAATTGCTTTTACAATATGGTCCATTTTCCAGGTATAATTCATGCAAAAGAAAAGGCAACAGTTTCTGCTTATTTCCAAACTAAAATCCTTGCAAAACATAGCTCAAACTTCTGCGAAGGACCTGCATGGAAATATTGATTTGCCTTTGCAATATGGTCCATTTTCCAGTTATAATCCATGCAAATGGCAGGAAAAAGTTTCTGCTTATTTTCTAACTAAAATCCATGCAAAATACAGCGCAACCTTCTGCCAAGGACCTGCATGCAAACATTGATTTGCCTTTGCAATATGGTCCATTTTGCAGGTATAATTCATGCAAAAGACAGGGATATCTTTCTGCTTGTTTCCTAAGTAAAATCCTTGCAAAATATAGCTCAAACTTCTGCAAAAGGCTTGAAGGCAAAAATTAATTTGCCTTTGCAATATCGTCCATTTTCCAGGTATAATTCATGCAAAAGACAGGCAAATGTTCTATGCATATTTCCTAACCAAACTACTTGCAAAATACAGCTCAACCTTGTGCAAAAAATTGTCCATTCAAATGTATATTTACCTTTGCAAAGTTCTTCATTTCCAGGTGTAATTAATGCACCTAATAGCCAAGTATTTTAGCATATTAATACTGTTATAACCTTCAGAATAAGAGCAGCGCTTCCTGCAAAAAGGATGCAATTAAGAATTAGAATCCCATTGAAATGTTGTTCATTTTGCAGGTATACATCGTCTAAATTATAGCCAAGAGCTCCTCCTAATTTCCCACTTAGAAACATTGCAAAATATAGCTCAAACTTCTGCAAAAGGCTTGAATGCAAACATTAAATTGCTTTTGCAATTCGGTCAATTTTCCAGATATAACTCATGCAAAAGAGAGGCAAATCTTTCTGCTTGTTTCCTAAGTAAAATCCTTGCAAAATATAGCTCAAACGTCTGCAAAAACTTGAATGCAAACATTAATCTGCCTTTGCAATATAGTCCATTTTCCAGGTATAATCCATGCAAAAGACAGGAAAATGTTTCTGCTTATTTTCTAACTAGAATCCATGCAAAATACAGCTCAAACTTCTGCAAAGGATCTGCATGCAAACATTAAGTTCCATTTGCAATTCGGTCCATTTTGCAGGTATAATTCATGCAAAAGACAGGCAAATCTTTCTGCTTGTTTTCTAAGTAAAATCCTTGCAAAATATAGCTCAAACTTCTGCAAGAGGCTTGAATGCAAACATTAATTTGCCTGTGCAATATGGTCAATTTTCCAGGTATAATTGATGCAAAAGATAGACAAATGTTTTTGCTTATTTTCTAACTAAGATCCATGCAAAATACAGCTCAAACTTCTGCAAACGACCTACATGCAAACATTAACTTGCATTTGCAATTTGACCCATTTTTCAGGTATAATTCATGCAAAAGATAGGCAACAGTTTTTATTTGTTTCCTAAGTAAAATCCTTGCAAAATATAGCTCAAACTTCTGCAAAACGCTTGAATGCAAACAATAATTTGCCATTGCAATATGGTCCATTTTGCAGGGATAATTTAAGCAAAAGAAAGGCAAAGTTTTCTGTTCATTTCCAAACTAAAATGCTTGAAAAATATAGCTCAAACTTCTGCAAAAAGTTTGAATGCAAACATTGATTTGCATTTGCAATATGGTCCATTTTGCAGGTATAATTCATGCAAAAGACAGGCAAATCTTTCTGCTTGTTTCCTAAGTAAAATCCTTCCAAAATATAGCTTAAACTTCTGCAAAAGGCTTGAATGCAAACATTGATTTGCAATTGCAATATGGTCAATTTTCCAGGTATAATTCATGCAAAAGATAGGGAAATGTTTCTGCTTATTTTCTAACTAAAATCCATGCAAAATACAGCTCAAACTTCTGCAAAGGTCCTGCATGCAAACATTAACTTCCATTTGCAATATGGTCCATTTTGCAGGTATAATTCATGCAAAAGACAGGCAACAGTTTCTGCTTATTTCCAAACTAAAATCCTTGCAAAACATAGCTCAAACTTCTGCGAAGGACCTGCATGGAAATATTGATTTGCCATTGCAATATGGTCCATTTTGCAGGTATAATTCATGCAAAAGACAGGCAAATCTTTCTGCTTGTTTCCTAAGTAAAATCCTTGCAAAATATAGCTCAAACTTCTGCAAAGGGCTTGAATGCAAACATTAATTTGCCTTTGCAATATCGTCCATTTTCCAGGTATAATTCATGCAAAAGACAGGCAAATGTTCTATGCATATTTCCTAACCAAACTACTTGCAAAATACAGCTCAACCTTGTGCAAAAAATTGTCCATTCAAATGTATATTTACCTTTGCAAAGTTCTTCATTTCCAGGTGTAATTAATGCACCTAATAGCCAAGTATTTTAGCATATTAATACTGTTATAACCTTCAGGATAAGAGCAGCGCTTCCTGCAAAAAGGATGCAATTAAGAATTAGAATCCCATTGAAATGTTGTTCATTTTGCAGGTATACATCGTCTAAATTATAGCCAAGAGCTCCTCCTAATTTCCTACTTAGAAACATTGCAAAATATAGCTCAAACTTCTGCAAGAGGCTTGAATGCAAACATTAAATTGCTTTTGCAATTCGGTCAATTTTCCAGATATAACTCATGCAAAAGACAGGCAAATCTTTCTGCTTGTTTCCTAAGTAAAATCCTTGCAAAATATAGCTCAAACGTCTGCAAAAACTTGAATGCAAACATTAATCTGCCTTTGCAATATAGTCCATTTTCCAGGTATAATCCATGCAAAAGACAGGAAAATGTTTCTGCTTATTTTCTTACTAGAATCCATGCAAAATACAGCTCAAACTTCTGCAAAGGATCTGCATGCAAACATTAAGTTCCATTTGCAATTCGGTCCATTTTGCAGGTATAATTCATGAAAAAGACAGGCAAATCTTTCTGCTTGTTTTCTAAGTAAAATCCTTCCAAAATATAGCTCAAACTTCTGCAAGAGGCTTGAATGCAAACATTAATTTGCCTGTGCAATATGGTCAATTTTCCAGGTATAATTGATGCAAAAGATAGACAAATGTTTCTGCTTATTTTCTAACTAAGATCCATGCAAAATACAGCTCAAACTTCTGGAAACGACCTACATGCAAACATTAACTTGCATTTGCAATTTGGTCCATTTTTCAGGTATAATTCATGCAAAAGATAGGCAACAGTTTTTACTTGTTTCCTAAGTAAAATCCTTGCAAAATATAGCTCAAACGTCTGCAAAACGCTTGAATGCAAACATTAATTTGCCTTTGCAATATGGTCCATTTTGCAGGGATAATTTAAGCAAAAGAAAGGCAAAGCTTTCTGTTCATTTCCAAACTAAAATGCTTGAAAAATATAGCTCAAACTTCTGCAAAAAGTTTGAATGCAAACATTGATTTGCATTTGCAATATGGTCCATTTTGCAGGTATAATTCATGCAAAAGACAGGCAAATCTTTCTGCTTGTTTCCTAAGTAAAATCCTTCCAAAATATAGCTCAAACTTCTGCAAAAGGCTTGAATGCAAACATTGATTTGCCATTGCAATATGGTCAATTTTCCAGGTATAATTGATGCAAAAGATAGGGAAATGTTTCTGCTTATTTTCTAACTAAAATCCTTGCAAAATATAGCTCAAACTTCTGCAAGCAGCTTGAATGCAAACATTAAATTGCTTTTGCAATATGGTCCATTTTCCAGGTATAATTCATGCAAAAGAAAGGGCAACAGTTACTGCTTATTTCCAAACTAAAATCCTTGCAAAACATAGCTCAAACTTCTGCAAAAGGCTTGAATGCAAACATTAAATTGCTTTTGCAATTCGGTCCATTTTCCAGGTTTAACTCATGCAAAAGACAGGCAAATCTTTCTGCTTGTTTCCTAAGTAAAATCCTTGCAAAATATAGCTCAAACGTCTGCAAAAACTTGAATGCAAACATTAATCTTTCTTTGCAATATGGTCCATTTTCCAGGTATAATCCATGCAAAAGACAGGAAAATGTTTCTGCTTATTTTCAAACTAGAATCCTGGCACAATACAGCTCAAACTTCTTCAAAGGATCTGCATGCAAACATTAAGTTCCATTTGCAATTCGGTCCAATTTGCAGGCATAATTCATGCAAAAGGCAGGCAAATCTTTCTGCTTATTTCCAAACTAAAATCCTTGCAAAACATAGCTCAAACTTCTGCAAAAGGCTTGAATGCAAACATTAAATTGCTTTTGCAATTCGGTCCATTTTCCAGGTTTAACTCATGCAAAAGACAGGCAAATCTTTCTGCTTGCTTCCTAAGTAACATCCTTGCAAAATATAGCTCAAACTTCTGCAAAAGGCTTGAAGGCAAAAATTAATTTGCCTTTGCAATATCGTCCATTTTACAGGTATAATTCATGCAAAAGACAGGCAAATGTTTTATGCATATTTCCTAACCAAAATACTTGCAAAATACAGCTCAACCTTGTGCAAAAAATTGTCCATTCAAATGTATATTTACCTTTGCAAAGTTCTTCATTTCCAGGTGTAATTAATGCACCTAATAGCAAAGTATTTCAGCATATTAATACTGTTATAACCTTCAGAATAGGAGCAGCGCTTCCTGCAAAAAGGATGCAATTAAGAATTAGAATCCCATTGAAATGTTGTTCATTTTGCAGGTATACATCGTCTAAATTATAGCCAAGAGCTCCTCCTAATTTCCCACTTAGAAACATTGCAAAATATAGCTCAATCTTCTGCAAAAGGATTGACTGCAAACATTAAATTGCTTTTGCAATTCGGTCCATTTTGCAGGCATAATTCATTCAAAAGACAGGCAAATCTTTCTGCTTGTTTCCTAAGTAAAATCCTTGCAAAATATAGCTCAAACTTCTGCAAAAGGCTTGAATGCAAACATTAATTTGCCTTTGCAATATGGTCAATTTTCCAGGTATAATTCATGCAAAAGACTGGCAACAGTTTTTACTTATTTCCTAACTAAAATCCTTGCAAAATATAGCTCAAACTTCTGCAAAAAGCTTGAATGCAAACATTAAATTGCTTTTACAATATGGTCCATTTTCCAGGTATAATTCATGCAAAAGAAAAGGCAACAGTTTCTGCTTATTTCCAAACTAAAATCCTTGCAAAACATAGCTCAAACTTCTGCGAAGGACCTGCATGGAAATATTGATTTGCCTTTGCAATATGGTCCATTTTCCAGTTATAATCCATGCAAATGGCAGGAAAAAGTTTCTGCTTATTTTCTAACTAAAATCCATGCAAAATACAGCGCAACCTTCTGCCAAGGACCTGCATGCAAACATTGATTTGCCTTTGCAATATGGTCCATTTTGCAGGTATAATTCATGCAAAAGACAGGGATATCTTTCTGCTTGTTTCCTAAGTAAAATCCTTGCAAAATATAGCTCAAACTTCTGCAAAAGGCTTGAAGGCAAAAATTAATTTGCCTTTGCAATATCGTCCATTTTCCAGGTATAATTCATGCAAAAGACAGGCAAATGTTCTATGCATATTTCCTAACCAAACTACTTGCAAAATACAGCTCAACCTTGTGCAAAAAATTGTCCATTCAAATGTATATTTACCTTTGCAAAGTTCTTCATTTCCAGGTGTAATTAATGCACCTAATAGCCAAGTATTTTAGCATATTAATACTGTTATAACCTTCAGAATAAGAGCAGCGCTTCCTGCAAAAAGGATGCAATTAAGAATTAGAATCCCATTGAAATGTTGTTCATTTTGCAGGTATACATCGTCTAAATTATAGCCAAGAGCTCCTCCTAATTTCCCACTTAGAAACATTGCAAAATATAGCTCAAACTTCTGCAAAAGGCTTGAATGCAAACATTAAATTGCTTTTGCAATTCGGTCAATTTTCCAGATATAACTCATGCAAAAGAGAGGCAAATCTTTCTGCTTGTTTCCTAAGTAAAATCCTTGCAAAATATAGCTCAAACGTCTGCAAAAACTTGAATGCAAACATTAATCTGCCTTTGCAATATAGTCCATTTTCCAGGTATAATCCATGCAAAAGACAGGAAAATGTTTCTGCTTATTTTCTAACTAGAATCCATGCAAAATACAGCTCAAACTTCTGCAAAGGATCTGCATGCAAACATTAAGTTCCATTTGCAATTCGGTCCATTTTGCAGGTATAATTCATGCAAAAGACAGGCAAATCTTTCTGCTTGTTTTCTAAGTAAAATCCTTGCAAAATATAGCTCAAACTTCTGCAAGAGGCTTGAATGCAAACATTAATTTGCCTGTGCAATATGGTCAATTTTCCAGGTATAATTGATGCAAAAGATAGACAAATGTTTTTGCTTATTTTCTAACTAAGATCCATGCAAAATACAGCTCAAACTTCTGCAAACGACCTACATGCAAACATTAACTTGCATTTGCAATTTGACCCATTTTTCAGGTATAATTCATGCAAAAGATAGGCAACAGTTTTTATTTGTTTCCTAAGTAAAATCCTTGCAAAATATAGCTCAAACTTCTGCAAAACGCTTGAATGCAAACAATAATTTGCCATTGCAATATGGTCCATTTTGCAGGGATAATTTAAGCAAAAGAAAGGCAAAGTTTTCTGTTCATTTCCAAACTAAAATGCTTGAAAAATATAGCTCAAACTTCTGCAAAAAGTTTGAATGCAAACATTGATTTGCATTTGCAATATGGTCCATTTTGCAGGTATAATTCATGCAAAAGACAGGCAAATCTTTCTGCTTGTTTCCTAAGTAAAATCCTTCCAAAATATAGCTTAAACTTCTGCAAAAGGCTTGAATGCAAACATTGATTTGCAATTGCAATATGGTCAATTTTCCAGGTATAATTCATGCAAAAGATAGGGAAATGTTTCTGCTTATTTTCTAACTAAAATCCATGCAAAATACAGCTCAAACTTCTGCAAAGGTCCTGCATGCAAACATTAACTTCCATTTGCAATATGGTCCATTTTGCAGGTATAATTCATGCAAAAGACAGGCAACAGTTTCTGCTTATTTCCAAACTAAAATCCTTGCAAAACATAGCTCAAACTTCTGCGAAGGACCTGCATGGAAATATTGATTTGCCATTGCAATATGGTCCATTTTGCAGGTATAATTCATGCAAAAGACAGGCAAATCTTTCTGCTTGTTTCCTAAGTAAAATCCTTGCAAAATATAGCTCAAACTTCTGCAAAGGGCTTGAATGCAAACATTAATTTGCCTTTGCAATATCGTCCATTTTCCAGGTATAATTCATGCAAAAGACAGGCAAATGTTCTATGCATATTTCCTAACCAAACTACTTGCAAAATACAGCTCAACCTTGTGCAAAAAATTGTCCATTCAAATGTATATTTACCTTTGCAAAGTTCTTCATTTCCAGGTGTAATTAATGCACCTAATAGCCAAGTATTTTAGCATATTAATACTGTTATAACCTTCAGGATAAGAGCAGCGCTTCCTGCAAAAAGGATGCAATTAAGAATTAGAATCCCATTGAAATGTTGTTCATTTTGCAGGTATACATCGTCTAAATTATAGCCAAGAGCTCCTCCTAATTTCCTACTTAGAAACATTGCAAAATATAGCTCAAACTTCTGCAAGAGGCTTGAATGCAAACATTAAATTGCTTTTGCAATTCGGTCAATTTTCCAGATATAACTCATGCAAAAGACAGGCAAATCTTTCTGCTTGTTTCCTAAGTAAAATCCTTGCAAAATATAGCTCAAACGTCTGCAAAAACTTGAATGCAAACATTAATCTGCCTTTGCAATATAGTCCATTTTCCAGGTATAATCCATGCAAAAGACAGGAAAATGTTTCTGCTTATTTTCTTACTAGAATCCATGCAAAATACAGCTCAAACTTCTGCAAAGGATCTGCATGCAAACATTAAGTTCCATTTGCAATTCGGTCCATTTTGCAGGTATAACTCATGCAAAAGACAGGCAAATCTTTCTGCTTGTTTCCTAAGTAAAATCCTTGCAAAATATAGCTCAAACGTCTGCAAAAACTTGAATGCAAACATTAATCTGCCTTTGCAATATAGTCCATTTTCCAGGTATAATCCATGCAAAAGACAGGAAAATGTTTCTGCTTATTTTCTTACTAGAATCCATGCAAAATACAGCTCAAACTTCTGCAAAGGATCTGCATGCAAACATTAAGTTCCATTTGCAATTCGGTCCATTTTGCAGGTATAATTCATGAAAAAGACAGGCAAATCTTTCTGCTTGTTTTCTAAGTAAAATCCTTGCAAAATATAGCTCAAACTTCTGCAAGAGGCTTGAATGCAAACATTAATTTGCCTGTGCAATATGGTCAATTTTCCAGGTATAATTGATGCAAAAGATAGACAAATGTTTCTGCTTATTTTCTAACTAAGATCCATGCAAAATACAGCTCAAACTTCTGGAAACGACCTACATGCAAACATTAACTTGCATTTGCAATTTGGTCCATTTTTCAGGTATAATTCATGCAAAAGATAGGCAACAGTTTTTACTTGTTTCCTAAGTAAAATCCTTGCAAAATATAGCTCAAACGTCTGCAAAACGCTTGAATGCAAACATTAATTTGCCTTTGCAATATGGTCCATTTTGCAGGGATAATTTAAGCAAAAGAAAGGCAAAGCTTTCTGTTCATTTCCAAACTAAAATGCTTGAAAAATATAGCTCAAACTTCTGCAAAAAGTTTGAATGCAAACATTGATTTGCATTTGCAATATGGTCCATTTTGCAGGTATAATTCATGCAAAAGACAGGCAAATCTTTCTGCTTGTTTCCTAAGTAAAATCCTTCCAAAATATAGCTCAAACTTCTGCAAAAGGCTTGAATGCAAACATTGATTTGCCATTGCAATATGGTCAATTTTCCAGGTATAATTGATGCAAAAGATAGGGAAATGTTTCTGCTTATTTTCTAACTAAAATCCATGCAAAATACAGCTCAAACTTCTGCAAAGGTCCTGCATGCAAACATTAACTTCCATTTGCAATATGGTCCATTTTGCAGGTATAAATCATGCAAAAGACAGGCACATCTTTCTGCTTGTTTCCTAAGTAACATCCTTGCAAAATATAGCTCAAACTTCTGCAAAAAGCTTGAATGCAAACATTAATTTGCCTTTGCAATATCGTCCATTTTCGAGGTATAATTCATGCAAAAGAAAGGCAAATGTTTTATGCATATTTCCTAATCAAAATACTTGCAAAATACAGCTCAACCTTGTGCAAAAAATTGTCCATTCAAATGTATATTTACCTTTGCAAAGTTCTTCATTTCCAGGTGTAATTAATGCACCTAATAGCCAAGTATTTCAGCATATTAATACTGTTATAACCTTCACAATCAGAGCAGCGCTTCCTGCAAAAAGGATGCAATTAAGAATTAGAATCCCATTGAAATGTTGTTCATTTTGCAGGTATACATCGTCTAAATTATAGCCAAGAGCTCCTCCTAATTTCCTACTTAGAAACATTGCAAAATATAGCTCAAACGTCTGCAAAAACTTGAATGCAAACATTAATCTGCCTTTGCAATATAGTCCATTTTCCAGGTATAATCCATGCAAAAGACAGGAAAATGTTTCTGCTTATTTTCTAACTAGAATCCATGCAAAATACAGCTCAAACTTCTGCAAAGGATCTGCATGCAAACATTAAGTTCCATTTGCATTTCGGTCCATTTTGCAGGTATAATTCATGCAAAAGACAGGCAAATCTTTCTGCTTGTTTTCTAAGTAAAATCCTTGCAAAATATAGCTCAAACTTCTGCAAGAGGCTTGAATGCAAACATTAATTTGCCTGTGCAATATGGTCAATTTTCCAGGTATAATTGATGCAAACGATAGACAAATGTTTCTGCTTATTTTCTAACTAAGATCCATGCAAAATACAGCTCAAACTTCTGCAAACGACCTACATGCAAACATTAACTTGCATTTGCAATTTGGTCCATTTTTCAGGTATAATTCATGCAAAAGATAGGCAACAGTTTTTACTTGTTTCCTAAGTAAAATCCTTGCAAAATATAGCTAAAACTTCTGCAAAACGCTTGAATGCAAACAATAATTTGTCATTGCAATATGGTCCATTTTGCAGAGATAATTTAAGCAAAAGAAAGGCAAAGCTTTCTGTTCATTTCCAAACTAAAATGTTTGAAAAATATAGCTCAAACTTCTGCAAAAAGTTTGAATGCAAACATTGATTTGCATTTGCAATATGGTCCATTTTGCAGGTATAATTCATGCAAAAGACAGGCAAATCTTTCTGCGTGTTTCCTAAGTAAAATCCTTCCAAAATATAGCTCAAACTTCTGCAAAAGGCTTGAATGCAAACATTGATTTGCCATTGCAATATGGTCAATTTTCCAGGTATAATTCATGCAAAAGATAGGGAAATGTTTCTGCTTATTTTCTAACTAAAATCCATGCAAAATACAGCTCAAACTTCTGCAAAGGTCCTGCATGCAAACATTAACTTCCATTTGCAATATGGTCCATTTTGCAGGTATAATTCATGCAAAAGACAGGCACATCTTTCTGCTTGTTTCCTAAGTAACATCCTTGCAAAATATAGCTCAAACTTCTGCAAAAAGCTTGAATGCAAACATTAATTTGCCTTTGCAATATCGTCCATTTTCGAGGTATAATTCATGCAAAAGAAAGGGAAATGTTTTATGCATATTTCCTAACCAAAATACTTGCAAAATACAGCTCAACCTTGTGCAAAAAATTGTCCATTCAAATGTATATTTACCTTTGCAAAGTTCTTCATTTCCAGGTGTAATTAATGCACCTAATAGCCAAGTATTTCAGCATATTAATACTGTTATAACCTTCAGAATAAGAGCAGCGCTTCCTGCAAAAAGGATGCAATTAAGAATTAGAATCCCATTGAAATGTTGTTCATTTTGCAGGTATACATCGTCTAAATTATAGCCAAGAGCTCCTCCTAATTTCCTACTTAGAAACATTGCAAAATATAGCTAAAACTTCTGCAAAACGCTTGAATGCAAACAATAATTTGCCTTTGCAATATGGTCCATCTTGCAGGGATAATTCAAACAAAAGACAGGCAAAGCTTTCTGTTTATTTCCAAACTAAAATGCTTGAAAAATATAGCTCAAACTTCTGCAAAAAGCTTGAAAGCAAACATTGATTTGCATTTGCAATATGGTCCATTTTGCAAGTATAATTCATGCAAAAGACAGGCAAATCTTTCTGGTTGTTTCCTAAGTAAAATCCTTCCAAAATATAGCTCAAGCCTCTGCAAAAGGCTTGAATGCAAACATTAATTTGCCATTGCAATATGGTCAATTTTCCAGGTATAATTGATGCAAAAGATAGGCAAATGTTTCTGCTTATTTTCTAACTAAAATCCATGCAAACTACAGCTCAAACTTCTGCAAAGGTCCTGCATGCAAACATTAACTTGCATTTGCAATTTGGTGCATTTTCCAGGTACAATTCATGCAAAAGACAGCCAAGAGTTTGAGCTTATTTCCTAACTAAAATCCTTGCAAAATATAGCTCAAACTTCTGCAAAAAAATTGAATGCAAACATTAAATTGCTTTTGCAATATGGTCTATTTTCCAGGTATAATCCATGGAAGAGAAAGGGCAACAGTTTCTGCCTATTTCCAAACTAAAATCCTTGCAAAACATAGCTCAAACTTCTGCAAACGACCTGCATCCAAACATTGATTTGCCTTTGCAATATGGTCCATTTTCCAGGTATAATCAATGCAAAAGACAGGAAAATTTTTCTGCTTATGTTCTACCTAAAATCCATGCAAAATACAGCTCAAACTTCTGCAAAGGATCTGCATGCAAACATAAACTTGCATTTGCAATTCGGTCTATTTTCCAGGTATAATTCATGCAAAAGAACGGCAACAGTTTCTCCTTATTTCCTAAGTAAAATCCTTGCAAAATAAGGCTCATACTTCTGCAAAAAGCTTGAATGCAAACATTAATCTGCCTTTGCAATATGGTCCATTTTCCAGGTATAATCCATGTAAAAGACAGGAAAAAGTTTCTGCTTATTTTCTAACTAAAATCTATGCAAAATACAGCTGAAACTTCTGCAAAGGATCTGCATGCAAACATTAACTTGCATTTGCAATTCGGTCCATTTTCCAGGTATAATTCATGCAAAAGACAGGCAAATCTTTCTGCTTATTTTCTAACTAGAATCCATGCAAAATACAGCTCAAACTTCTTCAAAGGATCTGCATGCAAACATTAAGTTCCATTTGCAATTCGGTCCAATTTGCAGGCATAATTCATGCAAAAGGCAGGCAAATCTTTCTGCTTGTTTCCTCAGTAAAATCCTTGCAAAATATAGCTCAAACTTCTGCAAAAAGCTTGAATGCAAACATTAATTTGCCTTTGCAATATCGTCCATTTTCCAGGTATGATTCATGCAAAAGACAGGCAAATGTTTTATGCATATTTCCTAACCAAAATACTTGCAAAATACAGCTCAACCTTGTGCAAAAAATTGTCCATTCAAATGTATATTTACCTTTGCAAAGTTCTTCATTTCCAGGTGTAATTAATGCACCTAATAGCCAAGTATTTCAGCATATTAATACTGTTATAACCTTCACAATAAGAGAAGCGCTTCCTGCAAAAAGGATGCAATTAAGAATTAGAATCCCATTGAAATGTTGTTCATTTTGCTGGTATACATCGTCTAAATTATAGCCAAGAGCTCCTTCTAATTTCCCACTTAGAAACATTGCAAAATATAGCTCAAACTTCTGCAAAGGATCTGCATGCAAACATTAAGTTCCATTTGCAATTCGGTCCATTTTGCAGGCATAATTCATTCAAAAGACAGGCAAATCTTTCTGCTTGTTTTCTAAGTAAAATCCTTGCAAAATATAGCTCAAACTTCTGCAAAAAGCTTGAATGCAAACATTAATTTGCCTTTGCAATATGGTCAATTTTCTAGGTATAATTGATGCAAAGGATAGGCAAATGTTTCTGCTTATTTTCTAACTAAAATCCATGCAAAATACAGCTCAAACTTCTGCAAAGGATCTGCATGCAAACATTAACTTGCATTTGCAATTCGGTCCATTTTCCAGGTATAATTCATGCAAAAGACAGGCAAATCTTTCTGCTTATTTTCTAACTAGAATCCATGCAAAATACAGCTCAAACTTCTGCAAAGGATCTGCATGCAAACATTAAGTTCCATTTGCAATTCGGTCCAATTTGCAGGCATAATTCATGCAAAAGGCAGGCAAATCTTTCTGCTTGTTTCCTCAGTAAAATCCTTGCAAAATATAGCTCAAACTTCTGCAAAAAGCTTGAATGCAAACATTAAATTGCTTTTGCAATATGGTCCATTTTCCAGGTATAATTCATGCAAAAGAAAGGGCAACAGTTTCTGCTTATTTCCAAACTAAAATCCTTGCAAAACATAGCTCAAACTTATGCAAAAGGCTTGAATGCAAACATTAAATTGCTTTTGCAATTCGGTCCATTTTCCAGGTTTAACTCATGCAAAAGACAGGCAAATCTTTCTGCTTCTTTCCTAAGTAAAATCCTTGCAAAATATAGCTCAAACGGCTGCAAAAACTTGAATGCAAACATTAATCTTCCTTTGCAATATGGTCCATTTTCCAGGTATAATCCATGCAAAAGACAGGAAAATGTTTCTGCTTATTTTCAAACTAGAATCCTGGCAAAATACAGCTCAAACTTCTTCAAAGGATCTGCATGCAAACATTAAGTTCCATTTACAATTCGGTCCAATTTGCAGGCATAATTCATGCAAAAGGCAGGCAAATCTTTCTGCTTGTTTTCTCAGTAAAATCCTTGGAAAACATAGCTCAAACTTCTGCGAAGGACCTGCATGGAAATGTTGATTTGCCTTTGCAATATGGTCTATTTTGCAGGTATAATTCATGCAAAAGACAGGCAAATCTTTCTCCTTGTTTCCTACGTAAAATCCTTGCAAAATATAGCTCAAACTTCTGCAAAGGGCTTGAATGCAAACATCAATTTGCCTTTGCAATATCGTCCATTTTCCAGGTATAATTCATGCAAAAGACAGGCAAATGTTCTATGCATATTTCCTAACCAAAATACTTGCAAAATACAGCCCAACCTTGTGCAAAAAATTGTCCATTCAAATGTATATTTACCTTTGCAAAGTTCTTCATTTCCAGGTGTAATTAATGCACCTAATAGCCAAGTATTTCAGCATATTAATACTGTTATAACCTTCACAATCAGAGCAGCGCTTCCTGCAAAAAGGATGCAATGAAGAATTAGAATCCCATTGAAATGTTGTTCATTTTGCAGGTATACATCGCCTAAATTATAGCCAAGAGCTCCTCCTAATTTCCCACTTAGAAACATTGCAAAATATAGCTCAAACTTCTGCAAAAGGCTTGAATGCAAACATTAAATTGCTTTTGCAATTCGGTCAATTTTCCAGATATAACTCATGCAAAAGACAGGCAAATCTTTCTCCTTGTTTCCTAAGTAGAATCCTTCCAAAATATAGCTAAAACTTCTGCAAAAGGCTTGAATGCAAACATTAACTTGCCATTGCAATATGATCAATTTTCCAGGTATAATTCATGCAAAAGATAGGGAAATGTTTCTGCTTATTTTCTAACTAAAATCCATGCAAAATACAGCTCAAACTTCTGCAAGGTCCTGCATGCAAACATTAACTTCCATTTGCAATATGGTCCATTTTGAGGTATAATTCATGCAAAAGACAGGCACATCTTTCTGCTTGTTTCCTAAGTAAAATCCTTGCAAAATATAGCTCAAACTTCTGCAAAAAGCTTGAATGCAAACATTAATTTGCCTTTGCAATATCGTCCATTCTCGAGGTATAATTCATGCAAAAGACAGGAAAATGTTTTATGCATATTTCCTAACCAAAATACTTGCAAAATACAGCTCAACCTTGTTCAAAAAATTGTTGATTCAAATGTATATTTACCTTTGCAAAGTTCTTCATTTCCAGGTGTAATTAATGCACCTAATAGCCAAGTATTTCAGCATATTAATACTGTTATAACCTTCACAATAAGAGCAGCGCTTCCTGCAAAAAGGATGCAATTAAGAATTAGAATCCCATTGAAATGTTCTTCGTTTTGCAGGTATACATCGTCTAAATTATAGCCAAGAGCTCCTCCTAATTTCCTACTTAGAAACATTGCAAAATATAGCTCAAACTTCTGCAAAACGCTTGAATGCAAACAATAATTTGCCTTTGCAATATGGTCCATTTTGCAGGGATAATTCAAACAAAAGACAGGCAAAGCTTTCTGTTTATTTCCAAACTAAAATCCTTGAAAAATATAGCTCAAACTTCTGCAAAAAGCTTGAATGCAAACATTGATTTGCATTTGCAATATGGTCCATTTTGCAGGTATAATTCATGCAAAAGACAGGCAAATCTTTCTGCTTGTTTCCTAAGTAGAATCCTTCCAAAATATAGCTCAAACCTCTGCAAAAGGCTTGAATGCAAACATTAATTTGCCATTGCAATATGGTCAATTTTCCAGGTATAATTGATGCAAAAGATAGGCAAATGTTTCTGCTTAATTTCTAACTAAAATCCATGCAAAATACAGCTCAAACTTCTGCAAAGGTCCTGCATGCAAACATTAACTTGCATTTGCAATTTCGTCCATTTTCCAGGTATATTTCATGCAAAAGACAGCCAAGAGTTTTAGCTTATTTCCTAACTAAAATCCTTGCAAAATATAGCTCAAACTTCTGCAAAAAGCTTGAATGCAAACATTAAATTGCTTTTGCAATATGGTCTATTTTCCAGGTATAATCCATGCAAAAGAAAGGGCAACAGGTTCTGCCTATTTCCAAACTAAAGTCCTTGCAAAACATAGCTGAAACTTCTGCAAAGGACCTGCATCCAAACATTGATTTGCCTTTGCAATATGGTCCATTTTCCACGTATAATCCATGCAAAAGACAGCCAAAAGTGTTTGCTTATTTTCTAACTAACATCTATGCAAAATACAGCTCAAACTTCTGCAAAGGATCTGCATGCAAACATTAACTTGCATTTGCAATTCGGTCCATTTTCCAGGTATCATTCATGCAAAAGACAGGCAAATCTTTCTGCTTATTTTCTAACTAGAATCCATGCAAAATACAGCTCAAACATCTGCAAAGGATCTGCATGCAAACATTAAGTTCCATTTGCAATTCGGTCCATTTTGCAGGTATAATTCATGCAAAAGACAGGCAAATCTTTCTGCTTGTTTCCTAAGTAAAATCCTTGCAAAATATAGCTCAAACTTCTGCAAGAGGCTTGAATGCAAACATTAATTTGCCTTTGCAATATAGTCAATTTTCCAGGTATAATTGATGCAAAAGATAGGCAAATGTTTCTGCTTATTTTCTAACTAAGATCCATTCAAAATACAGCTCAAACTACTGCAAACGACCTGCATGCAAACATTAACCTGCATTTGCAATTTGGTTCATTTTTCAGGTATAATTCATGCAAAAGACAGGCAACAGTTTTTAATTATTTCCTAACTAAAATCCTTGCAAAATATAGCTCAAACTTCTGCAAAAAGCTTGAATGCAAACATTAAATTGCTTTTACAATATGGTCCATTTTCCATGTATAATTTATGCAAAAGAAAGGGCAACAGTTTCTGCTTATTTCCAAACTAAAATCCTTGCAAAACATAGCTCAAACTTCTGCGAAGGACCTGCATGGAAATATTGATTTGCCTTTGCAATATGGTCCATTTTGCAGGTATAATTCATGCAAAAGACAGGCAAATCTTTCTGCTTGTTTCCTACGTAAAATCCTTGCAAAATATAGCTCAAACTTCTGCAAAAGGCTTGAATGCAAACATTAATTTGCCTTTGCATTATGGTCAATTTTCCAGGTATAATTCATGCAAAAGATAGGCAAATGGTTCTGCTTATTTTCTAACTAAAATCCATGCAAAATACAGCACAAACTTCTGCAAAAACCTTGAATGCAAACATTAAATTGCTTTTGCAATATGGTCCATTTTGCAGGTATAATTCATGCAAAAGACAGGCACATCTTTCTGCTTGTTTCCTAAGTAAAATCCTTGTAAAATATAGCTCAAACTTCTGCAAAAAGCTTGAATGCAAACATTAATTTGCCTTTGCAATATCGTCCATTTTCCAGGTATAATTCATGCAAAAGACAGGCAAATGTTTTATGCATATTTCCTAACCAAAATACTTGCAAAATACAGCTCAACCTTGTGCAAAAAATTGTCCATTCAAATGTATATTTACCTTTGCAAAGTTCTTCATTTCCAGGTGTATTTAATGCACCTAATAGCCAAGTATTTCAGCATATTACTACTGTTATAACCTTCAGAAAAAGTCTTGCGCTTCCTGCAAAAAGGATGCAATTAAGAATTAAAATCCCATTGAAATGTTGTTTTTTTGCAGGTATACAGCGTCTAAATTATAGCCAAGAGCTCCTCCTAATTTCCTACTGAGAAAGATTGCAAAATAAAGCTCAAACTTCTGCAAAACGCTTGAATGCAAACAATAATTTGCCTTTGCAATATGGTCCATTTTGCAGGTATAATTCATGCAAAAGACAGGCACATCTTTCTGCTTGTTTCCTAAGTAAAATCCTTGTAAAATATAGCTCAAACTTCTGCAAAAAGCTTGAATGCAAACATTAATTTGCCTTTGCAATATCGTCCATTTTCCAGGTATAATTCATGCAAAAGACAGGCAAATGTTTTATGCATATTTCCTAACCAAAATACTTGCAAAATACAGCTCAACCTTGTGCAAAAAATTGTCCATTCAAATGTATATTTACCTTTGCAAAGTTCTTCATTTCCAGGTGTATTTAATGCACCTAATAGCCAAGTATTTCAGCATATTACTACTGTTATAACCTTCAGAAAAAGTGTTGCGCTTCCTGCAAAAAGGATGCAATTAAGAATTAAAATCCCATTGAAATGTTGTTTTTTTGCAGGTATACAGCGTCTAAATTATAGCCAAGAGCTCCTCCTAATTTCCTACTTAGAAAAATTGCAAAATAAAGCTCAAACTTCTGCAAAACGCTTGAATGCAAACAATAATTTGCCTTTGCAATATGGTCCATTTTGCAGGTATAATTCAAGCAAAAGATAGGCAAATTTTTCTGCTTATTTTCTAACTAGAATCCATGCAAAATACAGCTCAAACTTCTGCAAAGAACCTGTTTGCAAACATTAAATTGCCTTTGCAAAATGGTTAATTTTCCAGGTATAATTCACGCAAAACACAGGCAAATGTTTCTCCTTATTTTCTAACTAAAATCCTTGCAAAACATAGCTTAAACTTCTGCAAAGAACCCGTTTGCAAACATTAATTTGCCTTTGCAAAATGGTCCATTTTCCAAGTATAATTCATTCAAAAGACAGGCAAATGTTTCTGCTTGTTTCCTAACTAAAATCCTTGCATAGTATAGCTCAAACTTCTGCAAAAAGCTTGAATGCGAACAATAATTTGCCTCTGCAATATGGTCTATTTTGCAGGTATAATTCATGCAAAAGACAGGCAAATGTTTCTGCTTATATCCTAACCAAAATCCTTGCAAAATATAGCTCAAACTTCTGCAAAAAACCTGAATGCAAATATTAATTTGCCTTTGCAGCATGGTCGATTTTCCAGGTATAATTCATGCAAAAGACAGCCAAAAGTTTCTTTTTATTTCCCAACTAAAATCCTTGAAAAATATAGCTCAAACTTCTGCGAATAGCTTGAATGCAAACATTAATTTGCCTTTGCAATATCGTCCATTTTCCAGGCATAATTCATGCAAAAGACAGCCAACAGTTTCTGTTGATTTCCTAACAAAAATACTTGCAAAATATAGCTCAAACTTCTGCAAAAGACCTGCATGCAAACATTAACTTGCCTTTGCGATTTGGTCCATTATCCAGGTATAATTCATGCAAAAGACAGGGAAAAGTTTCTGCTTATTTCCTAACTAAAATCCTTGCAAAATATAGCTCAAACTTCTGCAAAAAAACCTGAATGCAAACAATACATTGCCTTTGCAATATCGTCCATTTTTCAAGGTATAATTCATGCAAAAGACAGGCAAATCTTTCCGCTTAATTCCTTACTAAAATCCTTGCAAAATATAGCTCAAGCCTTTGCAAAAAACCGGCACATAAACTATAATTTGCCTTTGCAATATGGTCTATTATCCAGGTATAGTTCATGCAAAAGACAGCCAAGATTTTGTGCTTATTCCCTACCAAAAATCCTTGCAAAATACAGCTCAAACTTCTGGAAAAAGCCTCCATGTAAACAATAAATTGCCATTGCAATATTGTCCATTTTCCAGGTATAGTTCATGCAAAAGAAAGCCAGGAGTTTTATGCATATTTCCTAACTACAGCTCAACCTTGTGCAAAAAATTATCCATTCAAATGTTTATTCACCATTTGCAAAGTTCTTCATGTTCAGGTGTATTTAATGCACCAAATAGCCAAGTATTTCTGCATATTGCTACTGTTATAACCTTCAGAATAAGAGCTGTGCTTCCTGCAAAAAGGATGCAATTTAAAATTAAAATCCCATTCCAATGTTGTCCATTTTGCACTTCTAGATCGTCTAAATTATAGCCAAGAGCTCCTGCTAATTTCCAACTTAGAAGCTTTGCAAAATACAGCTAAAACTTCTGCTAAAAGTTTACATGCAAACATTAATGTGCATTTGCAATGTTGACAATTTTGCAGGTATAGATTGTGTAAATTATAGCCAAAAGTGTCTGCTTATTTCCTAACTAAAAACATTGCAAATTACAGCTCAAACTCCTGCATAGAGCCTGCATGCAAACATTAAATTGCCTTTGTAATTTTTTCCATTTAATCAGGTATATTTCATGCAAAAAATAAGGAAGGGTTTTTTGGCTACTTTCCTTCTTAATAACCTTAAGGATTAGAGGTCCAAATCCGGAAAGTGCTAAAATGTAAATACTTTTAATTTCTAAGCAAAGTTGTCTAATTTTCTGTTGTAATGCATGTAAAAAAAGAAAAGGGTTCATGTTGAATTACTAGTAAATAATTTGAGAGTTAGAGGTTTAAACCCAGGAAAACATCTAGGATGGAAATCTTATACTGCCTTTTCATTGTTGTCCAATTTTTAGATCAATTTCATGGTAGAAACAGAAAAGGATCATTTTAAATTTGATACCAGATAAACATGTTACGCAGGAATGGAATCTTTAATTTGTTACCTGAAAGTTCTGTAAAGCAAGACAGCATCTTCGAAATTAGCAAGAAAATCTTGCCCAAAAGGAAGCATTCTTCTATTGAAAAAAAAGAAAAGGTGATCTTTAGGCATAATAGATAGGAAGGGTCATGATAAGATAAGTTTTTTCTACTTTTTATAAGGAACACCTTCCTTATTTTGGATGAGAGGTGCCCTGAATTACAGCCATGATGAGGCACAATCAGCAGGAGAAATCAAAAGGAAACCATGCAAAGTTTTGTATAAACCAGAATAAACTGAGATGGTCTGGGATCTGGAAAGGGTCCACTATTAATTGATGTTAACAGGAACGTGTACCCTGAGGGTGACAGGCCTCCCTGGATTGTTGCTATGATCATGAGCTTACATGTCAAGTATTGATTGGACAGTTGCAGTAAATCTGGCCAGGGTATTGGATTTCCGAGCCAAAGACCACTCCTCCTTTTAAAACATTCTAACAAAATTTGATGATTAATAGATTTTTAACATAAGGCTCATTCGACCCACAGCTACAATTCCAATGTTGGTCCCTTAGAGGCTATAAAAATTAAATATGTAACAATTAAAGGCGTTAATTGCTTTTACTCTCAATTTGTTTACTTGTGTGTTAGCAGTTTAATCCCAATATATATTGATTCCAACCAATACCAACCAATCTACCCACAGCCCAAGTATTAGAGTAATGACGCCTTATTGCCACACTTTTTTGAAATGATGAGAATTCTTACTTATCCCAGTTATACTTTTGACTCATTTATCCCGAAATGGCCTCTCCAACAGACCCTTCAGACTATATGAAAATATCTTTGTGGTTTGACAGTTTTCATTTCCTTTAAATGAAATAAAGAAGTTACACTCATGATTGCAATAATTTACGCTTGTCATCCTTTTGCCGCACTTACCAAAACCCTTGTTGGAAATACTGGACACCAGGGTTTCCAAAAATGAACTGATTCTGCCATCGTTTATGGCAATTTTTGACCCGTTTCTACCATCATTTTTTGTTGATTTTGGATAATGATAGAAAAACTTGATGAATTTATTAACTAGTCCTGTGAATGAGAAGCCAATCCATAGTGATTGTATACATGCTGCAAGGGGGCAATGTCACATCGATAAAGGTTAAATACTTTAACGCATCCGCTGCTTGCTGGTGTAGTTTTGTTTCAGTACAGCAAATAACTATTCAAGTGGAGCAAAAAAAAACAAATGTAGAATTTTTTTTAGAAATTCGAATGCTTTTCGCAACACTGTACTGGTAGGCAGTTTGAAATAGTTATCTTTTACTTTGTTTCTACACAAACAAATTTTGTAAACAAATTTACTTCTAAGCGAATAATTTTTGCGCAATTTTCGATCTTAAAAAATCAGGAAATTAGTTTTTGACAGGAATTTGAGGGCGTTATTCTTCCATCGATTAACACAGGTGCGGCAAGAGGGCGACATAAGAAGCCAGATTTTCAGTTAGAATATATCCAAATCTGAACATCCATTAGAAGTCAAGCGTTGGAGGGACTAAATTGTTGATCTTGGTTTTTCTAACCTACTAAGCAATGTTTTCATAATACCAATTATTTGGTAATGTACATTAATTTATAGATAGGTTTCTGCTCAATTTATTCTTTTCAAGATGTTGCAAGGGGGGCTAATTTTTTAGAGAAATCCTTGCCTAACATCTTGTGAAAACCCTTTCCTGAAATTTCAATACATTCTTAGTGATCTGCAGCCTTGGCAATTTATAAATTCTGCCATCTTTTGTCTTGTTTCCGTTGTGATGACAAATAGTCTTTTTCATAAACCTCCATTTGCTTCGTGCCGCCTAAGGCCTGTCTTGCATTGCATTGAAAATCGACTTTATTGGGTGTTAGCATATGCAAAACACGGAGATTATTTAACTATATTCAATTTAAACAAAAATTTGATGGAAATTACTCACATTAACCGCGTTGTAAAGTTCCTTCATATCTCATTGCATACCAATGGCCATTTTATGGCCTAATTTAATTCAATCACGAATCACAACAACAACAACTATAAAATAACCCTCCCCCTCCAAATTATGGGTATGATAGTACAGGGACTTCTAGGAATAAAGGGGGATAGCTATACCCTGTCCAATTTACCAAGTTTTTTTTGGACCCCACCCAAAGAATAAAATACCCCTCCCCCTCCAAATTATGGGTATGATAGTACAGGGGCTTCTGAGAAAAAAGGGGGCAGCTATACCCTTTTCAATATACCAAATTTTTTATAGGACCCCACCCAACAAAGAAAATACCCCTCCCCCTCCAAATTATGGGTATGATAGTACAGGGACTTCTTGGAATAAAGGGGGGCAGCTATACCCTTTTCAATCTACCAAATTTTTTATAGGACCCCACTTAAGGAATAAAATACCCCTCCCCCTTCAAATTATGGGTATAATAGTACAGGGGCTTCTGGGAATAAAGGGGGGCAGCTATACCCTTTTCAATTTACCAAATGTTTTATAGGACCCCACTTAAGGAATAAAATACCCCTCCCCCTTCAAATTATGGGTATAATAGTACAGGGGCTTCTGGGAATAAAGGGAGGCTGCTATACCCTTCCCAATTAAACAATTTTTTAAGAGCACCCCCTCCCTCCAAATTGGAGCTGTGATGACGTATGGACTTCTTGGAATAAAAGGGGGATGTTACACTTTCCCATATATCCAAATTTTAAACAGGACCCCCACCCCCCGGATAAAGACGGCTTTGATGTCTTATGGAATTTTGGAAATAGAGGGGAATTCCTATACCTTTCCCCAACCAAATTTTAAACAGGATCCCCAAACTCCCCCCCCCTTCAGAGACCACTCCAAAGTATGGCTAGAATGACGTATGGATGACGTATGGGCTTCTTGGAACAACGGGGATAGTTATACTGTTACCAATTAACCATATTTTTATCAGGACCCCTTCCCCTAGATAAAGCCCTCTCCAAACTATGGCTATGATGACGTATGGACTTCTTGGACCTGAAGGGGATTCTGACACCCTTCAAAATTTTCCAATTTTTAACAGGACCCCGCCTCACTAGGACTGAAGGGCGTTGGTAAAAGGCGGCTCTTTGATTTTTTATGATGGAAATAATTGTAATTTTCCAAAATAGAGGGTCTTGATAGGGGGCGGGGGGGGGGCAACTATCGTTATTTTCTTAGCAAAGAGGAGTTGTAAAAAGCAAGAAAAAGATTTCTGATCGTGTTTTACTATAATATACAAATTCATATTCATTAGACATATCATGTGTTCATCAAATATATCTTCAAAACAAAAATTATAATAATTCAAATTCACTCGAAAAGATTACAGAATGTTGTGCTGCCGGATGCATTAGTATAAAGCTCAAACACCACGGCAAGGAGCATCCAGTGTTTGAGGATTTCCTTTTTCATAAATATTTCAGCGAACAGAATCATTTTTTAATCGCTTAAGGTCAGAATGTTATTTCAATATAACAGTGAGGGTTTAGGGTTAGGGTTAGGGTTATGGATTAGGGTCTATTCACTGAATTATTTACAGAGAAGAAAATCCTTGTTTCTCTAGGCAACATCCAGAAACAAGGCAAAGCATAACTCCTATCCAGCCCGTTTTAGCAGATATAAAAGCGCATTTTTAGACTCAAAATATTGTTGCCAAATCGCATTTGTATGTAAACAATTGCTTTCGTCAAATTTTTCATCGCAAGCAATTTACGAAAAAAAGCGCACCTGAAAACGAAACGAATTAAACCTGAAAATGAAAATGCAATTAAGCCTTAACCGACCCAATGCATGATGTTTAATTTGGACCATTTTACGACACAAAAACGATAGCACACGTTCATAAAACGGGCACGATTAAACGAATAACCTACATGGTAAGAATACGTATTTTCCGAAAGGAATTACACCTGAAAATGAAAATGCAATTAAACCTTAACCGACCCAATGCATGATGTTTTACCAATTTACCATTAACAAAGGCATCCAATGTTCAGCAATGGCCAAGATTCCACGAAAAACCTACATGTTAAAAATTACACCTGAAAATGAAAATGGAATTAAACCTTAACCGACCCAATGCATGATGTTTTACATTTTAACATTAATGGCCAAGATTCCACGAAAAATCTACATGTTAAAAATACGCATTTTTCAAACCCAACTGCACCTGAAAATGAAAATGAAATCGACCAACAGCATCAGAATATGAATATTAATTTCATCATTAACCAATCCAATCTTATGTCTCTTTCCAATAATTTCGTCTGTGCCATTGTATTTATCATACATCAGATTAATGCCGTTGTGAACATTTTTAAATCCAAAATTAAATCGCCCTAAATCTGTCCCCTCTATTTCAATTTGGCTGTTTTTTTTCACAGTTTTGTTCTCCAATGTTGATTCAAAGTTGCCAGCTGAGAGCCAAACTCGACAGAAATATGCTCAAAATAGAAATAAATTCGTATTTAAAAAACAACTTACATGTGATGATCTTTTGAATCTTTATTGCTGTTTTGATCTAGATTGAAGCATCAACTTTTTTAATGAAAGTGACTTTTCTTGGCATCCATTCATCAAAACAATTCAATCATTCTCAGCATCATGTGACGATATCTCAAACATACAAGATAAACATTTAATCAAACAAAACTTGGAATATACATAATATAAAAAAATAACGCTCCTGGAATAAAATAAAACCATTTACATCAAAAGGAAAAGAACATAAAAATATTGGATGCTTTTTTCAGGTCGACAAAAACTCATAGAGTTTGGTTGGAAACCAATGACAACAAATCTCATATAGCTATTCCGTTGTTTCAATCTTGTTTTGATGGAAATCATACGCTCAAAAGATACCCTGTCGGCTATATAGCTCCTCTGTCGCCATAACTGTAAAACATATCCATTTAATAGCCTTACAGATACTTCAGAATTCTTCCGATATTTTCATTATGATAAAACCTTGAACACAATTACAAAATCAATTCATCGATTCTCTTTTTTGTACCAATTTCAAAGATTTTCACCTGACTATGTTTCAACTTTCATTCAGATTATATCCACATTTTCTGATAAATGATTAACTTACCAAATTTCTTATCATTGTCATCCATCGCTGCACTTCTTGTTCAATCAATGTTTTTAGTTGCAGCAATCAACATCAACACAGCAAATGATTCCGATGCAAATGGCCCGGACCGTATTAATAAATTCTTGTTCCACTCTACAAATATCCAATATGCAAATAATTGATGCAGCATTCATGTTCCGAGTTGTAAATAACAATCCGACAGAATCCCCATTATAAACCAATCCAATTTGGAAAGTACTCAGGTAACAATATTTATTTTCCGCGATCAATAAGCAATGCCG
Organism: Catostylus mosaicus; assembly: GCA_964019065.1. Classification (NCBI taxonomy): domain Eukaryota; kingdom Metazoa; phylum Cnidaria; class Scyphozoa; order Rhizostomeae; family Catostylidae; genus Catostylus; species Catostylus mosaicus. The sequence continues at coordinate 93,293 of OZ025198.1, forward strand.
ATGCTACCGGTACGTACCGTAAGGAAATAATAGTTCCGTTTTTCATAAACATGCCATTTCAAAATGTGATATAAATTTCCGGTGGTACCTGCTCGTGCCGTGTTACAATATCAATGTTCCAGTATTGCAATAAACCAGTTGCGAAATGTACCACCATTGCTTTGCTTGGATACCTACCGATAAATTACATACCTTAATCTCTATACCCAAAAAACCCTTGCATCCCTTTTAACGTAATACGTATTAAATATTTTATACTCAAGAGTGCATCGCCTAATTATGTATATAAGAAGCAGTGCATGTGTTAATTGTTCCGTATCTGTGGCAATTTGGCATAGAACGTTCCATTATCCAAGTGGTAAACAGGAATCAATTGAACGTTCTTCCACGCGAAATGCTTGCATCCTTGAAAACCACGGCCCAAAAAAAAACCCGTAACCTCCCATTAGATTAAATACAACTAAAATTATTATACTCAAAGTGCATTGCAATAGCAGTTATATACAGTGTACAGTGCATATCTTTATTGTTCCTTGTCAACAGCAATTTGGCATAGAACGTTCCATTATCCAAGTGGTAAACAGGAATCAATTGAACGTTCTTCCACGCGAAATGCTTGCATCCTTGAAAACCACGGCCCAAAAAAAAACCCGTAACCTCCCATTAGATTAAATACAACTAAAATTATTATACTCAAAGTGCATTGCAATAGCAGTTATATACAGTGTACAGTGCATATCTTTATTGTTCCTTGTCAACAGCAATTTGGCATAGAACGTTCCATTATCCAAGTGGTAAACAGGAATCAATTGAACGTTCTTCCACGCGAAATGCTTGCATCCTTGAAAACCACGGCCCAAAAAAAAACCCGTAACCTCCCATTAGATTAAATACAACTAAAATTATTATACTCAAAGTGCATTGCAATAGCAGTTATATACAGTGTACAGTGCATATCTTTATTGTTCCTTGTCAACAGCAATTTGGCATAGAACGTTCCATTATCCAAGTGGTAAACAGGAATCAATTGAACGTTCTTCCACGCGAAATGCTTGCATCCTTGAAAACCACGGCCCAAAAAAAACCCGTAACCTCCCATTAGATTAAATATAACTAAAATTATTATACTCAAAGTGCATTGCAATAGCAGTTATATACAGTGTACAGTGCATATCTTTATTGTTCCTTGTCAACAGCAATTTGGCATAGAACGTTCCATTATCCAAGTGGTAAACAGGAATCAATTGAACGTTCTTCCACGCGAAATGCTTGCATCCTTGAAAACCACGGCCCAAAAAAAAACCCGTAACCTCCCATTAGATTAAATACAACTAAAATTATTATACTCAAAGTGCATTGCAATAGCAGTTATATACGGTGTACAGTGCATATCTTTATTGTTCCTTGTCAACAGCAATTTGGCATAGAACTTTCCATTATCCAAGTGGTAAACAGGAATCAATTGAACGTTCTTCCACGCGAAATGCTTGCATCCTTGAAAACCACGGCCCAAAAAAAAACCCGTAACCTCCCATTAGATTAAATACAACTAAAATTATTATACTCAAAGTGCATTGCAATAGCAGTTATATACGGTGTACAGTGCATATCTTTATTGTTCCTTGTCAACAGCAATTTGGCATAGAACTTTCCATTATCCAAGTGGTAAACAGGAATCAATTGAACGTTCTTCCACGCGAAATGCTTGCATCCTTGAAAACCACGGCCCAAAAAAAAACCCGTAACCTCCCATTAGATTAAATACAACTAAAATTATTATACTCAAAGTGCATTGCAATAGCAGTTATATACGGTGTACAGTGCATATCTTTATTGTTCCTTGTCAACAGCAATTTGGCATAGAACTTTCCATTATCCAAGTGGTAAACAGGAATCAATTGAACGTTCTTCCACGCGAAATGCTTGCATCCTTGAAAACCACGGCCCAAAAAAAAACCCGTAACCTCCCATTAGATTAAATACAACTAAAATTATTATACTCAAAGTGCATTGCAATAGCAGTTATATACGGTGTACAGTGCATATCTTTATTGTTCCTTGTCAACAGCAATTTGGCATAGAACTTTCCATTATCCATCAGCTAAACAGGATCTAACTGTGTGTCTAGTCCGTATAGTCCTAATTTTTTTTTTTTTTTATTTATTACAATTCTCTAAATAATCCATAATATAGCTGTGTTCATCTTGGTGGTCATCGGCAACATCCGCAGTAAGAGAAATCTTTGTCCAGTTGGTGCTGCCATCCAGTTGCCATTCTCATTCCATACTCAGTCCACCCATCACACCACACTCTCTCACAAAAATAAAATAAGTAATAAAATACCTACACCAAAGCCCGGTTCTCCTGAACATGCCAACAGTGCCAGATGTGCCACCATGCCAGATGTGCCGCCATGCCAGATGTGCCACCATGCCAGATGTGCCGCCATGCCAGATGTGCCACCATGCCAGTTCTCCAAAATTTGCGCGCAATAATGAATGAAATCAAAAACTAGGCTTAAAAAAATATATGAAAACTTCTCACGTGTTGATGAATGCCAATCCAAACCAACTGGAAAACCATATCTTTAATCAAAGTATGGATCAATCTGGTTGTCTTATGCGCATGTGCCACCGTTGACAATGGGATATTCCCAACACTGAGTATAATGTTTGCATTCTGGTACGAAATCAATACGATGTTTCTCACGTTGCTTTGATTTGCTCAGATTACAAATATTCTCGAGCTCCTTAAAGTGACAGAACAGAAGCTGCAAAGAGCATCATTATGTTATACCATGTAATACAACAATGAACTTTTATGTAATAAGGTTTACCCCCTAACTGCAAAACTAGCATCCTCTGTAAATGATTTTTACAGATTTTAAAGCCCTTAAAAAAATGGAAAGTGAAATGGCACTTCTTTGGATAAACTGCCATTTTATTACATTGCCATAAAATACACTTAAAGCAATTAAAAGTATCTTGCATGCGATAGTCTTTGAAAACAATAAATTCGAAAAAACTCACGTGGAAACCATAGCCATTTCAAACCAACTGCAACGCATTGAAAGTAGAAGTAACATTGCACTGTCGTGTTTGCATGTGTTACCATATCATTTCAAGCGTTTCTAATATTGCTGGGTTTACTAAAACGTATGATAAACCCTATGAATCAGATAAATAAATTGAAAAATTTGTATTTAAATTTCAATTAACATATAAAAAGTTTTTTTCAATTTATGACGAAATAATCCTGATGCAAATTCATCGAAAAGATGTATCTTTAATAGTTTTCCATGAAAATCTTCACTTTCTTAAATGCTGAAGTCGTCTCCAAATGAAATATCCACGAGTTAACAAGTTTTATTTTCATAAGGTGACTTGCTAAAATATTGATGATCCAACTTTTGCCTGATGTGTTTTCCATAATATATTCATGGTTTACAAATTGAGTTGGCTGTAGTTCTTACAACCAAGGAAACAACATTCTAAATTTTTATATAAATCTATATTTTAATATACCTGAATATCAATGTACATTTTTCATGTGTCAGTCATTAAAACCATCACTATCTTCAGATGTGCTTCTTGTATTACATCAGCAAACATTCAAAAGCCAATTCCAACATTCATCTGATAATACCAATCGTTCAATGGTTCAATTGCGTCACCAATTGGTTCTTTTTTCAAACATGGTGCTTTTCTTTCCATGGTTCCTGTTTCTCAAATGATCTTTGCCAATCTTCTTATTCTGCCTTCTGCATTTAACCAACATTTGATAGTACCTTTCTATCCATGCTTCTTCTTGTTCTTATGATCTTTGCTGATCTTGTTAACGAGTCTTCTGCATGTAATCAACACTTGATAAAGCAATCATACGTCATTTGCAATCGTTACTTCACATGACTCTACAATCGCTGTCCTTCGAAGTGTTTCTATCTAAAAACAAGATAAAGAAACTGCGAAGAGGGTGTATAGTTCCATTTTAAATTTACGGATAACACTCCATCATGCAGAAAGACAAAATCTTGTTTTCCGAGAATTAATCTCAAAATTGCCATCTGTAGAACAAGAGCTATTATATTAACAATAAAAAAACCTCATTTACGAATTATTTCGAGGCAAAATTACACTTTCTACAACGGTCAATCAATCATTTTTAAAAAGGGCATTAAATTAAGGGAAATTATGACGAAATAACCTCATTTTACTGCATCAAAACTCTCCAACCAGATGCAGTTTAACGTAATAAACAGACCTAAATACACGAATTATTTCGATGCTGAATTACACGTTATAAAACACATAATGCATTGGGTCATTCAAATGAGGTAGGTATGACGAAGGTACCCTCATTCTACTGCAGCAAAACTCTACAACCACATGCAGTTTAACGTCATATACAGAACGTAAATACACGAATTATTTCGATGCTAAATTACACGTTATAAAACACATCATGCATTGGGTCATTCAAATGAGGTAGGTATGACGAAGGTAACCTCATTCTACTGCAGCAAAACTCTACAACCAGATGCAGTTTAACGTCATATACAGAACTAAATACACGAATTATTTCGATGCTAAATTACAAGTTATAAAACACATCATGCATTGGGTCATTCAAATGAGGCAGGTATGACGAAGGTACTCTCATTCTACTGCAGCAAAACTCTACAACTAGATGCAGTTTAACGTCATATACAGAACGTAAATACACGAATTATTTCGATGCTAAATTACACGTTATAAAACACATCATGCATTGGGTCATTCAAATGAGGTAGGTATGATGAAGGTAACCTCATTCTACTGCAGCAAAACTCTACAACCAGATGCAGTTTAACGTCATATACAGAACTAAATACACGAATTATTTCGATGCTAAATTACACGTTATAAAACACATCGTGCAATGGGTCATTCAAATGAGGTAGGTATGACGAAGGTAGCCTCATTTTACTGCATCAAAACTCTACAACCAGATTCAGTTTAACGTCGTATACAGAACGTAAATACACGAATTATTTCGATGCTAAATTACACGTTATAAAACACATCATGCATTGCGTCATTCAAATGAGGTAGGTATGACGAAGGTAACCTCGTTTTACTGCATCAAAACTCTACAACCAGATGCAGTTTAACGTCATATACAGAACTAAATACACGAACCATTTCGATGCTAAATTACACGTTATAAAACACATCATGCATTGCGTCATTCAAATGAGGTAGGTATGACGAAGGAAACCTCATTTTACTGCATCAAAACTCTACAACCAGATGCAGTTTAACGTCATATACAGAACTAAATACACGAATTATTTCGATGCTAAATTACACGTTATAAAACACATCAGGCATTGCGTCATTCAAATGAGGTAGGTATGACGAAGGTAACCTCGTTTTACTGCAGCAAAACTCTACAACCAGATGCAGTTTAACGTCATATACAGAACTAAATACACGAATTATTTCGATGCTAAATTACACGTTATAAAACACATCATGCATTGCGTCATTCAAATGAGGTAGGTATGACGAAGGTAACCTCGTTTTACTGCATCAAAACTCTACAACCAGATGCAGTTTAACGTCATATACAGAACTAAATACACGAACCATTTCGATGCTAAATTACACGTTATAACACACATCATGCATTGCGTCATTCAAATGAGGTAGGTATGACGAAGGAAACCTCATTTTACTGCATCAAAACTCTACAACCAGATGCAGTTTAACGTCATATACAGAACTAAATACACGAATTATTTCGATGCTAAATTACACGTTATAAAACACATCATGCATTGCGTCATTCAAATGAGGTAGGTATGACGAAGGTAACCTCATTTTACTGCATCAAAACTCTACAACCAGATGCAGTTTAACGTCATATACAGAACTAAATACACGAACCATTTCGATGCTAAATTACACATTATAAAACACATCATGCATTGGGTCATTCAAATGAGGTAGCTATGACGAAGGTAACCTCATTCTACTGCAGCAAAACTCTACAACCAGATGCAGTTTAACGTAATATACAGAACTAAATACACGAACCATTTTGATGCTAAATTACACGTTATAAAACACATCATGCATTGGGTCATTCAAATGAGGTAGGTATGACGAAGGTAACCTCATTTTACTGCATCAAAACTCTACAACCAGATGCAGTTTAACGTCATACACAGGACGTAAATACACGAATTATTTCGATGCTAAATTACAAGTTATAAACCACATCATGCATTGGGTCATTCAAATGAGGTAGGTATGACGAAGGTAACCTCATTTTACTGTAGTAAAACTCTAAAACAAGATGCAGTTTAATGCCTTTAACAGAATTTAAATTTTTTGAATTGTTTCGATGCTAAATGCCTTTGATTTGGGTTAATTGCAAAAAAATTGTTATTTTATTTTGAAAGTTAAAACATTACTTTAGGGGCGGGGTGCATTAGGAATTCCAATTTATTCAATCAGCAGCCCCAAGACTTTTGATGTAAGTTAAGCAAAATGAAACTTTAATAGCATTGAATCATTAATTTGCCTTTGATGGTCTTTCTTTGATGGTCTTTCTTTGATGGGCAATCTTTGATAGGCCTTTATTCGCAGATAGAAGCATAGTTTCCATGCCTTCTAGCTTGATGCAACATTCTCTGTAAATTAAAACAAATAATTATTATATATCTGATTTCGTTACAAAAAACCATACTTGATATGATCAATAGTATTTTTCATTAATTTTGAATTATTTCCATGATGCAATTCTACGCTTTTCCCTATGTTGGCACTCCCCTGAACCTTTGAGCATGAATTTCGATGCATCAAATTTAACTAAGCAGCCAAAGCTTCATATTCAAAACTATAACAAAATAATACCATGTTGAATAAGCAAGAAATTTGCAAAGTTTTGGCTCTATATCCCCCGCCCCCTCCCAAAGCATTTTGTGCGCTAAAATTACCCGCAGTGAATTGGCATTCGAATACATATCTTCAATGGAAATCGCCTTGGTTTTAAAAATCCACTTCTTTAACTAAAAATTTCTTTTTGAATGAAAGAAAAAACTCAGTTTTCTGCGTTAACAAAATCACCCACGTGGTGGGGACTTCACACAATGACCGAGAAAATTTGCAGTTTTGTTGCTTTGAAATAATTTTCACGGTGCAGTAATTATAAAACAGATATTTAAGCATTGAATGAAAGAAAAAAACTCAGTTTTCTGCGTTAACAAAATCACCCACGTGGTGGGGACTTCACACAATGACCGAGAAAATTTGCAGTTTTGTTGCTTTGAAATAATTTTCACGGTGCAGTAATTATAAAACAGATATTTAAGCATGTTTTTATGATATCAAATGGCGAATAAACATGACTTACAAATCATTTTGTGGCCTAAATCATGGGCCCAGTTAATGCTGCAGAATCACGTCGTCCTAGCATTGCGTTCGGGAGCAAACGAAGCAGTTTGACCACGCCTTGTATTTTCAAATCGAACTTCCGATTGCAATGTCCCGTATAATTGCGAATAGTTCAAACAGCCAATCAAATCTCATCAATTGTTTAAAGGTGCGAAAATCGAGCAAAGTGCGGGGATTCGTACCCAAGAGATTTGCATGGGACGTGACTTTATGCATTTACGATGAAGGAGTGTTGAAGCAGGGGGTCGCATTGAGCTCTTCTCCCTTTTGAAAAAATACCCTTTGCCGTTGACTATCCCTTGTTAATACGCTTACCCATAATATTCCTCCTTTACTGAGGGAGGTGCAACCTAGATTAATCGTTTCCTTTTAACTTTCAAATGTTGCTAAAGTTGTTGCAAGGGGAGTTAATGAAGATTTTTTGCAAATAAAGTGTGCTGCAAAAATCATAAAATAATGATAGGGGGTCAAAATTATCACATTCTTATTTTTAAAAGACTTGAGTTTTCAACATGGAGTTTGGGCTTGGGTCAGTTACTTTGTGTTATGGTTAAACCTTTCGGGCTAGGGTTAGGATTAGGATTTAAGTTAGTGATTGGGTAAGGGTAGGGGTAAAGGTGAGGATAAGGGTTAGGGCCAGGGATAGAATAAGGGTGGGGCAGGCATTTAGTACCGTAAAAAAGATTTCATGGAAGCATTAGATTGCCTTCCTACTGAATAACCTTGAAAAATAGAGCTCAAGATTATGCAAAAAAGTATGGATGCGAATATCAAATTATCTTTGCAATGGTGCCAACTTCCAGGTACATTTAATGCAAAAAATTGCCATTGGTTCTTGCAAAATTCATACTCAATGACCTTAGGAAATACAGCTCAATATTCAACGACAATATACGATAGATGACTGAGCACTCTTAATAGTAATGAAATGCTTCATATGCTTTCAGATGATATTGCTATTAGAAACGATATTTACAAGATTACGTATCAAGCATATCATAATCTTATCTGTTGACAAGTGCAAGTAGCAGTACAAGTGGTAAATGTATCAAACTGAAACGGAACAGTTTTCTAGATGAATTATTGTTCGATTCTTTGTAAAACCTCCATGCAAGATAAGTTAAATATAAATTGAGAGGAGTGACCTCTAAAAGGAACCACCAATTGGTAACACCAAACACTGGTAACATAAAAGCCAATGGTATCTGAGCAGCACTATGACGTAATGTAACGCGTCTGCAGAGGTCTGGATCTGTTACTGCCATCATCCGGTATCCAGCTTAAGAAAGAAAAACGAATGATCATTTCAAGTGCAAACGGAGGATGTTGTTGATTATGATGATGAGTTTTATGATGAGGATGAGTATGATTATAATTGTTATCATCATGGTTATGATGATTATCATGATTATTATGACGATGCTGAACATTATTTTTAGTATGCAAAAAGAAGATACATACCAAATATCTTACTACATGCTAGAACAGACTACAATAAATGTAAAATTGCCTGTAAACATCAAAGAACAATAGCAAACCTTTCATACTCTACTATTGGTATCTACCAGAAAACCATTACTTCAATCATTAATAGCGAGCCTTTACACAAATTCCAGCACTCTAGCATCCACAGTGAGCATAATTTTGTGAAATTTTCATATGATTTAATATGAAAGCCAAATGAGAAGTTTCAAAAGAAAACAATGACCTTGATGATGATTATGATTAAATGTTGATAAATGATGATTAATGATGATTAGCAGTAGTTATTACCTCTGGAATAATCTGGTCTATAACTCCAACTGAGTGCATTGAAATGTGGAAATTGCCAGGAATAAAGAATTCCTGCCAAAATCCAAGCACCAGCATCAAGATGTGAACAATTAGCAGCCCAACCCATCAATGGTGGAATTCCTCCGACAATTGAGCCTAGCCATGTATTTGCAATTGATTGTCTCTTTGATCGAGTGTAGATACCAGCATATAATAAAATATTCAAAGCGCCTGTAAGATAAATTGTGAATTATGTAGATTGAAAAGACATGGTGAGGCGATAATATTGTCATTTTATGAATAAATACTTGAAATGAATAATCAAATGAGTAGAAAATATCAACCTAAGGTCGCAGCAAGTGTATTTGTTCCAATTGAAAGAATCGCTATTCCAGCCAAACTTGCTAAACTTCCAAACACAAATGCCTCATTTGGTCTATGCAAAAAAAAGGAATACCATCAATAGTTTAACAGCAGAAAAATGAGCAAAATATTTGAGAAAAGCAAAGACATGTAAATGATAAGGAAATAAGTATGAATGGTTTTGACTTTGTCTACTTACTGCAATTGCCCTTGCACCAAAACACGATTTCTTGTTCGAGACATTTGTGAATCAAATGGTACCTCAATAAACTAGGATAAATGGCAAAACAATTACAATCTACATAATATGCATAAAATGGAACAATTTCATTTCAACATCATGAGACTGAGTTTAGAAACTGACTACCATGTATGACTTCTGGTTGCATAGTTTTTATTGCAAAATAAAATCATCACGTAAATGAAAAATACAACAGTAATAATCAGTTGTAAAATAAGAAATCAATCTCACTTGATTAAAAGAATTGGCAGCTCCTGAACAAAGTGATGTGCCAATGGTTAGACAAGAAAAGTTAAGTAAGTCAAATTGACCAGGGGCTATTGCATAGCCAGCCATTGCAGATAACACGACCAAACCTTGAAATCAAAACAAATCAAATCAAATGAGGTTTAATCAACTTGAAACAGGTTAAATCAAACTGAATCACAACAAATGAAATCAAGTGAATCAAATTAAATCAAAAGCAATCAAATCAAACAAGACCAAAGCAACCCAGAAAAAATCCAAACTAAAATAAATCTAAAAATGGTGCAAAATTTATAAAAAAAGAGTTGCTACAAATGCTCATTTCAATTAATTTGCACACATCTTAATAAAACAAATTTAATTGATCTTTTCATTCAAAAAAAACCTTTCAACATAATAAACCAAGTTAAATTGCATATTGTACTTTGATTTTATATCAATATCTTACAAAAGTCTTTGAAAAGAAGACACAAAATAAATTTGAAAACGGTTGGCAAACCGGATAGTTTTGCTTTGGACAGTTTCAAGTAGAAGCCAATTTTGTCTCTAACAGCAGGATGTGCAAAAACCCATTTGCCATCTTTATTGTGCATTCCATCATCTGGTCCAATATTTTGAGCTGCCTATTATGATTAAACAAATAGCTTTACACCTAACATTATTTAATGATATGATAAAATTATCAAAAATGAGTATGAAAAAGAAAATAGTTGTGATCAGACCTATAAACTTGAAACTGTCAAAGCCTGGAGATTTTTTATTTAACATGAAGAAAGACAGGAAGTGTTGGTCAAAATCAGGGAGAATGATGAATTTGCTAAGGAAATAAAAACATAAGAAGTAGAATACTGTGCTCTGCAAACAGTTAATAAACAAAAATAAACATGACAAGTACTGTCATGACAATTTTTAGTGGTTTTTGTTGAATCTGGAGGCACTAAACAGTACTGTCACATATAGGAAGTCGATGTGACTGTTTACGAAGTAGATAATTAATCGTCACTGTTTAAGTACCCAAGACTTAAAATAAGCGTGGCTCATTAGCAAAAAGTCCTTGTTATTTATGATCAGCATTGTTAGCTCTAAGGCAAAAGCAAAATAATAAGATGAAGGCAATAACAAGGAATGGTAATGATATGAAATCTTGAAAATTGTGTGACAGTTTTCCTACGTTTTTATCTCAAATACCATGTACCTTTGAATATCTTTTATTTTCATGTTGGAATTTTACAGGAACAATCAATCTGCTGCATTCAATCAATTTCTTTGCATTTTTTATCTTGCTGGGTTGCCGTAAAAATTCTTAAAAAGAATAATTTGTTTCCTTGATAATAAATATTTTAAGCATAAAACCAGTCTCATATTATTAATTAGTAATTAGTCATGAAACATATTATATTGTACATCTTCTCCTTTCATAAGATTTAGTTTTTCATCTAGGTTTTAATTCCTTAAGTCATGTATGTAGTGAATTAGCTTAAAATTACTATATTCACAGTAAAAGCCCCTTTTTGCTCTCTAATTTCAGGTTTATACTTCTAATTAAATATTATTGATTATCGATCAGTGATGGTTTATTCTTATTAATGATTCAAATCGGCTGAAAGAGTAAGAAAGCATAATTTTAATGAAGCTTTCAGGATAATCATCTAAATCTATGTTTAAGAGAAAAATATTGAAATCTCCAGTAATTAAAATCTTTTTTTTCTCCTTTACAAAGTTTTATACAGATAATTTTTGTTAAATATTTAAGAAACTCAGCATCCTTTCTTTTTCTTCAATCACTGTATATTACTCTTAAAATTGATTTTCTATCCAGCTTGCCTAAAATTCACTGTTATTGTCTAAGTGGGAGATATTCAAGTCCTCTAATGGAATAACAAAAAACCCATTCGACATAAAACGCCTCATTTAATGATTTTACAAGACGCTCCTATTGTGGCTTCAATACCCATTTAAATTGTGATGTGCGAAACAAACGGTTTGGGAAAGAAGAGACCTTTCTGAAGCTGTGATGACATATGGTGTAAATTTTTCACGAACTGGCTTGATAATACAAAGATTATGGCTGATTTTCACATTTACATCTATGCTAGTACCTCGAAAGGCCAGTTGGCATAATTGCAGTCGGGTCACTGGCCAAAAAGTGAAACTTTAAAACCCTGTTTACAAGAAGTCTATGTGCGTTTTATTTAGCATCCTCTCAATGATATCATGATTCTTATGAGATAATGTTTCACTAAAATATATAAGTAATAACCTGTAATGCAGCGTGAATACATAATTATATCTTCAAAAGCTAAGAACAGTTTGCAAAAATTCTTCAATTCGTTCAGTGCCTTAATTTGCAATCGTTTCTGCCGCCATTTTCTAGCTTTTTCCAACCTAGCCTCGTTTTCACCTACTTGCGAACTCAATAAAACTTAAGTTGTTTCTGGAAACGCAATCGAAAAAGTTTGATTATGACCCTTGAAACGAATATGATGATGCTGCTAAATGAAGTTCCTCTTTCACTTCATGAATGTGTCATGTATGATATGCATCATAAAAATTTTGACGCTTTGCCCTATACAATTCCCTGCTTGTTAATCGTTTAAACCCAACATATTCAATATGATGCAATTTATATTGACATAGGGATGTTATGAGAAAAGAAAAACCTTTTAAGCACAGTTAAAATATCAGCTTCCTAGATCTTTGCAAGGAATTGAAGTTCTACCATCCATTTTCAAGCAAATGATTAAGGGGGTCGTGGCCTCATATGAGGGGCGGAATTCAATAAATTCCGTAAACATTTCTGCAAATGAAGCCAGATACGATTTACTAACACAATCTTCGATAATATTGTTGAGACAGAATTCATTTCCGAAAAATCACTGTAAACCTCTAGGCAGATTGCAGCAAATAACAAGCAAAAACTCCTTAGATTCGATTTAGCGTATTGGTCGATTTTTAAAAATTATTCAATTACTGTTAGAGACCTGGGAGAATAGCTAACTACACCAATGTTATTATTTCCATCATGTATGCACTAAACTTATGTTTAATGTTGCAGCCAATATAAAAAGCAATTCAGAGGCTCGTGCGGACAAATAGCACGAAGAAAAATGTTACATGGGTGATCAGGGCCATTTTGGATATGTGACAGCAAAAATCAAGAACTCAACATAGAGGGGGAAGTTATTTTGTTGTTTTTAGATTAAAACAGCTTTTACGGCGTTTTATTCTTCAAAAACTGTTGCAATTTATGGTGCGGCTTTGTATGAGGTCGAACCTCCTTCCTTCTCAAGTAATTACCTACCCAGAAACAGTGACATTTGATGCGCTGTCTGGTCGAAGGGAAACTCCAAATTGTGGTCACAAGGGCTGTATCGTGTCTATTAAAAAGGAATTCCCCGTAGCAATCTTGAAATTATATAAATTTAGATTTAATGTGTAAGACATCAAATAGTCAAAGCTCTCTACAGTGGAAGGTATGTAAGAAGTGGCTCATTATTTCATATGGTTATTGCAAAGTGTAATTGCGATCTTTAAGTGAGGAATATTATGTCAAATCTTGTAGATTCATTAATAGATTAAAGTTTTTGTCACACTGGCGTTCAATTCAAAATTAATTGAACTACATTTCTATAGGGGTATTTAATCTTTATAAATAAAAACATATTTTCCAATTCCTAGAAGACGAGAATATTGAAATCTTGTGAAGTTTGATGCAAATACAAATACTTTTTTCATATCTGTAATCATATTTATAGGAGAAAGCATTTCATTTCCGATAGATTATTTATCGTCTTTAAGCCATGCGTACTTAACAAATTGGCCTGACGGCGAACGCGTGTTTAACAACCTTGTTCAATACAAATACCGGCTTTAATTTGAATAAAACAAAACACAAATTTATATTTTATGGTGGTTCTATTATTTAGCCTAATTTATATACAAAAAGATAAAGGAACTTGGTGTTGTGTTATATTTCGTGTTCTTTGCGATATTTCAGGATAATTGTACATTTGCAGAAAGCAAAACATGGCTGACCGGGGTATGTTGATGAATTTACATAAAATGGATTTCATACGTATGTAAATGAACAACTAACAATTCACTTCAACCTTATTCGATATTTGAACAGTATATGTTTGCATAATTTTATAACTCTATTCAGAGTAATAAATACCAATATGGTTTCTCCTAGCGACTTTTATATTTAGGCAGATTGCTTTACATTCCCTTCACATAGGCAGTTACATGCAATGACTGATTTTAAAAGCCAGATCTAGTAAAACAATTTTAAAATTAACTGTAACGCCTTTTCCTTGATCTAAGTAGATGGTAGAAAAAGGTTTGTTCATCTTTAAATAAAAATTGAGAATATCTTGAATTGTGTTTATGCAGTAATTCTTAGTATTTTGTTTAATTCTAAAATGGCGTTTTCTTGTCAGTCGTTTTAAATTTAAAATGAACGGTATTCAAGACGTTAATAATGTCGCCATGCAGATGGAAATAATTTTGATGGGAATGCACGCATAGATGAATAAAATCCTCTCGTCGATACTTGCTAAATCATTATACATAGCAATGGTATGGCCCTAGCGATGTTAGCATATCATTAAATTTATAACACGAGAATGAAAGTAACCCATAATTGCCTGATAAAACTCTGAGGCATGAAACTTTCTTGTGCTCCATTATATTTTTATAAATATACACTTTAGCTAGAAAGACACAAATAATTAGTCGTTTGTTATCACCATGATTTACTGTAATGCATATTGATCGCTGTTTTACAGATCAAGAATACAAAATCATTGTGTCCACAAGCGGACGATTTGCAGCAGGAACTGATGCTAAAGTTTTTATTCAGTTATTTGGAATTGATGGCCAAAGTGAAGAAATTGAGCTGAAAGATAAAACTAAAGGGAAAAAACTTTTTGAAGCTGGAAGGTATAAAAATCTCCATATTATTAGCTCGGGTAACTTAGGTAGAAAAGACAGAATATTAAAAAGCCTACAGGTGTAAAAGGTAGAGAAAATATATGATATAACAACAGACAATTGTAAGGAATAACGGTACTTATAATCAATATTTTGATCAGTTATGTCCTTACAAGCAATTTTGTTGTTTGCTCATGACAAACGACTTACATTCTTGAAGGATCTTTCAAAAGTTTCAGCATTGAGAATGCAGAATTAAAACCATTACATGAACAGGGATACCATTATATCGACAATTTACGCATGCTAGATACAGTCACAGGCACTTGGTTATGTAAAAATCAACACTATTTTGCTGGTCGTAGAATAAAATAGGCAAGCAGCAAACAAACAATTGTGTCAACCTTCAAGAAAAATTGCTTCTTAAGTGTTTAAAGGTTGGGCCAACCAAACATGCCAACTTTTCAAAACTTTTCTAAAAAGCATTTTGTTTACAATTTCAGTATCGATGAATTTGATGTTAAAATTGAAAAGAACATTGGATTTATTACAAAGATTAATTTGCGTCATGATGATTCTGGACATTTCTCAGGCTGGCATCCTAATAAGGTAAATATCAATCCAAATATGGTATCTTAGGATTTTCACTTTAGAAATTTTCGCCTTCCTTAACATAAATTTGTTGCTGTTAATTTTATAAATTTACCAAGTTTCTTTTCATAAAGTTGTTTGCTTTCCTCTTTAGAAAAAATTATCAATTTCAATTTGTGCAATTGTTCTGTTTACTTTTGAGAACAGATTGAAATATTTGACAGCAGAAAGAATCGAAGATATCGATTTGATTGTAACAGATGGTTGGCAAAAGACGAGGGTGACAAGAAAATATCAGCAGAATTTGAAAACAAAGGTAACATTTGCGATTTCTACAAAACTTGATTGATTTGATTGAGATTGATTGATTGATTGATTGAGATTGATTGATTGATATTGATTGATTGATTGATTGATTGAGATTGATTGATTGATTGATATTGATTGATTGTGATTGATTGAGATTGATTGATTTTGATTGATTAATTGATTGATATTGATTGATTGGTTGATTGGGATTGATTGATTGGTTGATTGATTGATTGAGATTGATTGATTGATATTGATTGATTGGTTGAGATTGATTGATTGATATTGATTGATTGATTGATTGAGATTGATTGATTGAGATTGATTGATTGATTGATATTGATTGATTGATTAAGATTGATTGATTGGGATTGAATGATTGGTTGATTGGGATTGATTAATTGATTAATTGATTGATTGATTGATTGATATTGATTGATTTTGATTGATTAATTTATTGATTGATTGATATTGATTGATTGGTTGATTGGGATTGATTGATTGGTTGATTGGTTGATTGTGATTGATTGTTTGATTGAGATTGATTGATTGGGATAGATTGATTGGTTGATTGGGATTGATTGATTGATTGATTAATTGATTGATTGATTGATTGATTGAGATTGAGATTGGTTGATTGGTTGATTGAGATTGATTGATTGATTGATTGATTGATTGATTGATTGATTGATTGATTGTTACATTGATTAGTTGTTTTCTGTGATTAACAGCAGACAACTGAAGAAGATTTTATGCATAAACAAAGGCAATTCATTAGAAGAGAATTTGTATTAACCAAACATCAATGATCAACATTTAAATTCATGGCAGTAAAATGATTTGACACTTTCGCAAGGAATGTATCTAAGGACTTGCGAAAGGTGTTGTAACAATGCATTCGCAATTATAACACACTGCATTCCTTGACAATTCATAACGTGTACATGAAATAATTTTTTTCATTTTAATAATCATTTCAACAGCAGTTTTATCAACGTTGAGTGCAAAACCGTAAGTTTAGAACCTAAGCATAAAAAATAGATTAAAAATGATAAACATAAGGAGATATTTGATTACAATAACAAATCGTTATTTCTCAACAGTGCTACCAATTGTGAAGATTGATCAACTTGAAGGCAAAAATCGTCAACTGCATAACACAAACAAGTTTATAACAAATCAGTTTGTTATCCGAAGAGGACAATCATTCTTCATGGACATTCATTTGGCTAGGCCATTTAATCTCCAAACTGACAATTTTCACATTACACTTAAAACTGGGAAGAAGCCTAGAGAGTTTGACAAATCGTTTGTTCATATTCAACGAGTGGATGAATTTGATGCCTTGAATAAAACATGGGCCTACAAGATTATTAGTGTGGACAAAAACATTATTCACATTGAGGTCAACTGCCCAGCGGACGTTTTGATAGCAAAATATGAAATGAGCATAGAGGATGATGAAGAGATAATTTACACGCATCACCAACCATTTGTTATTCTTTTTAACCCGTGGAACCAAAGTATGTTATATTTTTATACGCATGTTGTGGAGTTAGACATGCTAATGCTGTTAGTGCATCTTGTGTTGAGTCATTGGCAACATGCTCACTTAAACTATTACGAATTCATGCAGATGTGCTTTTTCATTATTTTTTATTTATTATAGCATATTGTCCTTTATATTCGATTAATTCTTCATTTCAATCATTTATTGTCCTTTTTTACACCTCATGGTACTTTATTTCTTTTGGCGCATTTATAATTTAAACGATTTTTGTGCAAAATCTTTTAGTTGATGATGTTTACATGAAAGACGATGAAAGCCGCAGGGAATATGTAACACGTCAACATGGCCTAATCTTCACAGGAAGCAGCAGATATCAACATCCAATGAACTGGTATTACGGTCAGGTAAACCATTACGTCATGTTACGTCATAATTACAATTGCCGGATAATGGCATGAGAAGTTAGCCTTCCATTGGCAAATGCCAATACAATCTTGATCATCAAATCAATATAAACTCTTACTAAATCCGGCTTTGCTTTCGCAAGATCGAGTGCTGAAAGATGCATGCTTGAGGGTTTATTGCAATTACTTCATAGCATTATTCATTTAATTTACTTTTATCTTTATCGCTTAAGAATCTGTTTAAATCAAAAACTAGCTTTTGATAGAAAATTTAGCTTAATTTCAATATTCGATGTCCGAACAAGTTTTGGCTACCTTTATTACTCTGTAAATAAATAACAAAAAATAATAGGAAAAATGAATCTAATGTTCCAATTTTCATGGATGCAACACTTTAAGAATATCAATATTTTTATTAGTTTGAAGAGATATCATTGAATTGTGCATTCCAATTGCTGGAATTGACAAAACCATTGGGAAGAGATTCTCCGATTGAAGTTGCAAGAAGAGTCTCCTCATTGGTAAGAAGATTTATTTAATTCAATACTCTTTATTTCTACTTGTTATCTTATAAGTTAATTAAAATAAACTTGGTTACTGAGATAAATATCATACACTTAAAAATTCAATGATACATTATTCTTCACATAATATTTCATATTATAAATTGTCCTGCACATAATATTTAATTTTTTACATTATCCTTCGCATAATATCATATATTTTATGTATCAAATACAAGGTGAACAGCTGTGATAACAAAGGATTGTTGGTTGGAAATTGGTCCGGAAACTACGAAGGAGGACAATCACCAACATATTGGACAAGCAGTCCACCAATATTTGAGGAATACATGCAAACAAAAATGCCAGTGAAATTTGGTCAATGCTGGGTCTTCAGTGCTCTCGTTACTACAAGTAAATTTGAAATATTTCATTTTCAACATTGCGAGCTTATTTAACAAATTCATTACTAACTAAATAATTTATATGAAGCTGATTCTTAAAAATACATTAGGAATATTGTTAAAATATTCATTCATGTGTCATTTATTTCGTAACCGTTGCATTTCAATTGCAAACAATCATTAGAACAAAACAACATTCGATGGTTCAATTTCATTTGATATCACTGTTATCTATGATCACCTTTCATTTCAAACATTAGTTAATCAAATGAAGGGTATTAAACCATCTTTCTTACAAATCTTTTGCAAAGCATGTTCCTTTATGAATTACGTATAGCATAAATATCTAGATGAAATTATTTAAGAAATCACCACTGATTGTATACATAGCCACTGCTGTAAACTTTAATGATTTTTATACTTTCATTATGTTCGGAATTTTAGTCCTAAGATGTCTTGGTATCCCATGCCGCTCGGTGACAAATTTTAACTCAGCTCATGACACCAACAACAACATCAGCAAAGATATTTATCTTGACGATGAATCCAATGAAATTGAACATAAGTCATCAGATACTATATGGTAACTATCAAATGTATATCCTGATATATATATGTATGAATTTCGTTAAGGCTCTTTAAGGTCTGGGCTTTCTCTGCTTATTAAGACCACAGGTCATATCTGTTTTACATCCATGGATAATATCTAAGCATTCATTAGCCTTGATCGCTAGATAAAAACATTATATCAGGTAGAAAAGGTAAACACCTGAAGGACGTATCTGAGGGTGGCGACAGTCGATTTAAAATGGCCAGTTAAATTCCTACCAACTTTGTTATTCATAAACAGGAATTTTCATTGCTGGAATGATGCATGGATGGCTAGGCCAGATCTGAAACCAGGATATGGTGGCTGGCAAGCAGTTGATGCAACACCACAAGAAACTAGCGAAGGTAATTTTCATAACATCTAAAATTAAAAAGAAACATAAATGGCAGCAAATAAAAAATATTGATATTTTGATAGTTATATCATTTCTATTCTTGCCTTACCGACAAGTCGAATTACCAACAATTTAAATATGTTTCAGGTTTGTATCAATGCGGTCCTTGCAGCTTACGAGCAATTAAAGAGGGTGATATTGAATATCCTTATGATGGTAAATTCATATTGGCTGAAGTTAACAGTGATATATTTTACTACAAAAAAGATGACAATGGGAAATGGGAAGTTGTAGAAGCAAACAGAACTCACGTGGGTAAGTCAAATTAGCGTTTATATGAGTTGATGTCACAATGGAAACCAGTATCACAAAAAATAACAAACCATTAATGTGAAGCAATATATGAAACATGCATAAAACGTAGAATGTTTGGGTGGATCAAGGTCGATGGGGATGAAAGCAAAGCCTCTTTATCGTAATGCTAAAATCAATCCATCAACGTCATACATTTCATTAAAATAAATGCTACATTTTGAGACGGTTTTTCAATTGTTTTTAAAGGTAAAAAGATCAGTACCAAGGCAGTTGGAAAAGGAGCACGTCAAGACATAACAAAAGATTACAAATTTCCAGAGAAATCTGCACTGGAAAGAGCATCAGTTAGAAAGGCAATGGATAAAGCGGGTAACATAGTTATTGCAAGTACACCAAAAACACTCGAGATGAAAGTAAAGCCAGTTGATAAGGTTGTTGAAATTGGTAAAAACATCGACGTGAAGATCTACTTGAAAAACACGGGCAGCCAAGATTTGTCATTGTTGGTATCAGTTGGATGCAATATCATACGATATAATGGTATCTCTAAAGGAGAACTTGAATCGAAGAAGATCAGAGAAAACATTTCTGGACAACAAGGTTAATTTATTTCGGGAAATATAGTTCGATATATCTTGTAATCATCGAAATTCTTACACACTGAATGTCATTAGTTTGTGGGACTCCACCGTCGCATTCATTTGCCGTTTTTTTAATTTCTCATAATCTTCCTTCAGCCACTCCTCCTTGCAAAATATTAAATACATTTCTTGAAGATACCTAATCCTGCTTATTTCCATCAAAGCCGCTAACATCATTAATATTAATTAATTTATTGAAATCTCTTAATTTTGAAAATTAAGATTGAAATTTACTTAAATAAATGTAATACAATCATAATAATTCTCACCATAAAATTTTTGTCAAAGAAAAAACAATCGACTTCACGATGAAAAGAGATACTTACATGAAGCATTTGGATGAATACACAGCTGTCAGATTGTTTGTTGCATGCACTGCAAAGGAAACCAAGCAAGTGTGCACATCTAATAAGGTGGTGGAAATACGAAGACCAGAATTGAAGTTCTCCAATGCATCCAAAACATTGAAATTTGGCGAAGAGGAGAAATTTGAAATATTGATGGAGAATCCACTTGACATAAAGCTGACAGGGTGCAAATTGCACTTGGATGGTACTTTGATGAAAGAACGAATTTCTTTGACATGCAGGTATAACCAAAGACAACAAATACATGCAATTTATATACCTTCTTTATCACATAAATACAAATCTTAAATGAAGATTGGCTAAAATTGTCAGCCTCGCTGACCAGGCTGTTCATGAATATCGTATATACATATCACATCATGTTTGAATATGACTTATAACTGATGATTCTAAAAATTGTTCGTCTAATTTTTTTTACAATAGCACATGTATTATCTAAATTATTTCACGAGATCAAAAATTCAAACAATCTGTGCGTAAAATTGCTTTTCTTTGTAATTTTATTTTGTCTTCATAACAATATTCTATCTACTTTGCATTAAGCATTTTAATGAACCATACGTATCAGTGATACATTGCCTTGAAGCAGTAAGGTGCATAACTGCATTTTTTATGTGATATTGCATCACATAAACATTTAAAAAATCAGTAATATCATCATCATTTCTAGCGATATTCAACCCAACTGCTCGTCAAAAATCGAGGTCAGAATTTCACCAAACGTACGTATTATTTTCATGCTGAAAATATTTGCTTTAAAAACTGTTAATTTAACTTTTAAGGTTAGAAATATTTGTAATCCTTTTAAGATTGTCAACAATGTTATATCTTCAGAATGCAAACGAGCCTTTTGATGCTAATCATTTTAATTAAATAGTGACTTAAGCTTCGAATATAGATAAATAGATGTAAATAGATTGGATATTAATTGAATTTTCACTTTTTAGACAAAGACTGGTACCAAAAGTCTTTTGGCAACTTTCAACTCGCACCAATTGGCTTACGTGAATTCATCAATCAAATTTAAAGTCATTTAAAAACATTTAAAGAACAGACAAGGCTTCTTATATTCTTAAAATTTTGATTATTAGTATAAACTACATATAACATTTATATAACAAGTAGAATAAATTGTGTGTGATTAACACAAATGAAGCACAATGATGAAAATGCATTATAAATCTTTGAGATTTTCATCAGCAGAAAAAAGTAGTAAGTAGAAATTCTCATCACCGTTATGTAGATTAAAAAAATCTGTTCAATTATTACAGTTTTTTCATAGAATTGAGAGACTAAGGCATTTACCTTGAAAAATCCAAGAGATACAGAATTTGTTGATAAAAATGCCAACTATATGTTTCCATGCGAAGGCAGTGAAGATTCGAAGCAGGTCCAGCCAGGTCATGTTGCAATGAAATTGATTGTAAAAAATTGTCGACCAAATTCACATCAATATCCAATGATTCATTTTCATTATCTGTCTTATTATTATTGTCCTTTATCGTATTCATCTAAATTGATTAAACATTGGGAAAATTACAAAATAGAATTAAATATTTCATTGATTATAAAAATTTGAAATGATAACTGAAATTAAATTGAAATAGAGTAGTCATGTTTCTTGTATGACTTGTATTAGCATATCAAAGAATAATCATTTACCAACTTACTCATGTCTCGCTACTGACTTTTCTCTCAAAATTATGCACCAATGTTGGTCCTTGCAGTTGCTTCTCCGTTTCTGATTACATTTCATTGCTCAGCTTAATAACTCGTTAAATCTTGTAATTCAACTTCCAATTAGCTTGCTTTCAAAACGCATAAATGCAAATAGAAAAAAGCAAGAATTTTGGACCTCGAAAAAGGTCTCGAGCAAACACGATTACCTCGTTGGTCCCAGTGAAGTTGAAAATCGCGCGGCAATCAGAAAAAGCAAAGATGTACACGTGTTAAGGAGAAACGGGTATTTCCAATTGAAAGGAGATGGGTAGTCCACAGAAAGACTGGGAAAATATACATCCATATTTGAGTACATTAAAACCGATGTAAAACAACCACAAAAATCGATGCGTCGTGAAATGAGAAAGTTTTTTGACTTCTCAAGGGGAAATTACCAAGGGAAAATGGAATGTGCGCGCTTGCAGACAACTAGTATACGTCACTGCATAATATACCCCCGGTTTGCTCTAAATTTATCTGTTTTTACAAGCTACATTATTTCGAAAATAGAGCAGCAAAATAGTATGTATGAATGCAAGAGTCTTTTGCACTCAAATATACAAACACCCAAACATGGAATTTTCTCCTTAAAATGTCATCTCTTTTGATTGGATGAGTTCCTCCACATCATAAAACTCTTTATTTCATTGCCAAATTTCCCTTATTTTGAACTACATTATATAAATGTGGCACACGTATCTAAGTGCGCATTACATGCAACACTTGAAGGAGCTATGAATATAGTTTAAACAAGAAATTGCTTTAAATTTCAAGATAGCAAGTCAATATCAAATATCAGACTTAGACAGTTATTTAGTAATATAAAAATGTAGGCCTACGACCAAATCAATTTTTGATATAAATTTTTGACGATGAATAGTCAAACCTCGAAATGAGTGTTAAACCATTTGCCAACATTAATGAATACATCTGCCTCGGTTTCAACTTGACTTAGGGGATGACAATCTTCAGGATACCAATGCATTCTGTAAACAATATAGATATTACGTATTATTATTCGTTAAATTATTAAAAAAACTGTGTTTAATGAAGCCAATTAAGTGTATGGAAGAGATCGAAATATCACTTCAATAGATACAACGAACTAAAATATTACAGAAAAAGTGACATTTTAATTAAAAAACCATATATAATTAATTATTGATCTTTAATAAACATGACAGAAAATAGATAATTTTAATGAATTAAAATCAAAATGACATAGAAAATAAAATGGTTATAAGAAGCCAAAAGTAGTTATAAGCAAGGCCACAGTTTACATCCTGATACAATCATTTACTTACTGAGATAATAATGGAATAACAGAATAATGGACCACGTAGTCCTGGCCCCATTTTAATTTACAACTGAATGCTCAAAATCTGCAGTTCCCGTATCGAGGATCATTAGCTCTTATGTATCTAGAATTTTGATTGTTTAGGGAAATTTCTAAAGGCATTGATGAAAACTGTGGCAAATATAACAGTAATCTGTGATTTAAAAAAAAACAATTTCAAATTGTAGCCTTAATGTAAATTTTATGAACACTTGTATCATTATATCTGCATATAACAAATATCAAATTAATTATCGATTTGACTTTGGTTGCAACCTTACAAGTGAGAACTGTAATCACAAATTGAAGCAAGAACAAATAAAAGTAACTCACTTAACCACTTTGCCACGCGCTTTTAAAGCACGAAAGTAATTTTTGCCTTGATAAGGTGGCACTCGACAATCTTTACCTCCAATCATAAGCATCACTGGGCATTTCACCTGAAATTATGATCAATAATGATCAACGTCGATCAATGATAATAACTGTTGATCAAGTAATGATAATTAAAATAATCAATAAGCAGAGAAAATCATCAAGCCCTTGAACCTAATCACAACAACACCCCCATGAGGATATCTGCAAAGCAAGTCTCTTAGTAGACAACCATAGTAGTAATAATGATCAGTTTTAAACAAAGGGTAAATTTTACCATAGCATCCAACTTACATGCTTTGCGAATGAAAGTGGAGATTTATCCAACATTTGACAATATGTTTCTTTGCTTGGTGTAATGGAGTATTGATATTCTCTACCACTTTCAACAAAACACCTGAAATCAAAGGTAACATCACAGTATTCGATAACCAAAAACAACGATCAAGGATAAACAATAATGAGATCTTATTAGACTATCAACTTCACCGAATATCAAATTCTTTTAAAGTCAGTTTTTCTCAATTCAAGGTTTTCTACTTTAAAATGTAACAGCAAAACACTCACCAATCGGGTATATCAGTTGCTTCAACCATTCCTGTTAAATAAAATATTCGAAATTGCTTGAAATATAGGTGCATAAGAGCAATTTGATGCGGTTAGAAGATGAACTAGTTATCATGCATTTGGAAAATAAAGGTGAAAAGAAAGTGTTTATCATTGTACGACCAATAATTAAAATATATCATATTTAGTTGCAGCAAATGAATTCACATGAATCAAAATTCGATAGAAAATACTTTATTCATGTAATGGGCCTTGAAAATCAAAACTTTTTATAAATTCTGGGGAGATAAATAAGTAATTTCAGATCGAAATGAATAATCCTTAAAGAGAATGCATAAAATATTGCAAAACGGTGATCATTCATTTCCCATATTTAACAAACCTAGATCTAGAAATGCATGTCACAATCCAAGTAAATTTGACAATAATAACACCATGAAAATTATGAGATAAAAATATAATTACTAACCTGGTAAGTTTATAACAGGATTTCGTAATGCACATGCTCTGTAAAAATCCTAAATTAATAGAATAAAACAAAAATGAATTCAATGCAATTTTTAAAAAAATGCAAACAACAACACTGGAATGGACAAGTAACTAGCGAAATCGCAAGCTAGCTCTGTAAGTAAATGAATAAGCAAGATTGCGCCACTTGTAAACTCCAGCACTGGGACTCGTTCACTGGGTTATATATCAAATACAAGTCACGAACAATTAGCAATAATAAAAACTGGACAATTACAGGATATTTGCTGACAAGATGTGCAGATAAAAATCCACCGTGTGAACCACCAAATGCAAATATATTTTTGGCATCAAACTGACCCGTTTTCACAGCAACCTCTGCAATCTCCTGTAATACAATCAGATATTTGTACAAAGAGGTTTCGAGTAAAGGACATTAATAATCAGAGTTGAATGACATCATACTGTCAATATTCATTGGTAAGACGGTAATTCACTGCTATATCAGAGTTATATTTATTGAATAGCTTTGTCAAGATATTGTTCGTTGAACAGATCAGTTCTTGTTTTCCGTACAAAGTTCTTAAAGTAGGTATAAGTACGGTTCAGAATAACAAAAACAAGAATTATTACTTATTGATAAAAACTCGAAATAAAAAAAACAGAAACAAATTAACACCTTGGTAATGACTTCAAGTGTCAATTTCCTGTGGAGTTTTTATCTTAAAACCATCAGAGTTTACGATGCCTTGCATACAAACTCAAAGATGATTACAAATCATTTCCCGAATGAAAACTTGTTAACAACAAACCTGGACATCTTCAACATCTTGTAAGCCAATTTTGCCCAGAAGTCCTCGAAGTGGATATTCTCCAAATCCAGTTGAGCCACGATAATTAACTAGAATACAACTTAAGAAATCATTCATGACAGAAACAAATAAATGTAAGAAGGAATCAACCATGCAAATTATATGATGTGCTTCAAATTCAAGCCCCATGCATCAAAACACATTCAATGTAAAGACGTTATTCCGGCCCATCCACAGATTTTACTTGAAAACCTTAAGTTGTATTAATTAATGAAGGAGTTTTTAATTCGGCAAAAACAACACAATCACATGTAGAACTTAAAGCTGCAAACATCTCTGCAGCACCAATTTTATCAAGCACTGACAAAATCAGCTAAATATGCAACAAAACAAGAACTTTCAGTTGTATCTCAATTGAGAAATGAAGTTGAAAAGAAATTGTGGTAAAAAATACAATTGAACCATTATTACCAAGGAGAACAGCACAGCCAATTGCAGCAAAAGACATGACGTAAGATGAAAAAGAAGCAACTGCACAAGAATGTGGCCCACCTGGTCAATCAAAATAAAATTATTGTTTTTATGAATATATATAAATAGATAAACATAAATTATCTATAAAATAAAGTATTAATTACTAGATTAGATTATTAAAGCGATGGTGAGAAACAATTTTGCATGGACTAGCAACTTACCATGAGGCCAAACAATCAATGGTGGTTTGTACAATGATGAAGATATCATGGGATAAACAAGGATCGATTCCATGATAATACCTGAAAATGATAGAATCAAAGTTTTTCGATACAAATTATCGAATACTGAATTATAACGGTAGATCTGTATATGAAACAGCATTGAAACAATTTTAAAAGTTAAACATAGTTTTAATCGTAACAAAATTACAATGTATGCCCTGAAAAGAAATCAATGGAACAAAGAATAGATCAATGTCAACAGCCAGGGAATATTTTTAAAAAGTAGATTGTAAAAACCTTGAATTGAATCCTTTGCAGGAACACAAAGCATTTCCCATCTGAAATTATCTTTCATTGCTGCAAGATGGCATGGCGTATCTAAAATCCAAAGTTAAACGGAACAGATGAAATAAACAGATATATAGCACGTTTGACGTGACAAAATCTCTTCTCATCGGCAGAAGAATAAATTAGATACTTTTGTTATTGAATATCATTTATTTGATACCAATAATAAAAATGAAATGATACCTTTCCGTAATGGAAGCCAATGAATTCTCTTGTTGCAAGATATATTTGCCATCATCTGCAATCGAAACAATTGTGGAAATAAGTTGAGTTCAGAATTAGTAGAGAGAAATCACATGGTCGCGAAAAATCAAAAAAAAAGTTCTGCACTCAATGTTTGAAATTGATCAATTAATTATCAATATAGGTTAATCAGAAATATCTTATTTATCACGAGTCATAGTAAAATGTTCTAATTTCATCCGTGGATAATTCAATACCAAATTGTATGGATACTGACGAAGTTTAAAAAGATTTAATGAAAAACGACAAAATGTAACGTACCAAGCAATCTGGCGAAGTAGGAGAAGAGTAAGTGGCTAGAACAACATTGTTGCATACATCCATCAATGACCAACAACCATCTTAACATGAAAAGAAAGTGCATATATACATCATCAGTATCAATATTGATACAATGGTTGAAATTGACAATTATTTTCATCTGACATAGGTAGGATTTAGCCCCACAGCTATACATCCCGCATCTATTTAAATTATTCTCCCGGCGTTACAAAAAATCTAGGATTCAGGGTCAATAGTTCACATTGAGGTCGCATGAAACTTATCATATTTCCTTCAAAATTTTAATCACTAAAATCTTTTAAGAAGTTTCTTAACATAACTTTTTTTTCTAGTTTGATAAGCATTGATTATGAAATTCTCTATTTTTACTCTTTGCAAGATATTGATATCCAAATAAATCGACTTGTTTACAATTCTGAGCATACCAAATCCAAAAAAACTACCTTCAAAAGAAAGCCTTTTCAACTGTCCAGTCTCCAGTTCAATCATGACAATTATCTAGAAACAAACTTCAAGTTATCTAAATGATATTTGAATACGTTTGTTTGAAATATCAAAATAAAGATTGGAGACGAATCATGTCACACATTTTGTATACTTGAGTGTTACTTGATTCCTTCAGAATTTTACCCTTTTCTTACAAGTTTTGGACAAACCATTTATAAAATTATAAATTTTTGGCATTAAATATGCTTCAATAGAAAACTGTTTGGTTTGTCTGAAAAGAACCTAATTGGCATACGAACAATCAGAATCTTGCTTTGCTTGTGCAAGTGGAGGTTTAGAAACAATTGATTTTGATATTGTATTACCTTGTTGGCTTTGTAATTTGTATCCAACACAACCACGTCTCCCTCCTTGGCCCAACAGTTTTTTATCAATGACAGGCTGTATAAAGGTATTTCTAAATCTGCCAATGCAAATATGAATTCATTCAATGTGATGCAAAAATAACATATTATGTCTGTATAAGATTAAAGGAAAGTCCCATCCTCTCTAGAGTTAATACAAATGGTTTTTGCAAATGAAATTTTAATGGAATCATTCATTTGATATGCAAGACACAACAAAACAATTCTGTTTACAAAACATTGAATATTTATTAAAACTGAACATGAAATGAAAATGATCTTTGGATAGTCTTAATGTTGCTTTTGAGGTATTGACTACAGGCTAATAAAATTAACTTTTATTTTACGCATTTTTCTGTCTTACGACTTTCTCATTAGATTTAATTAAAAAACCTGAGCAAATTTGTACATTAATCAAACCTGATGCAATTTCGACAATATCATAGACCATCGAACACTTTGTCTTTAGCTTCATATCATACTGCAAATAAAGAAAAACAATAATATGAAATGAAATGATCATTAACCATTATTGAGCAGTTTGATAGTGTTAAAGATAGCAGGGCAATGAAACCCTTTGACACTTACAGTCAAATAAATATGACATGGAAGCTTAGATCCATGGTTCTAAAAAAAAGCCAGCAAGTGGATCTTTTATTAGATCATTCTCATCTTATAACAACTAGTTGCATAATAAATAACCTTTCAAAAAAAAACATGTCACATGAAAGTGAAACAATAGGAAATGTTTGAAACAGAATCTCATACCATCATCAATCGTTTGCATCCTAGATGTGGTCCACCCTCATCTCTCTCAAGATAAACCTAAACAAAAGATATACTTTCATTTGAGAAGTAGCCTAATGAATTAATTATATCAATGATTGTTATGAGGTGTTCATAAATAATTTTAAAAAGTATCACAAGGAAGAATTACTAAAATGAAGACAGAACAGAAAAAAATGTCTAAAACAAGCAAAGAGAAGAACATCAAAAAGCATATAATAATTGGAAAGGCACATTATGGATCAGATCTGGCCACCAACAAAGAATAGAAAAGGGAATAAAAAAAGTAACTTACCAGTTTAGACTGATCTGGTGAAATACGGGGTGACTGGACGGAACAACCATCATCACTTAATTGTTCTAAAGGGAAGAATTAGTGACAGTTAAATTTCAAATAACAACAAAAAATGGCAAAATTCACAACATTTGCATGTTTCATCGTTTACACATTTCATATATTAGTATATGTCTAAAAATACTCTCTCTGAAAAGAAGCTAGATATGAAACTTACTGCAATCAACATTGGACTCATTCAGACTCAATTGAAAAATAGCACTCCTATGAAACAAGAATAAATAAGCTGATAAAAGGATACTTTTAATCAGTTTCAATGAAGTTAAGAAAAAAATTCAGTGCAGTAAAACAAGAGGTTACAATGTACGCTACTCGTTCATCACATCACAAATATGAATGTAAATTATTTTCATCATTAACACATTTATTGCATTCTACTTCACCTTTAGAAAATGTTATACATTATTGATTGAATGTATTAGATCAATTCAGTTGACTGTAACAAATTGCAAATGAATATGATTCATAAAGACATTATGGTTAAAATGATTCAATAGTAGAAACAAGTCAGACCAAATCATTGTGGTTATCAGCCAAACAAAATAACAACAGAATAACACGTTTTGATTCCAAATAATTATATCAATTTGAAACTTCAATTACCTTCGATTATGACAGTACACTAAACCAAGTTTAAAAGGTTCGTTCCACCAACCAACAAAAACAATTGAATCATTTGATGCCCAAATTGCCTAAAAAAATAACGCATAAGATCATTATCACTAGGAGATCATATTTCATGACTTTTTTCGTACTTTAGATGAAAAAGGTTTAAGGTCCTTGGCTAAAATGATACAATATAGAGGATTTGAATGTTCAATAAATCGCACCCCATCCGTACTTTCAGGTGTGCTTTATCCTTTGCCCCTACGATCGAGCGCCTTTCAAGGCAAGGCCTGTAATATACATTAACACATATCATTGCAAGCATTTTTAGAGAATCCAGTAGGCAGCTTGCTGTTTGTTCGCCAATGTACATGTTACAGTTTCTGCTGCTTCTTGTTTTTTGATGAAGATTTTTATCAAAAGGTATCTACGTATACTGAGCATAACAAGGTACCCACAGGGGCTTAATGAACTGTTCCACATATTCCATTACCATCAACTCTGCTCAAGTTTAATTTACATGATTATGAATACATTTCTCCAACCCGGCAAAGATTGTAAGGAAAATGATGATATATTCATACCTGGCCGGGAGAAATAAAGCTTGGAACTTCATCCAATACTTTGATCTTTTCATCAATAACATCAACTACAACAATAACAGGACTGCATAAACCAGCTTTCTGTTCTCCCCAATCTTCTTCATAATGGTACTTTTCACCCTGAAGAAAGGATTGAAATTACAATTTGTGAGAAAATGAAACATTAATATTGAAAATATTCATTATCCATGCAATTATTGGCAATGACGATGTAGAGTGTAGTGATGCATTTACATTTAAATCTTTGAAATAGCATTAATAGATAACACGTAAGATTTAAAACTGAAAAACAAAAATAAGCAACATGTTATCAAACCTTCAACTTCTTGTTTTTCATCTCTTTTTCATCTTTTTTGCAACCATTAGTATCTGACATAAAAAAGGGTTTATATCACAGTTTGTAACAGTTAGCTAAAAAATTTATCATTAATAACCATTTATGATTCAGCTAGATATATCTTTGAAAAGTAACCTTCTGCAAAGTTACGCATTTAGTTTTCATGTTTCAGTCTCGGTATTCATTGTTTTAAGTTGAATATCAACCTGTTAAGTACTGTACACCTGAATGATCAAGTTGAAGTAGTGACAAAAAATGTCTTCTTTATTAGTTGTCCTTATTTTCATATTCATTCTCAAGCTGTGATTCCGACAGTTAAGTTAATTAGCAAAAATGAAAATAAAGGCTGTGTTATTACCTTGTTCAAAGTAGCAAAGTGCATTCTCCTTTTTCTTCTCTGCAATGTAGATAATCTTTAGGCCATCAAGTGACCAGTCCAGGCATGAAAATGTATCTATGGATTAAATTGAATAATAATTGTCAGTATAAAGGCAATCCAGTTCTTAAAAAATTCTCCACAATTGCTTCTGTCCTATTAGGCAGAAGGAAAATTACATCCAGAATATTTGGTACATTTCTCATCAAATTATTCTCATTTTTGATCACATGAATTTTTAACAGCTAATTTTTAATTAGTTTTTGTGGTTTTCCAATTCTATTAAATCAAACCAATGATAAAAATTTTTCATCTTAAGTAAAGAAGATATTATTATTATTAACTTTACCAGATCCAAATATAAAAAATACACTTACCATCATTGTATACATCGCCATGAACATCATATGATGAAAGGTCAATTGCTTTGTGCATCAAACCATCTGACCAGATCTAATAATGCATGTTTTTGTATCACTTATACTTTTTGTCAAATATTGCTTCATTGATTTACAAAACAAATCGATAATGATCAAATTTTAAACAGTTTGGGCAAAGCAGTAAACATTCAACAAAACAAATGCAAATTGATACCTCTAAAACAAATTTTGATTTCTCTTTTTTCATCAACTTTCGAACAATAGCTCTAAATATTCCATCATTGGAAATGCTTTGAATAACTCTGAAATTCATAAAATTAAATTCTTATCTTCATTTTAAAAAACGAAATCCCTTTCTTTTTCCAAAAGGAATTTTTCTTCATTACTATCAAGATCTCGTTTCTCTACCTTATATGGTATACAGATCCCATTATTTTACTTATTCTAATTTTTTGTCTGAAACATGTCAACAACAGGGTTTTTTGTTATTCATCTCCAGAAAGTTCACTTTCAATTTTACTCTAAATATCTTAACACAATTCAAGTTAACTCAGTTTAATTCAAACCAACAGACCTCCTTTAAGCAATCATCTAGATTTCATTTGTTTGATTTACTTGCTCCTTTATTGCTATTTGTTTGATATTTCCATTTGTATATTTATTTTATTTCCTTTTTATTTTATTGTTATATT
This sequence comes from Catostylus mosaicus, assembly GCA_964019065.1. Classification (NCBI taxonomy): domain Eukaryota; kingdom Metazoa; phylum Cnidaria; class Scyphozoa; order Rhizostomeae; family Catostylidae; genus Catostylus; species Catostylus mosaicus. Next base: position 126,109 of record OZ025198.1, read on the forward strand.
AATTTTCTGCATGAATTGTATGTAGTGGAACAGTGAAGGATCCAAAAGGTTTCTTTGCAAAGTATGTGATAAAAAACCTGAAATAAAATTAATGAATTTACTGAATAACATGAGTTTTTTAATATGAAAATATAGTATTAGAGCTCAGGTGGATCTAAAATCAAAATTGAAGACCTCAAAGGAAGAATCAGGAAAAATGTGCATCTCACCTACCATATTAAGAAACAGTTACACACACTGTAATTCAGAAGCACCTATACTCGAGTTACCAAGAAATAAAAGTTATTTATCTTAGTTTATGGTGAGCAATTTGCAATTAACACAACTAAAACTAACTTACATATCTGAAACACGGGAAGGGAAGGCAGATTCATCAATGTAAACTGAGTTTGTTTCCCAATTTATGTCCACTGTTGAAAACATCTCATATTTAACCATTTGACTGTTTGTCAAATCGTGTTGACTGTAGTTTGCTAAAATTGAATATTTCCCATTGCTTTCATCATGGTTTTGTTTCACTATTCTTGCAGAAGATACTTTTGGTGTTGTTGCAAAACTCTTGTACTTCTTACAAGCTTTGTCAACAAATATATCCTACAAGAGCATACAAACAATTAAAGTGGTTAAAAATATCTTAATTTCCAACTACCAAAGCAAAGAGTATCACGCGTCTCGAACTATATTTGGGTTCTAGACAAGCTTAGAAGATATCTTCTGAGAGAGAAAAAACACCCCATTATCAAACGCTTTATTGGAGTAAGTAATTACCTCATTTTCATCTTTAAACTTTGATGGTTGTACTGATACATTCGTATTTTTCTGTAAATAGTCCTCTAACACATTTTCCTTTTTAAAACTGCTGCCTTCGTTCAATTTTCTTTTTTTGGCGCGAAAACCGGTACTATCGTCCGCCATATTTCTCCTTACGTGATGGACTTAAGGTGGAACATTCTTAAGGTGGTTCCAGCAATATTGTGCGAACCTTCAACTGCTAAAAAGTTGATTTAAAAAAGATGCAACATCTTCTTAAAGACTACATTTAATTTGAATTTCCCTTTTTTACCTTGCAGAAATGATATTTTTTGGGCTTGAGTGACCTGCTAAGCAAGCGAAGATGATAATGCAAAATAATTTACTCCTGGCCTTTTTTGCCTATTTCGTTTATTGCTTCATCTTTGTTACTGGCGATTGATGTCAATTCATTTCCAGGGCCGTTCATAAAAATGCTAACAATTTAAAGTTACTCGCAAAGATCCCAAATCAATTAATTAATTGATGCAACGACTCTGGACTATACGAAAGAAAATCAGTAACAAGACATAGTCTGTTGTTTTGAAAGAAGAATTAATTTAAAATAAATTTCAAAAAATAATTCGATTGAATGAGCAAGCAGCGCATTACAAAATTAAGTCCTAACTAAAAAGTACAATATTTCTCAGTATTTGTTTAAAACTTCATATTTCTTATTAAAAAGAAACTATGTTAAAATTACGAAAATGCAAAAACTTCAGTTAATTCACGAATGTTTGAATTAATATCTGCAACGGTCCCAATCTCATGTTGTAATAATGATAACATCATGAAAATTCTTCAATCTTAGAATGAATCGCATTTAAAATTCAAATCAAATAAATAAAAAGTTAAATTGACAAGCATTAAATTTCAGCAATTATCATTACTTCCTATTAAGGTTCTTTATGTAAATCTTATAGTTGTTCATCTTTTCTAAAAGTTTCTCATTCTCATGATTTGACCACATCAATTCTTGTTGCAGTTTTTCAACTACTTTTAAAATGGCATCTCTCTCTTGCTCTAAACTAACCAATCTTGCACTTGCAAGCTTTAAATCGTCAACTAATCTTTCATTCTCCTCAACAGCTTCGTCATTTTTCTTTCTATTTTGTGTTTCTTCGACTGATTTTATGCCATTGTCCAATGCCTCAATATTTTCTAATCCATTAAAACTGTTATTAGCCAACATTATTCTACCATTAGACGCACCTGATACCAATAATTGCAAGATGCGTATTTCCATTGGAGGAGGCAAAGGTGCTGACAAGTATCTTCTAGGTTTATTGTCCATTAAGGCCAGTTGCAAATTCTCCAATTCCACTTTGAAAGGCATTTTTTTAATCAAATATTCATCTTCCACAAATTCGCTTAAATTTTCAGCATTACTTAGATGCAACTTCGTGTTCAGATCTCTGACTTTAACATGTGCAAAACCAAGTTCTGCGGCATCATCTCCCAGCTCTTTCGCAGCAGGACCTGAAGTCAAACGGACCATGATTTGGGGTTTAGAATCAGAAACAAGTAGTTCTTCTTTTTCCTTTTTCTTATCAACAGACAATCTGTGATCCAGAGTCATGCCATATGTAATATTTCCCTGTTCTTTAAGTACGATTTCATCAACGATAACTTTTAATAACAAATTCGGATCTTCACTTTGTACAGCAACTCGAACATTTTTGCATTTCAAGCAGACAACAGAAACTGCTTCATCTCGATAGGTTTCATAACCGGCATCTTCACAAACCTCACTTTCAGTTTGGGTTCCTGTTTCTGATGTTTCAATCACTCGTAAAGCACTGCGTAAACGAGATTCGGATTCACGTACATCCAATAAAATTGATTCATTATCATCATTATCTCTTTCTTCTCCCTCTCCCTCATCAGATGATTCGTCTGTTATCATCACGTGATCAGCTGGCTTATCAGGTACATCAAAACTGATGACTTCATTTTCAATTTCTGTTTTTTCAACCGATACGTCATTATTATCTCTACAAACATCATCAGTTTTGGCAGATGTTGTGCTTTCATGGACTGCAACTTCATTCACAATGCTTTTTGTATATGATACTTGTAGCTCCAAATCTTTCTTGTCCATGCCATCCTTGGATGATTTACATTCCTTTGCATTTTTATCAAATATATCATCTGATAATGGTGGGATTTTTATCTGATTTAATACTTTTTCTGGCGAATTCAAATTACTTTTATCGCTCGAAGAACAACTTGTTTCACTTTGTGACACAGCTCCGGAATCAGTATCACTCGAAGTGTTACGTAGTTCTTGACCATTTAACATTCCTACATTGTCCTTGGAATTGTTACTATCATTGTCATGACTTTCTGTCTTGTTTTTGGGTTGCAATAACTCAATGAATCTAGTTAATTTCCCACTTGCGATTCTATCCTCAAGTGACAAAATCTGCTCATTTGGGACAAATTCTAAAGGTGGTAGAATGATATTAACATCCACTGATGGAATGCTTAAATGCAATGAAAAACAATTTGCTTCTGCAACTTCTTTATGTACAGGAGATTCCAATGTTTGAAAATGCATGGTGTCTGCGAGAATCTTTGAAGCAACATCAGCAAACATTTCTTGCAATCGCAATAAAAATACGAGTTGAAAATGATCAAGTTGAATATTTGTTTCTTTGGTTACTTGAAGAATACTCCCAATGGTTGGCAATTTCATCTTTACAGCATCCAAAGCCTCGTGCTTATCGTTTTTATTTGCTACAAAATAGTCGACTACTTCATTTGGCATCTTGCTAGGTAATGGAGGTGCCTGCATTTCATTTTCGGCTTCTAAAGCATGATATGATGGTAATTGACTGTATGTTGGCGGCAATGATTCAGTCGAACCAATTTGCTGATTCTGTTCGTTCTTTGTCCCATTTGATTGTGAGATGGAATATGGAGGTGGAGGTCCTGCTTCACCCAGAATCAAGTCTTGAGTTTGAATATTTTGCAAAGAACCCTGGTTTGAACTGGCTTCAGACGTAAAATCAGGCACTAAATCTGTTTCTGAATAACTTGTTCTTAATGGCGTTTGATGAAATTCATCCGCTGATGTTATGCTTCCAACTTGGTTGACATGCAATCTGTTTGCAGATCTTTGATAATGGATCGTCTGTTCCAGGCCAGATAAATTATCTTGGTTACTTGTTGTGCTTTCAATTGATACTGAACTACTTGAACTAGCATTACTAGGCGATGAAATAATAGCAGACGATTTTAAAGATGCTGGTAATGAGTTTGTTGATCCTGTTTTTATCAAAGGTCTTCTCACTGTTTCGTTTGGGGCATCTCTTTTGGCTTCATTCGAAACGGGTCCATTTGCATCTGCCTCTGTTTTGATGTTTGCTGCTATTCCATTCTCTACCCTAATAGGGATTGGCTTTTGCACAATCACAGGGAAACTAAGCCAAAGACGAATTGGAACAGCATCAATCAATGTAACTGGTCGTCCATAAGATTTTTCCACGCCTATGAAATCGATCCATATTTGTTCACACCACAAACACCATATTATTCTTGGTACTGTGGTTTCTTTTGAGTGAGTTTTAGATCTTTCAGGTCTTGCGTCGTCAACTCCAATGTCCATTTGACTTTGCTCCACTGAGGATGCTCGGTCTCTTCTATAAGCAGACATGAATCGGCTATGAATAATGCTATAATCATTGACCCAGTAATCATTTGGAAGTGGGCCACAGTCAACTGCCGAATTAGGGAAATCATTGCTCTTTACATAAACTTTTGATGCAAGTGCATTTTGAACATCCATTAATAAATCAGATTGTGATGTTGCAGTTCCTATACGTGAATTTGATACCACAGCTTGTGAAATCTGAACTTGAAGTGCTTTTGGTCTTTGCTCTTTATGAGGCAAACTGGCATCAGATTCACATGGAAGTGTCACCTAAATCGAGAATTTTCTGTTTTAGAGTAACAACAACAAAATACTACAATTCTCTATGAGAAAACAGGAGGCTTTACAATAAGGAAGCTAAAAGTAAAAAAGAATTTAAAATGAAAACAAATTTTAGATTTATTCTACGTTCACAAGAGAAAAATGCCGTAAAGCAAAATTGGATAAATTTGAAAATTGTGTTATATAAGTTTTGTAGCATATAAAAAAATTACCTGTGGCATTAAACATTCAATTCTCATATCAAGATGCTCTGGTGGTCCAGTTTCTTTTGCCATAAACTCTTTCGTCCATTCCTAAAAATTACAAAATATAGATACTGTTATAAGTAACACAGTAGAATAAAATGAGATGAAAGTTAAGGCTGAAAAAGTGATAAAGTACAAGATGAATATAACAAACACGCAATAGCATGATTGATGGTGCTTTTAAGAAACTTTAAATATCTAGACCAAAAACATATGAATGGAAATGAAACTTACAAAGCCAGCAACAACACTTTGAATAAATTTATTTAACCAGATGCAAGTCAAGGGATGAAATGTCAGTTTTATTGGATTTAACTTCAGATGCATATTTGATGGAGGAACTGAAAATAAAATAAAAGATTTTCAAATTATTATCATACTCTTCTAAAGACTTCCTTAAGAGAGAAATTATGATTTACGTCTAATGAATTCAAAAATGAAACATGAAATATGAAATGTTTGAAAGCTGCCAAATTAAAATATCAAAGCAGGCGAAATAGAAGAATCTCGTCAAATCTGGCATTGACATTCTGATCGGATAATGTGTGTCACTTGTTTGAACTCTTTAAAAATGATTTGAGGCAAAACATTTTGAATTTATAATACTTTTTACTGCTTCAGTTCAACATAACAAAGCTCTCGCATCATTTCCTGGGAAAGCGAGGGATCTTCTACCCTTCACAACAGCCATGAATAACAGGCAAGCAAAATAAGGAGGTAAAATTAAGATGAACTAAAGTGAAGACCAACCCGGCAGGTTTTGGTATCCAATGAAGTAATACGAAGTGAAATCAAGAAGGAATGAATTCATGTCTTCAGGTAAAAATAGACTTTCTTTGTCAGATGAGAGAAAAGGTTGTGGTTCTTGACGATCATTTGTGCTCACTTGCATAATTGCAAATTTTGTGCATGAAATCAAAAAGAAACTCTCATACATCATGGGTCTTCTGTAGCCACCAGATGCTTTGGATAGCTGTGAATGAGGATAATATCATTATCCATTCATGAATTTTAGCTGAATTGCTAATTGGTTAAGAATTTAAAATAGCAACCACAAAAACCGCATATCAAATACTTCAAATATTTTCAAACGGAATTACTAAATAGTCCTAACAAATCACCAAAATAGATTGAACCCTTTTCATTTCACACATATGCAAACATGAAAGTTTTTTTAGATGAAATATGACAACTCACCATATGAGCAATATGATTGATTTGTTTTCCCTCATTTTTGAGAAAGAAATCAAACAATTGTTGAGCCCATTGTCTTCTGCTGAATAATGCATCATCATCATTCCTTTCTAGTTTCCTTTTCAAGCCTGCTATGTGGTATGGGTAGTGATCAAGCCTGAATTTATGAATGGAAATCAGAAGTGCTCCAGATTCATCTGACGATTGGCTGTTTTGTTTTTTCTTTGCTGACGATGAAATTCCACTCAATGTTTGATCATCACATAAATGCAAATCAATTCGACTTGTTTTCACATGGTATGAGGTTTCAACAACGTCATGTTCAGTAAACAATTTATTCAAAGTTGTACCATAACCTTGTCCTTGGAACTGCGAAGAACTTCTTGATTGACCTTGTGCATTCGCAACTGGTCTGTGATCTTTAGGTGTTTCACTATGACTTGCCATTGGTAGAAATTTCTGTCTCGTTCGCAAAATGTAATGGACAAATGATGACAGTTTGAGCAATTGCGACTGAGTTAAAATCCAGAGAATATCATCTAAAATAACTTCCAATCTTGATGAAACTAAAGAACAGTCATTCAAACGTTTCTTGATTGTCAGGTGGATGGCAGAATTATTTGTTATTAGTCGAATTGGGATGGAACCTTGTTCAGATGCCTAAAATGAGATCATAAAAAATTATTATTTATTATGCTAACCAAAAAACCAGAAGATCATTTGCCAACCAAATTTTCAATAAAAAAAGATGACATTACATGTGTATAAGAGCCTATATACTGCCATTGTTACCCATGATGTATTCTTGAAACAGCATATGAATGAGAAATTGTAAGCAGACCCAATATGAAAGTTAGATAATACATTGAAATACCTCTGCATATGCTGCATCTGCATCTAATCTCATTGTACCCCATTTGATTTCTTTAAAAATTAAAACTTCCCCTCTTTGTTCATCTTTGATTCTTGTTTTTCTCAGATTATTTGGAACAATCCAATGTTGATCAGTGCTTTGAACAATGAATCTTGACATGCTGAATGAAGCCTTGAAACCTGAGGCTTTAAATGATACTACAACACTGTTGATTGACACAAACATTCCATCCACAACTTTTTCAGCAAATCCATATTTACTTGCCTTAGGTGCCTGATGTTTTTCTTTACTGAAAATAAAAATATCAATACCATGAAGCATCAAAAACACTTTCACATGTGCTTAAATTTTTTCACTGACACAAATAAGTAATAGATAATTTCTAAATTTTTCCATCAAATTAAATGATAATATGTCATATAATGCTTCCTTTTACAAATAAAAAAGGAACATGTGAGAAGCAATTAAGGGACTTTGCAAAAAAGAAGATAAAACTATAACAGTCCTTAATTATGATGAAGAAAAATAATAAATTAACTGATTTAAAAAAGAAATGACCAACCTTGAAGGTTTCCCATGTGGATGAGCAGTCGCTTGTGGTTTTTGGGTTACATTTTCACTTGCATAAATCTCAACTTCGACACAATCAAGAAACTGTAATAAAGAAATTATCAGATCTTGTCATTTCAATTTGTTTATAATTTCTACAATTACTGATCTTTAAAATGTTTTAAATTCTCTAAAATTTGTTTCATACTTTACAGTTAATATTATCTACCATGGGTTGGTAAAAAATTTGAAAAACTGAATATTATAGAAGATTGGTAAAACTGTTGTTTCATAATCATTTGGATCCAGATAAATGTGTTTACTCCTCAATATATTGTAATTTATATTATGGTTCAAATTATCAATAAATCTAGTAGATTTTTTTTGTTTCTCTTGTCATTTTGCACATTGACCCTTTTCAAATAAATAGTCAATAAACCATAGAGGATTATGGTACAAAAAATAAACCACAAAGGATTATGGTCTTACTTACCAATCTTATTGGATCTGTTTTTAAACTTGTCCAGTGAATCTGGGAAAAAATCATTTATTCTACGTAAATGTGACAGTAAAAACTTTCTAACACCTTGTAACAAAGTTCATAAAAATCAAATTAGAAAAGGCCAAAGAAAGATAAGTCATTATGGGGCTTCAATGTCACTTATATTAGAGCCAACCCTATTCAAGACCATTCTCAGAGCAGTCAGAACTCAACAAGATCTTGCGTGTGCAGGTAAAAAAAAAGGGGGGGGTGTGCACAGTGGCACACTTGACTCTCTCTGGTGGTTCATGTAGCTTTCCTCATTGTTCACAGCGTTGATTATATTGAGTTTTAAACAAAAGAGCATAGATAGTCTGACACTGCAGTTTGAGCTTATACCCGGAGTGCATTTCATGCGCTTTCCAGTTTTTGGGGTTCATTTCTATCTGCTGCAAATTGTCTTTTGCATGCAGATGCCATGGTCTGCAGACTGATTTGCAGGCTAATTATGAAAGGAAGTGAAAGCCAGGAAAAAGGCAGGTGCAAGGAAGTTAATTCTGGAGGAAGACAGATCCATTAAAAGGGGGGGGGGGAGGTAATTCTACAGTCTAGATGGAAATTCAGATAATTTTTCTTGATTAGGGTTATTCAGATATTTTTCTTGATAATTTTTCTAGATTTTCTATTCCTAAATTTGGTGGCACTGACTAGGAGAGTAAAATATTAAATGCAAATCATATTAAATATACCTTAGCACAGATTCTGTTACATAATGCTTTCCTCAACTGAAGCCATGGTGGCAGTTCAAGGAGTTCACTTAAAACCTGTTCGTTTAATTCCAAGTTCAACAGCTCCCCTTCACCTTTTAAAAACTTCAAACTTATTTGACTGGGCTCCAAGTTCTTTACAAACCTACAAAAGATGTGTTATAATAATTGGTGATATAACTCTAAATATAAAAAAATTGTTTATTGCCAACCAATGTACACATTAAATCAAATGTAAATAAATGGGGCGCAATTGCTGGGTTACGGAGCCGCTGACAAACGTATTTTGTTCTCGTTTCGCGAGGGAAATAATTCCTGCTGGGTTGATGTGCTATCAGGCCAATTTCAGGTCGTGCCTAGGCCCATATAATGTAAATGGTTTAACAAACCTTGCAAGTTGTTTAGCGATCTGATTCTTGGCCCAGCTTGTCATCTTCAATCAAAATGATTAATAAAACATATTATGATTAGCCTAACAACATTTCATCTTGTCTCGTGCATCAAAGTATTGGTATTGCCATACACCCGTCGCTGCACGATCTTCGATCCCTCCATATTGTTATGTTCATCGTCTTCATTTGTGAGTATGTCATGTATGCCAAGGATCTTGTGGTGGGTTGTTGCCCCATAACTTTCTACTTTATTCACTCAATTTGTCATCAAAGAGATACTGGATCTTAAAAGAAGTTACCATCAATCTTGGAAAATTTTGCCATGTCAAATTTTTAGCAAGTCTGATTCGCGAAGTAACCAATATCTTTTAGTTCAAAGGTGAAAATGGCAGCTGCACACGTCGCAACACGTATGACATTCAATTCAAGGAACAGACCAACAATGTGCAACCACGTGATCAAAAGACAATGCAACCACCGCATCATAAACATTACGTCACATTTTGTGTTGTGTATGTTAACAGACAAATGCACGTGCGTTTTTCCCAACTATACCCCAACTTTTGGTAAGAATAATAGAAACTAAAGAAAAATGGCAGAAAAACAGAATGATGATCTCAATAAACATTATATAAATAATGACATGTCATCATAAATTAAATAGATATTGTTCTAGTTGGAAATTCAAATTATCTGCAATTGATTTTATAAAATCTGCATTTGCCAGGCATTTGTATTTTGCACTATCAATTTGATCATCTGCGCTGACTTTTGCTAATAAATTCAAATAAACCAGGGATGAAATTTGGGTCAATAAGCTTGCATTTGGATCTAAATCATCATCCACAATGCTGAAGAATATAGCCATCAAACGATCCAATGGAAAAGCTTTGGGGCCTAAAAATTAAAAATTGTAAAATATGTACAGCGTTCTGAGACTATTCCTTTTAATCAACCATAATAATATGCATGTAAAATCCTCCCTAAGAGAACAAAGAATCTTGATTTAGCATCTTCAAAAGTATTTTTTAAATTATTTTAGGAGTGATTTGATATCCTTTTTATAAGACAAACAGAAAAGAAAATCAACATAAGCTAACAAACCAGTTAGTTTGCCATCAGATGCATAATTCTTAATTGAAGTCTTGGTTCTTTTGCTCATCTTTCCAAATGAATGTTTACAAAAAAACCTTCTATCAGTACGTGTTGGATTGTTTGATGCCAAATAAGCAGCAATTAGTAAAAACTTTGATAAAAATGGTAGCTCCAATGCCAACTTCAATTTACCTGTGAAATAGAACTACAGAATTTGGATTGCATGGAATATTCACATAACCTCTCATTTTTGTTTAAAAAAAACCGAGAAATTTTACAATCATTTGGGTTTTCTACCAATCACATTCCAAAGTTTTTTGTCTGCTGTATGTAGCAAAGGTTCCAGTTGGTGTTTAGAAGAGTTACAGGCTATAAGGCAGCAGTTTTACACAATAAATATAAATTATTGATTAATACCTGACATGGAAACATTTTCATTCTCTATTTCATCTTTTCCAGTTGTAACTTCTCTCATGTAAACTGTTGATAAACATTTTTTCAGTTTTGGTTCAATATTTCTCCAAAGCTTTCTAACATCTGAATTTTTATTATCCTCCAATGGTTCACAATATTTTGGAAAATTAATGATTGCCTGAAAGAAATGAAAAGAATAAGAACAATTTAAATGAGCATAAATAAAATAAATACATGATGTTGTGTTCAGTGTTAGAAGGCCTGTCAAAATAAATAAATTAAATCATCAAGAAGGAATTATATAAATTATAACTAAATCACTATGATATAAGAAACTGAAGAACTGATGCTGACTGGACATGTAAATGGGAAGAGAAGTAGAGGAAGACAGCGATTGACGTATCTTGAAAGCCTAAGCAAATGGATGACAGAACAGGTGGATGAAACAGAAAAATCGCAAGTAGCAAGGCTGAAGATCCTGAGAACAGCAAAGGACAGAGAGTTGTGGTGGACTATGGTTGTCAACGTTCGTGGAGAATATGGCACATAGAGAGAGAGATAAGAAACTTGACATGTAACATGAAAATGTCTAATATTAGTTTCATACCATGTGTCTCAACTCATTTAGATCCCTGCATGCCAAATAAAAGACACTAATAACTAGTTGACAATATGTTGCATAAAATGCCTCATTATAACCAGCTGGACAATCCAATGACATTATCTTTACCAAATCTTTCTGATTGTATTCATTGAAATGTACTGACGTTGGAACCACAGCCATCGTCCCGGATAAAAACTTCTCAATTGTGATTTCTGTTACAAGTATTACTGAAATATTCATTTTCATAAGTTCTGCTAATTTGATGAAGCCAGCCAGCAAATTTGATTCCATATTTCGGAGCCTTTCTGCTTGTTTGAATATCAAATAGAATGTTTCATCATTGTAATTGCACCTGGACAACAGTGGTTTCAAATAGCGAATAAAATCATTGAAATTGTCACATTTCTTCCATGATGGTAAATCATCTTGTTCATCTTCAAAGCTTTCAAGGATAGTTTCAAATATCAGCTTTGCTGAATAGCATTCAATGCAATTGATGATGACATGTTTTAGCTACAAAATAATGAAAGATTTAAATGAGATGGAATCTGTATTCAAAATCGTTGAAAATATATTTTAGGTTCTCTTCTCCATCAATTCTTTCACTTCAAATTAAAAAGACAATCATCGGTTATACCTTAAATAAATTCATGATGACTTTGAGCACATGATTTTTCCCAGTTCCTGTGTGTCCATATACAAAAATGCAAGGACATGATGGTTCGCCTTTTTCACCAAACAAATCAATCAACTGCTCTATTTGTACACTTCTGCAAGGACATAAACATTTAACTTGCTCTTTCATTCTATAATCAATACCCTCAACATTATTATCATCTTCCATTTTCTATTAGATTTCATTAAATTTGGACACAAGCAAATTGCATGTCAACCTGACATTTTGAATTCCCGCTTCTTCGCTGCAACGAGGTCGTAAACCAATACGAGGTGGAAGGGGACATGGTTTCCCTGGTAAATACCGCAAAGATAATGCTCCCCATGTTGCATATCATTTTTATGTGCTTACACAGTGGATAAGAAAGAGCTTAGCCTGCTCCCTCTGGCATATCATGCATTTGAAAACCTCGTTATTTGGGATGCGTTTAAATTAACCCTAGTATCACAGTCCCCACATCTTGCAGATTTACTTTACTGGTGTGAATGAAGAGTTGAATCCATTTCTTAAACAATTCTCTTTATTTCTTAAAATGAATGTCCTTTCATCGTTCTTTCTTTTTATTAATGTTTAGCGATCCTGTCTAGTATTTACTCAAAGGAAAATTCAATTAAAAATGCTATTAATCTGATGTGTCCTTAGGTTTCCTAATAACCGCTCATAATAGTGTAGTATTTCATTGATATATTTGGAGTGAGATCCTTTCTACTAGAACCTACAGTAAAACGACTCATGGAATGGGCAATAATAAAAGAAATTAATAGTAGAAACATGAAAGGACACTACCGAGATCCCCCAATACGCTTATTGTCATGTATGTAGTTAGATATGCAAAGCAAAGGGCGCAGTATTGTGTTGCAACAATTGGAACCGAAGAATGTGATGTGAACGATGAATTGAAAAATCTTGAGGTATACGAAAAATTTATTAAATGGAATGTTTATTATAAGAAATAAATAAACAGGCAACAAGATACGGATAAACATCAAACTTGAATTTTTATGCTGTGATTCAATGGATTTGATTTAGTTGTGAATAAGTGAATTAGAAACTACTTGTTTGCATAAATAAATTGCTGTAAGTATTGATTTTGAAAGTAGCTAGTTTTTGCGGCCTGAACATTGGAAAATAACATTTCTATGATTTAAGTCTTTGGCCGTGCATAAACTCGCGTTGTTATTGAATAAAAGAGAGCTATGTTCATAAGGGTTCAAATACGCATTACATAATCTCTCAAGTATGATACATGTTTCGCTATGAAATGGTGTTAGTCAAAGAGTTGCAAAACAAGTAGCAAATATTGGACGTGTTGTCAATCAGGGTTGCCAAAACGCGTAAGCACAACATTGCGCGCATTTTCGTAATTTTTTTCAATCAAGGTGGAAATCAATCGCATTTTGTAATATAATTAACAATTTTCAGAATATAAACTGTTGCTAGGAAGGGCACCATAAGTATTGATGTTTTAAACACTATAGAAAATTTGTCAAATTTCCTTAAACCCAGTTTGATGTGTTAGCATTGCGATTTAGAGCATTTAATGTCAAAACCCTGATGTTTTCCTTACCAATGCAGTCCTTCATACATATCGATCGTATGACGCTAGTCTTTAAATCGTATTTTACTGAGCAGAATCAGCAATCGGAATCTTAAATAGCATATTAAATGTACGCTGTTTTTAACCTTTGTTTATGTTGCTATAGCAGAACTATTCCGAACACCAATTGCGATGAAATAAGAAATATAACAGAAAAACAAAAGATGCCAGGTGAATGATATGCTAACTCAAGGCTTAATGATTGAATGAAACGTGGCATTTATGAAATAATCCATAAAAAGAGGTGGAAATCTTGATGACAACATAGGCATGAGGCATAATTTTACAAGCATCATATCTTATGTCTTTACATACAGTGACATTCATACGAGGTTTTATCGAGGGGGTAACGATCACCCCAACTCCCCTAATTAACAATTTGCACGGAGATGGTAAGATGAACAACAACAAGTTCACCCATTTTTCTATTTATGGGAAACCAAAGGCATGCTTTAGACTGCTTGTTATTTAAATCTATGCATTCTCACTGAGAATAACAACCAAACAGTTATAGATATCGTTGCTTCAGTTCACTACTGCGCAATCCTTTTTAACATATGTGCTGTCTTTTAAAATTGTATCAGCAAATCATTCATTTAATCTGCTTTTGATGATACCGGCCCGTCGGCTTGCGTGATGCTGCAACGTATAATCTACGATGTATGCGTGTACAATGCTTTTGTTGTTCATAAAAATCAAGCACTGCGCAAACCACTTTAAATGTAATTCAAACTCGGACAAGGAAGATTGCAAGTCCGTGAACGGGACAAAACCACAACAGTCTGATTCATAAGCAAGTTGCCATACGTTTTTATGTGAGTATGTTCGCGGTTTTCAACAAGCATTCTCATGAGCTATGCCCAATGCTTTGGTGCTTTTATGTCATTGGCTAAGTGATACAGAATACGAGAGGTGGCCGCTGTAAACTAATTTGCTTTGGATACCAAATGTTTCGTATTTTGCTTTGATAAGAAAAAATTTAAGAAATGCTTAAATATTGCATCCTTTTATGGAAAAGTAGAATGTTTATAAAGCAGTAAACATTTTGAAACATAATCATCAATTGTTCCATCGGTTTTGATCGGATTGTTGTCACTGAAAACTAAAGAAAATAAACAGCCAAAAATTAGTATATAAAAACATTTTAATACAAAGGTTGGTAAAATCGTATTTATAATGAAAGAACTGATATTATGAGAATAAAGATTGTCTTACGTTTAAAAACTAAATGTGTACTTTATAATAGAACAGAAAACATTTGATTAAATTGATGTTCACAAACTAAAAAGTATGAATTAAGTTAGTTTATCATAACTGTTGTATATGAATAAGGTTTCAACTTTTTATTGCAGAAAGTAAAATGGCAAATCGACAAGTAAAGCTGAATGTAAATGGAATGAATTATGTAATCACAGGAGTTGATAAAAGTACATCATATAAAGATATCCTTTGCACGATTGCAAAACAAACCAAGGATTTAGATTCAAAGCAAAGTTGCAATGGAAAGCGAAGAAAAAGTGACGCAAAAAAGAATAAGTGGCAGAAACCAGAAAGACAACTGCATCTGAATGAGAATGAAATACATGAATTAAAGAAAATAAAATATACAAAAATAATTTACATTGGACAAGAAGAGGGGGAAGAAACAGTTGGCAGAAAAAAAGGGGGAAAGAGAAATCTAATTGAAAAAGATGAGATTAAAAATGCGACCCGAGATGATTCAGATGTCGAGTTGTTCCACAAATCAAGAAGAAGAATGAAAAACATAATGAAGAAAAAATGGAGAGATGAATCAGATATAAAAATATATGACAATGGACTGGGTGGAATCAGTTTAAAGAGTTTAAAACCAGGAAAAGAGAAGATTCAGGGGAAAAGTTGTTTTATGGACGATTTTGATAAAATTTCAATTTACTATTTAAATGAGAAATCGATACAGCCTCGCATCGAAGATAGATTGAGATCAAATGGTAGCATATCAATGGGAGGTTTGCTTTCAAAAACATCACCTGGAGGTAAGGCTACTCAAAGAAAGCAAGCGATGAAACCATTAAAAATTGATTGCAAATCTGGAGACGATAAGGATAGTGGAATCCCATCATGGGAATCAGAAGAAATGTCATCAAAAGACGATAATAAAATAGAACACAATGAAAAAACCTTGGAATACGAAAATATCGAAAGGACATGTAATGAGATATCCAATCAGAAAATAGCATGTTTAGGCGTGTGTGAGGATCAAAGAAAAGACTTTGTTATCAAAAAGATTAATCATAATGAAATGTTGAAACGTGACACGGAAACAATCGCAGAGTGTGGTCAGGATATCAAAATTAAGGAAGGCAAAAAATCGGAAGGTGAAAATCATGGTAACCAAAATTTGCCGGGTTGTTTTTCAGAAATAATCAACACAGGTCATGAAAGATGTCCTGAATTTGCTGATAAAAATATAGAAGATAATGATTCAATATCAGATTTTGAAATTATCAAAACAGACCAAGTTTCATTAGAATCAAAAGGACTGAGGTTAGGAAGTGCAGATAAGGAGAAATCCCAGCTACGGGGCAAAGAAAATAATAGTGATAAACAAAGGAGGAGCATCACATTTGATATAAATGCGAATGAATTGAATAACAGCGAAAAGGTTTGTAGAAAGGAAAAGAAATTCAATTTAGAGAACCGTGGTTCGTTTATACTGATTGAATTGGATGAGAATGTAGCGGATTGCAAGATTCAAAACAAAAAGGCAGAAGATAGGAATGGAGATGAGTTTACAGATATGAGGCAAAAATGTGTTTACAATGATATTAAAGGAGTTTCACAATTAGATATTTTGTCAATGAACTTGAAGATGGGGCAACAATGCTCTACACCACTGATAAACTTTGATAAGGAAGGACCGGTTGAAAAAGAGGGTGAGGAGAGATCAAACCGAGGCAACGATTGGCAAAGAAAAAATGAAGCATCACAGGTAATTGGCAATGATAATGCTACAAGTAAAGTGAATAACAATGTGGTGGGAGGTAAGGACGCAAATGGCAATGAACAGATAGAAGCAGAAGAAATTGAAGAAAATGAGAATGACGAATCAAATACCTTGAAAGATAAACTTGTTGGGGGAAATGAGGCGAATGATAACAATAACATGATGAGATTCATATGCAATTGCGAAGATGCAATTCAAGCAAACAACTGTGTGATGCCAGAAAGTTGTTACACTGTTGAAAAAAGTAAAAGACAGGAATTGATTTCAAAGTTTGTTTGCGAATTTGCAAAAGAAGTTCAGAACACAATGACGAGAAAATTTGAAAAACATGGGGAAAAAGAAATTTTGCATGACTGCGATAACAAAGAAGTGAACAGTGGTGACGGAAAGAAGAGGAAAAAAGAGAAAGAACGGACGATGTTATGGAAGGAATATGTGGAGATATGTGAAAAGATTTACAAAATTTCAGAAAAACTTCTCTATTTAGACATGATGATTGTCCAGAAGAAAACTGAATTAGAAGAATTAAAAGAAATGGAAAATTTGTACGATGATAAAATTTTAGAAAAAGATGAAAATATCATCGTAAAGGAGTTGGTCGAATTTCGAAGATATTTAAAGAAAGTGACGATCGCATCAAGGAAAAATCGAATGGAAATGAAAGAAAATCGAAAGATAATTGAAGAAACTGAAATGGCATTGGCTATGAAAAGGCCATTACTAAGATCATTAGAACAATTCTTTATATCCAATAGATCTGAAAAAATACCAAGAAATCTAATTAAAGGTTACAATGGAAGAAAAAGAAGACGAAGTTTGTTAGAAATAGACAATAACATGTAGCTTATAACAAATATTCAGATTATTCTGTTTCGCATCCGTGGCAATTCCATAACATAACTTCTTTTGTATTGCATAGTCTTAATGTATGTTGATTTAACTTTGAACTGTTTAGGTTATTTTCTGAATGTTATAATATGAATGAAAGCTATTTTCATTCATTTATGGTACTGCAGCTCATGGGAAATGGGAGCATATCTAGAAATACAACTAAATACAAAATGCATTGAGAAAGGAAATCAGCAGAGAAAAACGTCAGTCAATGCATGCATATATTTTGATTAACTGTGTATCAGTTTCGGCATATGATTAAATACATCTTTATTCATATCGTTTCCTAATTAATGCTTAAATGATAAAAAACTTTCTACAATAAAGATATAAGTTTAGCAAATAAAGAATGTATGAAACATGAATAATGCATTTGAAATAATTACATAATGAAAGCAAGAAGTCATAAACTGCAACAACAATTTTGTGATTGTCTGAAATTGTGTGACTATCAAATGTTATCCTTTGAAGATAATTGAAGGTAAGAAAGAGAACAGAAAAAGGGGTCTGGGGGATGGCCAAAGGAAAAAATAAAAAAGCCTTGCTTCTATAAGCCAGACTTCTTTAATATTCGGGGTGGAAAAGATTTCAATTGCTATCAAGAAACATTAACTTGAATCAGAATAAGAACTGTCAACAAACTAGGGGTAATTCTATGCAAACGCAACGTTTTGGTAAGGACCATCTTTACAAAATGTTCAAGATTCGAATCATATCTTTTCAACTGGCTCCCCCTCTGGCTACGGCCCTGAAGAGATATCAAATGTATATGAATAGGGGAATACTTAAACGCAAATTGAATTAAACAATTATGCTAAATCATAATGAGAAATGAACATGCATCAAAATATACATAATCAAACAAGGCTTATTGCATCACTCTTGTCATTACACCTATTACTTTCAACATCAACTGTCACCTTGGATTCAATCTGTCTTGAATATAATATTTTGTCTTTTGAAACGCTTAAATGTCTTGGAATAGATTTAAATTTTTCTCTTAATAATTTCCTTTCCAGCGATTGTAATCTTATTTGTTTTTCTTTAATTTTCCCATCCAAATAGAACAATTCTGCCATCATTTCACTTTGAGCCTCTCTTTGATACTGACTCAGCCTTGTTATTGCTTTTAAGAACTCTTCTGTTTCTTTCAGCTCAGATATCAATTTCATTTCTTCTATTTCGATTTCAATGTCCTCAATATTATCAGCGTTCTCTGATAAAATGTCTAATTGAAACTCTAACTGTGAAATCAAAAGTTCGCTGTGTAATAAATCTTCGTCTGTCTTTGATATTCTCTCAACAGTGTGCTTCATTTCTTTCAATAAATCATTTTCAGTTACTTCAGTTTTATTCGTTTCTGAATTACAAAATGCAGACTCAGATGTTTGATCATCGATCACTTGATTCATTTCCGTTTCAGTGGCATCATTTACATTCCCTTCTATTGCACCTTCATTATTTTCTTTTATATTATTTTGCCATGTCTCAACCACTTCCTCTTCATTACCTCTGTCCTTGCAATAAACGTCATCACAATTACAACAATTAGTGTTACTTATTCCTTCATAGACTCCATCTATATGCTTGCTTCTAATTACAAAACCATGACTTGTTAAATTTGCATTAACTATTGTCTCATTGCAACTGCTACAATCAAAACCTGAATCATTTTGCCTTCCTTTCATTTTTTCTTCATCAAAACTTTGTTCCAGACTTATTCTATCGTCACGTGATAAAGTATCAAGTGATGATTCATAATCTAACGATGGCAGACCACTGTCAGTTTCTGCTTCTGCATATTCGCTGCTTTCGTAGCATTGCTGTCCATTTCTTCGTTTGTTCTCATAATCACCAATTTCATTTGCTTCACCTTTTTCTTCGATTGAGGTCGATTCGATTTTTTGATTTCCGAGTTTTGTTTCAATATCTTCAATAAAATACGTTATTGAATTTCTTTTCAGATTTTCCAACCAGTTTTGAAACCTATTTTGTTTGAACTGGGTCTTTGCGTTCCTCGGGTTAATGTTCAATTTTCTTATAAGCGATTCATCTTCATTTTTATCAGAACTTATTTTTTCGTCACTCGATTTCTCTTTATCACCCTTTACAGAATTTTCACACTTTTTTCTTTTGTTATATTTCTTTGAAGCGTAAAACGAGTTACCGATTTGCATATCATTTCCACTGTGATCAATTTTTATAATTTTTGTTGCATCAAATGTTCCAAATGATCTTGGTCTTTCACGAAGTCGAAATTTTCCAGATTTTCTGTCTTTTTCATTCAATGAATGACTGCGCGATATCAACGTTTTCTTACGGAGTCTCACGTTTTGTGCACCATTGCTGCTAGAAGCGATTCCAGTCCGTGCTTTTGACTTGTTTTTATTATCATTAGATAGAGTATCATTACTACATGCCTTATCAGTACCTTTGATGACACTGTCACATGTCTTTTTCTTTTTACCAACTGACCCTGAGATGTTTAGATGCCTATTCTTCTGTTCGTCATCGTTCTTCTTCTTTTTCTTGCATTTGATTATGCTGACAGCACCGTGTAAATTTGACAATGCCAACTGCAAATCCGGTAACTCCTCTTTTCTTTTGTACTTCGCAAGGATACAAAGTATTTCTTTTGTTGAAGACCCTTTATCAATTCCTCTTATGATGTATTTTGAGTCATCAATTGACACTTTCAGCGCAAATGTCGACATATTTGCCTTTACCTATTAAAGACAGTCATATAATTAAACTAAGTTCATCGAATAGCACAAAAAATATCTTCAAATAAATAGTTTTAATTTGAGAAGTAAAAT
Source organism: Catostylus mosaicus (assembly GCA_964019065.1). Lineage (NCBI taxonomy): Eukaryota > Metazoa > Cnidaria > Scyphozoa > Rhizostomeae > Catostylidae > Catostylus > Catostylus mosaicus. Next base: position 146,416 of record OZ025198.1, read on the forward strand.
GGCCTATTGGTTGAGCATGATTTGTGGTAAGAAATCCGTCAAATTATCTGATCGCTTGCAGGCTATTTCTTTCCTTCCCATTTATGCTGCTATTTCAGAATCAATGTTATCTGTAACAGCCATTATCACCATCTCGTCGTAAAACATATCTGCATTCAACCACTTCATTTTAAGAGTTCGTTAAGATTCTTCCCAAAACTGTCATGAATTCTTTTCCAGGAATAAAACCCATATCAAGAAATGAAGAAAATCATTAAAACGCACCTTTTGAAAATGTAACGACTTTCTTTCCTTGTGTGCAATTTCAATACAATTCCAGAACAAATTCGACCACGTCTAGCCACTGAAACAGTGAAATTGACTGATTTCATATTCTGACACGTTGCGTTTGAGGTAGAAGGTTGGTCAACAAAGCTATACCGCAACCTAAAATTGATAAAAAAAGCTTGCATACTGATGAATCTCGTAGAACAAATTTCATTTTTGGACATAGCACCTGCCACGGAATTCCAGTGATAATATGTAATGATGATGAAGGATCACGGGGCGCCTTTTGTTGTGTAATAAACAGAGCTTGCAGATTTGAATGTGATATCAAAATTGATTATTAGAATTATTGCCTGTTGGGTATATTCAAGAATGTTCAACAACAAATATGAGGCTTCTTCTGAATCTCATAGCAGGCTGAGCGCTACAAAGAAATAGCACGTATAACAATCGGAATTAATACGCAGTGTTTGAATAGTGTCTATGTTAGTGTTAAGCGGGATTAAATAATATCAGATAATAAGATTAGCGAGGTGTAAATGTCCTCCAACGATTTGTACATTAATTCTTACTTAAAGAAAATAAAAGCTTCTGGTATGTGGATTGCTAGCAAGGGACACATTGGTAGCAGTCAGCTTGAAAACATAACAAGTCGAAAGACTTGAATAATGTCGTGAATATGTCGGGTTTTAGCGAGAAAACAATTTAGCGAGGGTTGTGAATGAATTTCACTTTTCAAGACTCCTGCCCCTCCTACAAGTTTAAAATTTCATGGGGGCAACCAGATGAAAACTAACAGAATATATTCCCGAAAGTTTTAACCATGCCTCTAGCATGGTTGCAAATTGTCAGAGGTTGAGCATTTTTGAAGTCCATCCTTGTAGCCGAACCGCCATTCTAAATTTAATAATGAAAGCTCTTAAAGTGACAAACAATTGATCAAATTATTGTCACCACGTCTCGTGTGGAATCAATTTGACTGTCGCCATAACTTGAAGACTGCCTTGTAAACCAAACAATCCAAGTTTGATCAATTGTATACGAAATTGTAAGATTAAGCTTGATCATTGCTTCGGTACATGAGAGCAAGATCACATTTAATCTTTCACCATAAATAGGAGATTATTCAAATAAATAGACCATTTGCAAGTAATCCAACAACTTGTTCAACCGTCTACTCGTAATCTCTTCACTTAAATTTTATATTTCAACATTTTACTTAAATAATCATGATGTGATTTCAAAGATGTTCCGAACAGATTGTCGCAAAACTATAAACCCCGGGAACAGTAGACTGTTTTGTTTTGGATCGGTTTACTATTTGAATCGATCCACAGTTCCAAAGGTCATCCGCGGTCATCTTTCTAGTAACATTCCAGGAATCACTGCCACTATCATTTTTCAAACAATATCTATAGACTTTATTGATTGACACTTCAGGCTAAAATCAAACTTATTCGACGAAAGAAAACTTTGAAAGTGAAATAATTGAAAGTGAATCAAAGTTCCATTTTGAAAAAGGCAATTTTGGGACACATCTGTTCCAATTAATGTACTCTTCATTCTTCACGGATAAGAAATGTTATTGCAAGTTTACTTAAAATAGGGTCATACTCGTGTAAATCATTGAACAAAAGGCCGAATAGAGCATCCTGAGAATTTATGTTCGAAAATTGACTATTTAAACTTCCTTTAAGGTCCTTAATAAATGAGTGTACGAGCTATAAAATGGGAAAAAGCCATAAAACACAAAGGCACATGAGCCCCTTAATTACCATGAGCCCCTTAATTGCAAGGATTTAAAGAATACTCTATGCTGGATTGTTAAACTAAGGTGGGAGACATTCTTGTGTACATAAAAGGCATTGAATCATTGTAAATAAGTACAAAGAATCTGGTGTGCTCTTGTGAAAAAGGACTTTTATGATAAATTTCAATCAAAACTTACCATTATGAAATCATCTTCAAAAATGACATGAACACGAAAACTGTTTGGATATTGACATTCCCAAAACTGTTCTTGTGAGAACTACGAAGCAATGGTAAATAACAAATACACTCCAAACAGCAAATTTCGTTTGCGGATTAAAACTTTAGAGAAAATCATTTCCCGAAGGTGGAAAGGTTTTTGCATTTAATTATAAGAATAAGCATGGATTTCAATGAACCCTAATCTGGATGATATATCACGACAGTGTAATTAAAGTGGGCTGGGATTGAATATTGCCAATTGAAGAGTCAAAAAAGCTTATCAAAGTGTTAAAATCTATTGAAAAGTGAAACCAACTTCAAATCAGAGATAAAATATGGAGTCTTGAATCAGTTTATCATACAAGCATCTGATCATAGACGATAGTATTGAATAGAACACATCTGATGGCAAGGTAATTTTTGGGGGTTGAATTGAATGGTACCACTCTTTACGTGAAGCATCGTTTAAATTGCTCCTCCAATCAAAATGCTTGTCAGGATTTTTGTTTACTGACAATGCATCTGCTACCATCCAACCATCTAACAACTATTTCAAACTCATCTACTATACACAGCATCAAGCTGTTATAAAAGAATAAATGATGTGAGTTGACCTCGTTTTGGTTTCCTCTCAGGAAAGCTGTCGTGTTGGGTATTTGTGTTTAGAATCCGTGTGTTGCTGCTTTGAACATTTTTGTTTAAAACGACTGTGGAATAAAGACCAAAAACACGCAAAACTAATTAATCACGGATGATAGAATGCAACATAAAACACAGCAGCACTGTCACCCAAACAGACGTGTATTTATGTGCACAGAGGTAAAGAACTGGTAGAACGAAGCGCATTTAGTTAATGAATTAGCTAAAGATTTCTGCAATATTTTAGAATGCTTTAATGGTATTAGATATGTTATAAGAAGGATACTGCATAATAATGCCAATAATCCGATGCGTAGGAGGTATTAGTCTTTAGTAAACTAACGATAATCCAGCAAGCAGCATCATAAGCACCAAACAAATATATACCCGCCATAAATACATTCTCCTTTTATGATAAACCATTATTTGAGCAATAGTTATCACAAATTCTTTCAAATGGCAATCAAATTCCTGTTCCTAAAGCCACTTTATTGAACTTTGTCTCTCTATATTGTTTACCGACATGAACTGTTTAAGCAATTAATTAAAACTAAATTTGCAAGATGAGATGAGATAATTATACAAATAAACCAGAATACAAAATTTCCAGGCCATCTGAGAGAACAAGCGGCTAAGGTTAGTTGGGGGGGGGGGGGTTGCGCTGCTTTCAACACTTAGATTTCTGATGAACAAGTGCGAGTTTCTTGTAGGACGTAGGATTGGCCTTAACTTTAGAGAGGCAAAAATCCAATATCAAGTCTGGCTTTAAAGCATACCACTGTGGGGGTTCATTTGTTCATCATAATCATCCATAAATTAATTGATTGATTAAGTCAGATAATGTCATATGTCATCTATGAAGGGGATGCGTCAATGAATTTGAGTTCGTTGATGATATGTTTAAGTATTAAATGGTAATAGATGGTAATAGAAACAAGTGAATAGGGTGAGTAATTTCATTGATTGTCGAAGCAGAATGGTAAAAATCTCATAACCGAAGATAATAATGTGAAGGTATTAACCAAAACCCATACATAAATGATATAAATGAGCATGAATTATTTATGATAATAACAGGTCCTTAATTACAAATATCCCACTGTGGCCTCTTATTCGTATCAGTGCAATCAGCAAACCCCATTCAGCTTATATCAATCAATCTCGTTTTCAACCTAACATACATGCTGTGGTTTAAATAGCCTCAAATTGAAAAATCAAGTTCTACTGTCGGAAACCTTTTTATAAAATCTCTTTGTGAATGCGACCTTTTCAAATATTGGTTTAATTTTGTAGGTAGTCATAATGTATGCTAAAAGGGCTTTCAGTAGCCAGCTAAAAATGCATGCTATTCAAAACAAAATTCAGTTGCAGGATTCGTTCTTCTACCCGATCTTGTTATATTTTGTGTTGATTTTCATTCAATGATCCATCTTCATAATTCAATCTTATATCCAGACTTTTATTACACAAACGATGCGATATCGATTGTAGATTTAAATGGTCATTCAGGACAACGTGCTATAGTCACATGGCAGAAAAGGGACGGACATTAAGATTATTGTGACTAGGTCAATTACAATGATAATTATAATGCCAGAATGAGAGGCATCGAAAATTACAATAACAACAACAATAAAAATAAAGATAATGCTTGTCTAGATAGTCTTGGTGGACTGTTGTGGATTTTCAATAGGGGTGGGGGAAGGGGGCAGTCATAAATTGCACTGATTTTTAACAACGTTTAACATCTTAAACAAAATGGTTTATTTCCCCCCACACACAGGCGCGCGCGCACACGTTGTGCGTGAAAATTCTTATTCAAAACGGTGAATATTACGTGAAATGTCAGGAAATGTTAGATAAATCCAGATTGTGTGTACAATGTAAGGATTAGTCCATATGTCGTCGTATTGTATATTGCACAACCTAAATGGCGACATAAATACAAAAATAAAGCCTTTTTTATCCACAATGACAACCGTATCAAATGATATTTATGAATCTGACGAAAAGCTGGCTCATAATATGCATGGGTTCAGTTGTCTTATTGCGACCTTTTAATAAAACCATCCTTTATGAAAATCCAATAAAACGCAAACCAGACCAAATAAAGATAACCCGATCAGGAATAAATATTCTCTTACATTTCTTTTTTACTAAAGGCATAATCACGTTCGATTCACTTATTTCAAATCATTGGAATTACCAAATTTCGAAATAAAAGCGCAAGGATTTGACCAAACATTGCAGCTAGTACACAGAATGTAAGAAACATTATCAAACAAATATGGATAAAGTATACCAGGACGTTTATTGGATTATTACTTTTTCAAAAATATTCCAAGCAAGGTTTGATATCAGTCATCACACAATGTCCTAGTTTATCCCCGTAGTTGAGTTGGCAATGAACAAAAATAGAGATTTAATCATCTATTAAAACTTGGGTACGGGCACTATCACTTCATGTTTGAAACGTAAAACGATTTTAAATTCGACAAATTACTTGTAAAATCACATTCAGTTAAACTCTATTCTGCTGACAAAAGTTATACAATTCAGCTGAATATTGGTGGGTGATAAATGAACAAACAATATGTTTCAAATGCAAACTATAATCATTTGCCTAAAATGGAAATGATGTCTTATATCGCACTTATCCGCTCATTAGTTCGTTAAAATGATAACGCCAAAAAACATGTTGCAGTTGAGAATATCTTTTAACAAACTCATCTGCTCACCCAGTATAATACTTAACTGATAGGAATTTTATCTACCTATGTTATTAATGTCGTATGTTAACAAAATTCGCAAGAAAATAAATAGTAATGGACATACCTGATTTGATAGAGTGGAGCAGTTAGGATTGGATTCATAAATGATTTGCTCTCCCTGTGTTGACTGTAGGTACCCAGCCTGTTGTAATATGAAAACCGATGATGAGTAAACGCCCTATCCAATTGCAAAACCACTTGTTAAATTTAAGTGGGAAGAAATGCAACAAAGATTTGCGAAAAGACTCGGTAACCTTATACACAGTTGTCAAGTGACTCAGTTGCTGTTCAGTGCGTACACTGACCAAGTACAAATGATGGATGTTCAGACGAAGCGGATCTATGCCACATAAATAAAAGCCAGAATAGAAAGCGCGGAGAAAAACAAACAACTCGAGGACCCCATTGTTGACTGCAATATTGACATTGAGAGCACATTGCTTGAAAGTGATTGTGAAAATCAACCGTCAATAAGGAATGCGGGTGCTTCAATTGACAATTCTAAAAATATCAATCACCAAGGTTCTGTATAGTTTGCATTCCGTGTTTTATAACTGTCTTGAATAAAACTATTGGATTTTATTGAAGTGAATTGAACAAATGAATGATAACATTTTTGGGCAAACAGAACAAGACACAAGAGTTGGTATCCAAAACAAGTACTTTATAAAATATAAACCATTCACTATTTTATTAATATTTTCATGCTTAATTGACAATAATGATCAGATTTTTGCTAGATATTTGTAAATTAAAGTTTACCTACTCTATTTTCAAGAATAAAAGTTGTTGAATTTCTTAGATGTTTTACAGGTTCCATTCAAAAATGAAATGTCTTGGTTTTCAAAACCCTTTTATAACAATTTAAAATGCCTTGCTATTAAAGTTAGAACTGTTTTAATAGTCTTTTGACCTTTGCATTATCTGAATACATAAAGGCGTGGGATGTAGTGGGGCCAACAATGAAAGCACCAAATGATTTCAACAAAAATAAAGAAAGTCATTCAAAACTTCAGAATTAAAATCAGGGCTATTTCGGGCATAATAAAGAATAATTGTACACAAATTGAAAAAGGGGCAATGATTTCCTTACATAATTCTAACCCATAGATCTTCGGTCTTTTCGACTCGTCCAAAGTAAAAAACTACCAGATTCATGGCAACTATTTAGGTTAAATCATGCCCGTTCGATCATATGGGTTAATTGCAAATCAGATGGTCAAGCGAACAGGTGTGCCCAACAATAAATTTCTGAATGCAGATGAGATAGATTTTGAAGAATATAACAGCATTGATAATATCTAGTTAGAAAAGTCTTAAAAAGCTCACCCTTACAAAACATCTACCAGTTAGTGTCCAAGCAAAAAACTGGCATATGCAATTCTATGAAAAACAAGCAATCATATTCAGAATCAAAATAGAATATATGACGATGTATGAAATTAGTTTATCATTACACCAGCATAATATCAAACAACTCGTCAAAGCGACTATTTCTGTTCAAAATACAAATCCTATTGCTATCCTAACAGTCGCATATTTATTTGCTCATCTCTTAGAAATCGGCCAAACCTTAACCTTGCATATTTCTTCATGTTCTAGTTGCATGTTTGCGTTACTGCTAAGCGGTTCTGTTTCTTCATTTCCATTCTCAATTTATTTGCTATTTTCTTTTCTATTATAAACAATGCCGACACCAAGCAAATTAGTCTTCATTGTAAGCTTGAAGCGGCATTCCTTATTAAGCAAGAATGAAATATGTTTTCCCCTACTTAAATATTCATTTGCCGGTCTTTCCCTTTACGAAGAGAATGGAAGACCAACTGTTCATCTTTTTGTTATTGTAAAACGGCAAAGTTACAATTATCATTTTGGAAAAAACATTTTTTTTTCAAATAAAACAGAAACCGGTATTCAATGTTAGTAATGTTCTATCCGCAGTCACAGATCAAAGTGATACTGTGACAACAAAACAGTAAATCTTGTGACACATAACTCGTTCCCATTTTGCTACTGTAACGTGGTCATTTTTCCTATCAATCTCTGTTTCACCCCTACCTGTATATATCGACTAATTGGGGGGCAATTGACCAATTCAACAAATGCACACCTTAGATGTCAAATACCGATAAAAAAATTATGAAAAATCATCATTTAAGTTTAGAAACCAAAATTATATTTTGAATTTTTAGGCATTAAAAATTTCAAACTTATTGACCGCTTCAAACATATCACCCAATCGAATCCGTTGATTTATTCTTCTAATTAATTATTGATGAGAATGGTGAGCAGAAAGTGCGGCTAGATTTTGACGATTGAACATTGCAGGTCAACGGACTTAAGTACTCTGAGTTAAGAAATGCCGTCTGAAGCAGATTAATTCTTCTTGTGCTTCTGTAGAATAGCAAACATTTCAAAACTGGTAAACTTGTCAACAAGTAAGTCGTTTATGCGTTGGGATTTCTTACTTAAATGCAGAGATTGCCTTGGTAATAGAAAGGCAAATCAGAAGGCATCGTGTAGAACAATCGGAAAGGAAAGGACGAGCAGAAAGAATCACATCTTAATCAACAACAAACTAGACTCAGAAACGATGGAAAATATGATATATTCAAAGACACAAATGATTTGAAGTTATTAGAAATAAAATCAAAAGAATAACTGTGGAAAAAAAGCGGATTTACTTGAGAACATTTCAAAGAATAAAGGGAAGCTTGCTAAAGTGATTCTTCAAAATATTAACAGACTTCTGTAGACAAGGGTTAGTTCTAATTAAATCAAAGAATATGAGTTTTGATACATCAAAAGAAGAATGGACGCGGGAATTACGAAACAAATCGCCCATTTATGCTGCATATGATGAAAATAGAAATATATGTGAAATAAAGAAAAAGATCGAAGACAATGATACAGATACAGACAGTGGTTTGCAATCTATAGATGGAGATACACCTCGGGATAGAGCATTCTATGATCATCTGTTTGATCAAGACCTTTTACTAACTAGACAAGACAGCGGCGTCAGTTCAGAAAATTTAGAAATATCGCCGCCATATTTAACTTCAAGAAAAGACCAGCAGGTGTTTAGAGACGCCTTAGCAACAAAAAACAAAACGTTGTCAAGGACTGAAGATGCCAAGCAGGTAAATCTGAATGGAGTACCTGCATTTCATGAATACAATTATTCAAAACAACATAATTTACACAAAACGATTTCACAAGACATTAGGAAATCAAGCAGCACGAAATATGCAGAAGACGTTGCAAATAATAGCAATAGAAGAGGTAAATGGACAGAAGGAAGAAAATATTCAACTAAAATCAAGACTGATGAGTTAAGAAAAAGCAAACCTATAGATGATGCCAAAGCGATTGCAGATTATGAGAAGGTAAATGAAGGAAAATGCAAAAGAAGAGAGGGTGATTGCAAACATAGTGGGTCATCGTTATCATCAACCTATGGTAGCAAAGAACACAATTATGAAAACATGAAAGCTGACAAAAATAATAATTGTGATGAAAGAAGGAGCGAATTAGAAACAGTTAACAGAAGTACAAGAACTGTACGAAATGAAAAATCAATGCAAAATGGCAGACAAAAATCGCAAAACCTTATATTAAGAGATGATTTATGGAAATCGTATGAAGAAACTGTTGGAAAAGTAACTGAAATTGTGGATCAGCTCTTATATAAAGATTTGATGTGTGCACATTTGACTGAAGAAATTCTAAATTTTTCAAACAATAATTTTACGGTCGAAGATGAAATGCTCGATTTGGAAGAAAAGTTTTTAGAAGGTCAAATCTTTAATTCGGTAAGCTTACTTCAAACATTAGAAACGATAGGAGAACAGCAAGTAGTAGAATCAAAGATAACAATGGGAGAAAGTAGAAGAATTGATGTTGAAATAAAAGAACGGCGTCTGAAATTACACCACATGGAACGTTCATTTAGAAATATGAAATTTAGACATGCACCAAAACAATTAAAACGATATTGCAGTGTAGAGTCATTGCTTAGTGACACAGATCATAATGAAATAGAAAAGAAGAAATCATGTGAAGTAATATGGGATGAAACAGAAGAATTTAAAGAAGAAATTAGTCTTGTATAAATAAATCATCAAACGATATGACCAAGTGAATGATGAAGATTTAAAGCTTAAAGGATTCAATTTGCCTTTCAATTTAAGGTTTATGATGTCATAAGGACAATTTGATGTAATCTGGATAAATTTGAATACAATAATAATGGGCAGATTTTGAATTACGATAGCTTAAAGCAACATTTATATAGCGGGTTTCATTACTTATAAAAAAGCACGCTACAGTTATGTATAAATCGTCCAAGATATTGTAAATACGTTAATCAATGTAAATAAAATGCTATCGTTGAAGTGCATCCTTCATTTGGGATATACTGCACCTTGTGCAAAAATTATATGTAAATAACTAAAAGGGCTTCACATTTTAAAAGACAAGATGTTGGGGCTAGTGTGAGTTTGTTAATCGATTAATGCAAAGAGTAATATAAAAAAATTAATTACCTTATAGGAACCAGCAAAATCTACTTCTTCCATTATTATGCAACCACGTGAAATTACCTAATAGTATAAAATAGACTCGTAAGAAATATCATTAAAAATCAGCATCTTCATTACTAATCAGAATAAGAATATGGCACCACTTGTTATTTTATGAATGGTTGTGTTGTATATGCATTAAGTAAGACTTCGTTTTACCAAGCACCTCAAAATACACAAATCTTTGCGGTGAAAATAACTTTCATTAGTACTTGTTTCCTTTCAGTAATAAAAAGTGTTCCAGTTGCATTCGATGAATTCTTTGCTTGGAAAGTTAGAAGCAAGAAACAAGAAGTTTTTAAAAATAGATAATCACAAATTCAAACATATTTCCGACCAACCTCAAAGTCACAAAATGCTTTCAATTCTCCCAATTTTCTTGCTCTTTATTACATAATCTATTTGGAACCTAAAAACTGAAGATGCATCACAAACTGTGCCCTCTTTGCGATAAAAAGCGCAATATTGTCAAAAAGCGCACCTTTGAAGCATTTGCCATTCGTCAAAAAGGTGAGCAAGATGCGGCTGCTGCATAGTGCAAAACATAAAGCTAATATGGACACCTAGGCATATCGGGGAGGGAGGGGGGGGGGGTTCAAAGCAGTCACATTCATCAAAAATGGTATAATTCAAACTGAAATTATTTAATCATTTCATTCATACCTGGGCTCAATATGGACGCATTATTCATTGCCTTCATCTAAACAACATTTGTTGGTAAAGTTGCACCCAGCATTAAACACTGCTTATAACTAGATTAAATACGCAACACAAGCCAACTTTGTATCGTTTAACTTGTTTTCTTTATAATTTACACCAAATTTAGTTGCATTTTATTTCTTTCTCCCATTTTCTTTAGCACAATGCCATTTTCACGTCAGCAATTCACGTCAACAATTGCCACAACACATCAGGTCCTCATCCCTACAATTTCTCCTTAGTCCCTTAAATAGACCTTTTTGGAAGGATACATGACCAAGCTAACATAAATCCCATTTGCAAGATTTTAAGAAATGCGAATACCCAACTTCATCACTTGCTTTTTGAGACCATAATAACTGACAAATATATATACTGACTGCATATTCATTGTTGTCAGCATGCTGAACAAGGTCATGTTGATTTTGGCCAAGGAATGGTACTTTCAACTGGGGTATTCCTTTAATGCAAACAGAATTGCTCTCTATTTCTTTAAATCAATTGAAGTTTGATGGTTTGATTTCCTGGTCATTTGAATGTGTGGCAAATGTTTGTGTAAAAAAATGATAGGGCCCTTGTCCTAGAGTGGCATTAATGATTTCAAGATGGAAAGGAGAGGGTAACAAAACGTTTTTAAAATATCAATTAGATTAGCCCCAAAGAAAAAAAGTAAAGAGAAGTTACATGTGCTACAATACAACTTTATCAAAATATTAACATATTTACAAAGTTTCACTATTACTGATAGTTACTTACAAAAATTCATGATTCTCAGTCACGCATCAAATTCTATACAATGTGTTATACATGTTACACTATGCTTGTTAAATGCACAAAAAGGTTTGTGAATTGATTTACAAAGAAATTGCAGCTGCAGAGTTTCATGCTGTGACAGTCCTCGGTCCTCCTTTAAAACCAGCTGTCTCACCACTTGGTGGTGAATCATTTGAAGATACAATTGTATGAATTTCGCCCTTGAAGATTGGTACAGCGTGTGTTGAGGTTGTCCCTGAAGGTTAACAAAAGCAAGAATTATACATATAAAAATAGACATATATCACATAAATATATGTAGTCCCAGAAATTTCAGGTTTACAAAGTAAAGTAAAGTTGAAGGCAACAGTGAGGATGATCTAGCAATACCAAGTTTATATATTTGTAATCAGGCACAACAGGGGGGAGGAGGTAACAGAATAGTTACATGGATGCTTAGGAATATTATTATTATTATTATTATTATTATTATTATTATTATTATTATTATTATTATTATTATTATTTCACAGTTATTTACCTATGTCTTGTTGCATGGCATCATCATCATAGGATAAAACATTCATTTGTAATTCATCTCGCAATGAAATGTGGTCCAAGTATGATGTTGGTTCAATAATTTCTTGCCAAAATTGACCTTCAGTTCGTTTTGATAGGTCACTGCGGATGAGAGTAAAATACATTTGCAAATATGAAGAATCGCAAATTTGGTTTAATGAAATTGAAAGTGGCAGGGAGACATAAGAAGTAGGGGGTATGTTAACTCTCATTGAACAGAGGTAGTATTCTTTGGCACTAAAACAGAACAAGATAGGAGCATGGGGGCATGGCTAAATTGTACAAGAATAAATCACTTGTTCATTCATTCCCTTCCCCTCCCCAGTGATTTCTCAATGTTTTCATACACAAATAAGTGTCCATTAAATTAAGGGAACTGGCAAACAACCAACTAAAAAAAGCTTTTTAGATTCATGGAAAATATTCTAAGTGTAAGCAGCAAAATACAGAAGAGTGAAAAGCTTAAATTGTGATATTATATTCAGGAAATTTTCAGAATTAATATATAGGGTATATGACGTCATGATAAACTGACTAACATACAACGGTTTATAAGAGCTTTAATATTTCTACTGTTCAAAACAAAATTAATTCTCACCCTCCAACACTATATTCGCTAGAAATTAAAACAGTATTGCCATCAAATGTTTCTCCAAAACCCTTTTTCTCATCCCAAAAATATGCATTGAATACACCTATAACAAGATTAAAATTGTGATTTTATAATTGCTACGTTCTATGCTCCAGTTATACCAAGATGATGGTGAGAAAAATATGAGAAATATCCATCGATCGATGTTAAAATGTTACATAAAATCAATAAAATGCAAAATAAATTTACCTTCAAATGTGTCTTGTTTTTTAACTTTGCGTTGACATGCAGCGTTCGCAGTTTGAAGGCATGTTCGAAGGGGAAGTCGGGCGGCAACTCTAACAAGCGACATCTTCAAGCTGTTTAAAAAATGTAAATAAACATCAACGGCAAAATACGTTGTAATTTGAGAAAATGCTGCTGTAAAACCTGTTTAAGTCCTCAAACCAAGTTAGATGGTGTAAATACGATTTGACCATGCGTTGACAACAGCTTTTAACAGGCCTTGAGAAGTACGTTTTCGTACGCCTCGGGTCTAGCAACAACAATACATAGTCTATGCATAAATTATGCCTAGTAATTTGATTGGTAGTTGAGAACAATAAAATGGTCTGGCCATTGTATTGAACAGCCATAAGAGGCAATGTTCCATTGTTACGTTAGGCCATTTCCGCTGCTTTGGATGCTTCTAACAATCAACACCAGTTCAGGTAACATGGCCTACGCAAATTAACAAATAGTTCTTGCCAAATTGAATGGTAATCATGGAGATAAACATGTAATAATTGTGCATATAATTAGAGCTTTACGTCATTGACAATAGATTTGACTTAACCACCCAATTTATTTTCACAAACTATCAACAAACTGTTAGAAATTTCTTTAAAACGGAAACACTCAGGAACAAGTTGTGCCTAGTATAATTTCATTGTTTTCATAATAACAATCATATCAACCTACTAGATAAATCATCTCAAAGAGGAAACCTTAAATTTGTGTTGATTATGATAAAGAAGGTGTTTCACTTACAGCAAAATATGAGAGTCTTGAGAAGCCAACGTTCCCTTGATGGATGCTTTCCAATAAGAAACCAGCGTATCAAGAAAAAAGCCTGCTTCCTTTTTAATCAAACAGGTTGCCGCGTGATCATAATGGAGATCGTCATGTGATTTTAATTACCAATTCACGTGATGATTTTGCATAACTCCATGATCAAATTGCAAACACATTAGTGTCAGCGTGACCAGCATTAACAAAAACGCGATTTTCAATGCAAAGGCAGGCAGACCCTCTATTACACTAATATTAACATCTTAAAAGATGCGTTGATATGCTCAACGATTTGTGGTGGAGGGGCTCCTTATGTGTGTTGGTCATGGAATAACCTTTAAAGCTTCTGGAATGTGAGGAAATGGACAAAGGTTATCATATGGTACCTTATTTTCAAAAATTGATTGAATAATGTGAGTTTCAATGTGAGTGAGTATCAAATCCTATTTCATGGCCTCTTCTAAGTTAGAACTCCCTAAAAGATTCCCTTACTTAAGCTTCAACTATTTTCGAACCCAATTTGTATCAGTTGACATTGCATTGCAAAAATTAGGGGGCCCGTCCCCCATCTCCCTTCACCGGCTACCTGGTTCCAACACAACTGTACTTTAACATGACTCTAACATGACTGTTCTTTAATATGACGAGAAGGGCCCAGAACAAGAACTATAAGTCATTGCATGTGATTCAGGAGTGTAGAAAAATCGGGAAAATGATCAGTTTAAAAATGGAGCATTTATGAAAAAAAAATTGATTGCATGTTAGAAACGAGGTTCAGGAAGATTAATGAAAAAGTTTTTCGCTAAATTGGATCGAAACAAAAACTTAATATATTTGCAGAAACAACCCTGATCACGAAAAAAGCAATTTGACGAAAAAAGCAATTTGACGAAAACGGTTTCACACAACTCTGATAAATCTTGCAAAATGAAGAAAAAAATCTGCATTTCATTTACAATTTATGATCAAATACTGCTTCCAGTTATGAAAATGATAGGGGTTGAAATGTGTGAACAAGCTGGATGTGTTCTTTACAATATCATTGGCTTATTTCTCATTTGCATTTGAACAGATTTCATACAAAACATTGCATAAATGAAGGGCAAATGAATGTATCTGACTGAACACAGGATAGCAGGTTGATGCATTTTACAAATCAAATAAACTGCGCAATTATTAGTGTTAAAATAAAAGTTCGAAAACAAAGTAATATTCCGTGTGATTGACTGATTTTAAACGAGACTATAAGGTTTCAATGGTCTTTTAGTATAAAGGCTTTTTAAGAATAAAACATGGTCCGTTAAATATACGTAGCAAATTTTGAGTCAAAATTGACATAAAGCATTTGCATAAATCAAGGTCTTTGTAAACGAGCGGTATAGCGAATGCAGATTGTGAGGTAAAGATGTTGTTTTTCATATGTGAGAAAAGGGTCCATAAAATAGCATAGAAAAGTGGTATGTGATGGAATCGCTTACATAGTTGCAATTTTGTTAGCAATATTGTTATTGAAGGCATGTACATTACCACCATGCGTCAAACCATTTTGAATATGAGCAACGTGAACTTCGACTTTGTCCGTAAATGCGCTAAAAATGAAAATGTATTGTGGTCAAAGTTTCAAGCTCTTCAAAAGATCCATTTTGTTAGATTATCTTAAAACAATCTTTGGTATAATGCAGCGGGAATTCCTGTATGAAAATCACCTATTCAATCATTACTTTGTCTACCTTGTAAGCAAGACAATTTAAAATCGACACGAAAGCCTGTATGTTTTCACGAGAACTTCATACCTGACGTTTCTTGGGTCCAGAGTTGCTTTGATTTTTTCAGTTGCTTGATTTATAGATGCTAATTCAAATGGCTTCAGATTATTGTCGGAGAAAAACTGAAATGAAAAAACAATTAAGACGTAAACGACAGTTAATTTAATCCACCGCGTAAATGAGAGAATAGTAAATTGAATAAGGATATGACAGATTATCAATCGCAAGGCAGGGCTTGTGAATCCATTTATACAAAGAAACAGTGCCAAAATCGTGCTGGTACAGCAGTTTGTTTTAATTAACATATTTAGAAAATAAACCAAAAAAAGTTATACATCGATTGAAACGGCTCTTTACCAATGCTTAACATAAACAATTTCAAACCTAGCACATGATGGCCAATGATAGATATATACTGGCATGTACCTTAACTTGAAGCAGAAGCGATGTCAAGTTGCTGACTAAATCTTTCAAGTGGCTGCTTTTAACACTGCAAAGAAAAAACAAAAATATATCGATCAAGGAATAACCAAACAAACGAAGGAACCTACCAAAAAAAAGAATGTGTCAAGTGAACTTGTAGTATGCAAGCGATCTAGAAAGTCTAAAAGATATTTCGTACTGGGTAAATGGATAATAAAATCTGGCTTACTTTCTTTCACTTGTTTCGACCATCATTTTAGCCTCAGCATTGCATGTTGCTTGCATTGACGAACTCTGATTCAATGAAGCAGCCCAGTTACCTTGTGATGGCTAAGGAAAACAAATTTCGCATCATCAGTATATGTGCAAAAGGGTGTAGAATGAAGAATTATATTGATGGTGAAGGAAATGACCTGAAGTCCATCTTCACAAAATTTGATTGTTCAAATTGATACATTGAGTTAAGAAATGCTATATATGCTTCATTCATTACTGGCATTTTTTACACTTTGAATATGAGATGATACAGTGATTATCATTCATCGTAGCAGAGACATTTACCAATCAATAGAATCAATATTTATATATTGCTCAGGAAAGGGCCGTACCTCATGACAGTATTGTTGGATGCCTTGCAAACAAACGTTCAAATCCTAAAAGGCAATCAAAGAAATTTAATCTTAATTAGCAGATAATTCATATAAACTACCGGGAATTGGTCAATTTGAAAAGTATTGTCATAAGCTGTTTTAGGGAATTTTTGCGTTAAATCTATTCTGAAATATTAGAGTAAAAGAAAAGGAATGATTTCTATAAAAAACGATAGCAAAATGGCGAAATGACAGTTATCAAATTTGTAATATGTTTTTAAATTAATGTAATGACAGACAAGTGCAGGAAATTAGAAACAATATTTAAAATGAAATTACTGAGTAACTGACCTTGTTTATTCTTTCAAGTTCCAAAACTGTTCCTGCATAGCGGCGTTGAAATTCACGAGAGAACATCTCCCCATATGATTCCTAAATCAAAATAAAATTAATCAGTGTCACAATAGAAATCAATGAATAGAAGGAGAAATAAACATATTCATCCTGAATATGAAACAAAAGTTGATTCTTTTATTATTATTGTTATGGACACGCTTCATATGTAATGGTCAAAAATCTGGCAAAGGACTGTTGCAAATATTTTTGTGATGACAACTGCACCTCGCCATATTGCTTCCCTTTCAATATTTCGAACTAAGCAATTAAAGAATTGGACAAAAAACGAAATCTAAACCTCTTTTGATTTTAATACGCATTGATTTTAAAATGTAGTAGATAAAATTTCACTGACCATCTTCTCCGCTTTTCCATTCATTTCCTTCAAATTTCGAATACACTTTTTCTTCACTGTTAATATCTTTGACAGGCGGGTCTAATCAAGAAGAATAACACGACAAAAATTTAAAATTTGTGCACATTTGAATTACAACAAGCGATAAAGTTTATGATCCTAAATTGTACAAGAATAGATTAAGTTATAAGAAAGCTTGAAATTCATTTCTAACGATGCATGCAGTGCTTAGAAGGCAGATAATACTATATTTGAAACAGTACAAATATATCAACACTTTACATTGAAAACGTAATTACATTGAACAGGTAACTAAGGTAGATTAACACTGAGCTCTCGTTAAAATAGCTTAGCTGACACGAACAGGAAAGAGGCCGCAAGCTTAGCTAAATATGAATTTTGGCAATTTGTGCAAATGATAAATCATAACAATACTCACAGCAAGGACAAGAAATTTGATTGGGAAGCCACCATATGTGCCACCTTGGAAAGAAAGGGAAATCGAAATGAATTTAAAGTCGAGAATATGAAGTTAAGATAAAAGTGAATCATATCATAATATATAAATTTGATAAATAATTGAACAATTTATTTTATGATTAAAAATTTTTGTTTATTTTAATGTCCGGCATGTTTTAAAACTGAACTAACATTGTGATTAACATTGATGCACTGCAATTCTATTTCATTCACCCATTTTACAAATAGTAAACCAAATCCAGATTGGAAAAAAACTATTGAATACAAAAATATTGCCAAACTGTTTCTTCTTCTGCAGAATGATTTATTAAAAAATTATTCAAAACAAAATTTCAACCAAATACCTGCTTCCACATTTTTCAATGCGTCTTCCAATCGTGTTCTAAAATTCGGAAAATTTGATTGAATATCAAAGAGGATGAGGATCTTTGTTGGAGATGAAATTAACGAAGTTAGGACATTACAATCATTGATATCACAATAAATCTGAAAAAACACATGGAAGTTGAAATCTTAGCTGGAACATCCTTATCTAAAATTGCTATACTAAGTTAACACGCTGCTACAAAAGGTAGCTTTAAAACCTGTGCAATCAGTGCTGACATGAAAAAGTTGAAAGCTTAATACTTTCAACGTGCAATTGATTTCATTCTGGGTGTCAATTAGGACACCAGCCAGATGTACTAGGCACAACGTATTAGGCTTTTTTTAACAGTCGTATATATAAACTACATACCCAACTGGTGATGTAGAAAGTGTTGGATGGTCTCCCTTAAAAAATAAGACAGATATGTATTAAGAGATAAAATATAAATCAAATGCAATGAAACACATCAGAATAAATCAAAATGATTTGATGGATCATTAATCTATTGATTGATTGATTGATTGATTAATTGATCAAATTACATTCTACTGAAGAGGTTTCTTCATTTTATAACGCAACAAAGCAATAATGTCAACATTCAGAAGTAATTGTGGCTTTCCCTTCGTTGAGTTTCAATATAATCTGTCTTTTAAGTCGCAAATTTCTCTATAATCAATCAAATGTTATCTAACTTACCCTGTATTTCATAGTAAGACGTACCCTGTAATGATCAGGATTTGTAGCAGTTTGCCTAAGAAATAAAATAAATGTAATACAACTAGAGTGGTTGCTAGAAAATTAAAAGAAAACAGAGCTGTACAATTAACATTATGGAACTATTGTGTACACCCCCAAAACAAAGGTGAACACGTCTAAAATGACATCGAACTGCAAACATGAAAACGAAAAACGAAGCTTTATAAAAGAAGTGTAGATGATTACTTTGACGGAGAGAGAATTGTCATTTGGAGTCTTGGTCTGTCTTTTGTCATCAGTGATGATATTGGAATCGTTTCATGGCCCTCGTTGCTCTTAAAGTGAAAGAAAAACGTGTGATAAACACCAATAAAGAATATGGAACAGAAAATGAATGAATCTAAGCAAGCAAGGAAATTAAAGAGCTATTTTGGTATATGGTAGAAGAGAAAAAGACAAAAAAAAGCATGTCACAATAAATAAATTTAAAACAGATAATAAACAGTATTTCATTCAACTTACAGCGACATCAACATCTGGTACCGTAAGAGTCCCCAAACCTGTTGAAATCGAAATAGATTATTCTTAGTTTCATTCAGCACAAATTAATCTAAAAAATAAAGGAGGTCATGATATTTAACGTTGTAAATGAAAAACAAAATAAAAGCTAAATAAAAGCAATGGTATAATTGCCTTGGCGATCAAATGTGATCCTGTAAGTGTTATCCTGGGTATTAACAGCATCAACATGACCAGAAAATAATCCATCTTGAGGTTGGCGTAGTCGTGCTACAAAAGCAACAATACAATCGTTATTAATAATTACAGAGTTTATATAAAATGAAAAGATTGTTGCATCATATACATGTTATTCTAAAGCATGTTTACCATGCTGTCCATTAAGATTTTCAATATGCATTCAAAGTTACAAATAGGTCTGAGCAACAGGCAACAGACAGAGTTTGACAGGCGATAGCATCTATGAGGGAGAGAGGGTTGACGCCAAAATGATAGTGTAGATGTGAGATTGTGATCCACTCATGGTGGAGTAATACTAATGGGTTAGTCATCTACCATAACATTTACTGTGTTGCAGAATATTTCAAAAATAACAGAAAACAAGAAATGCTCACCTGTAACTCTAGTTCCAATAACAATGGGAAGAGCAATTTCCTCAGGAAGATCTTTGAATGTATTAAAATCTGACGCATCAGCACTCTGAATTTAATCAAGAAAAGATGCATTTGAGAACTTGACAAGTGATCGGTCAAGTACTCTTTTTACTCTTCATTACTTGCTAACATTATGAAATCATCATCAATATCAATAGATAGACAAAAAACAAGCATTGGTCACTCACTTTTCTGTGCATGAGATATCGAATTTTTCTCCTTTTTGCTGCAAGAGCCTGCCTCTCTTCCAAGAAAAATGCAGGTGAGCATCTAGAAAAAAAAATCTCATAGGATACTTCGTCTTAATATAAATCAACTTTTCTTTATCCTAACCTTTATCAAACAGTAAAAGATGCGATATATGAGACCCCAGATAGTGTTTTATGTGACGCTGTTTGATGCTCAATTTTGTATCAAATAATTCAGAAAAAGTAAGAAAGAAATTTGCAATAAATGAAGGAATGAAACCTCAATAATTCGAATTAAAATAGAAAAATATTATATTGTTAGTTATTCGTTATTATTAGTTATCTTTATTAGTTTATGTTGCACTCCTTGATTCTTAATAAAAGGAGATAAAACACATTGCAATTAAATAAAGCGATCAAAATACCTTCTGGGTTTACCCATCATTCGCCTTATCATTGACCATTGAATTCTTGTCAGTTTTCTAACCTAAAACAGTCACAATTATTTCGGTAAAGGGCAATTTCAATCCGCGATTTTAAATATCCATTAACAAATGCTAGTATCGCTAGAAATATAGTAACAAAATAGATGTTTTAATCATCTTAGGATAATCAAGAATACACTTATTTCCATGGGTCAACATTGCATTATAACTGCACGATTTATAAGTAACGGTTAAAGGCGTTAATAAAATAAATATTATTAACACAAGGTAACCAAACAAAACGAGCTTTAAAAAGGAAAGCTAGAAATACATAAGCGGAAAAATTAGATCAATTCTTATACAAAAACAGTTTAAAGTTTGCCTTTAGCTAAAGAAGAAATCTGAGGATCATTTCAGTTTGTAATGAACCTAAATGGCGATTATTTTTATTTGTAGCGTTCCTGACTCTGTGGATGTAAATATGTTTGCGTTACTTTTTATTTGATGTGATGTTTCCTTGTCTGTGTTGTAATTACTTCTCATTTCATTTATTAGCTTTGATTAATGATTGCTTGATTCATGCTTAATGCATGGTAGAAATAGTTGAGTAGATTTCGATCAGTGGTGGAAAACGCATTGAAGTCAACTTTAACGTCTCCTTGACGTATCTCTCTGCAGGAATCACGGCCTAACTTTATTTCAAGTTCAACAAAAGACATTGGAGGACATATTAAGATGAATGAGATGTAAGTATGATAAATTAACACATGATAAAATAACAAAAGCAAACTAATAAAAAATGAAAATACAAGTACCAATGAAAGTATTTGAATAGAAAAACAGAATTGTTTGAAGGAAATGAGACGTAGCATGTAACTTTAATGCTACGTAGGAATATCACCTCAACTTTTTCTCCCATGTAAAGTAAACTGTTTCCAGCTTGTTTAAGAAACAGCTCTGAAATCACATGGACTTTAAACAGAAAGAAAATATGAACAAATATTAATAAAGAATTACAGATAAGAAAAACGATTAGTTTCTTGCCTTCAGTTTTGGAAAATAGTCTTTTAAACATTGGCTAAAATCATTATCACCCAGGAACAATGCTCTACAAAAAGAAATGAGATTGAAAATGAGAGGGAAAAAATCAAAAATTGATAAAAAAGAGTAAATAAACATTTTTCGCATAACATAGAATTAAAAATTTCAAAATGGTTACAGCTCAAATTTCTCTCCAATGTATGTAAACACACCTGTCAATTTCAGAATAGAACCATTCATAGCACACCCATCTTTTTGCTTTGGACTGCTTTAATAGATTATTCAAATTGTGGCTAAGAGCCTGCAAAGAAAGTTAATAAAATTTTTTATTGAATTCCTCATTGATAAAACATAGATGTATTGACCCTGAACAAACAAACAAATATAACTGCAAAACAATACTGGTAACAAATTGCGAATTTTGTTATGTTCATTTTAAAAAATGTAGAAACTATAGAGGATGCCTTACTTTCATTGTTCTTTTCTCCGTAAAAGTGAAGATAGAGCCCTGAAATGAAATTTGTGCGAAGCCATAAAAATAGCCATTGCTTGGTGCTAACAGGAAATGTAGCAAAACACATAAATGACCTTGCATTGTAATTTATCTGTGGGATTATTGCAATTTATACATTTATGTAAAAGATTGTGCAATGCTAAATAGCTAATTGTATATAATACTAAAAAATTTATACTCTATACATTTCCATTTTGTGTGAAAATTTCCTGCATTTTGCAAATTTCACTTTCAAGTTGATTAACTTTTAAGATGACAGGATTGAATGATTGAAGACAGTTCAACTTAATTTTGATAGTTACATACCCAAAAATATCCCTTTGAAGGCGAACTTTTTGACTTTCTATTCAATATAAAGTAAAAGCATTCAAATGACAACACAAAAATGAATTATTAGGAAAATGAATGATGATTAAAGATTCTCGACCAGAAAAAAATTTCTCTTATTCTCAATTACAGACAACATGAGAAATAGTTATTTTTATAATATAACTATTTTTTGGAAGTTCAATTGAATTTTCCAACAATCAATTGTAATAAAAATATTTTGCTATTTCATTTTGAGTTGCATTTTTACAGTCCTGCATTGACAAGTGACAAAACTTCTAATTCACATGTTATGCAAGCCAATAAATCAGTGTTTGCCAAGCAAAACTATCAGTGGTACATGACCACCATTGCACAAGTCAAATGGGTATTGTGTTTGCTTGATAGCAACTTAACTATATGTAACTTGCAATTAGAAAGATAAATATATATATTTAAAGACTTACTTTGGAAGTAAAGATTGAGGTGATGGTGATGATGGCCAGTCCTTGAAAGCAAAAACATTTGATAAAAACAAACTAAATGAACAAAAAACATAAATAGATCTTTACATGTGGGTGATGCTCTTTGACAATATTTGGTCAATGCTGATTACTACATTGTAAAAGACACACAATATTTCATTTTAACTTATTTAACATACATGCAGATGTATAGAATAAGATTCATGGGCCATTTTCTAAAGCAGGTACTATCTTAAAATAAACCATTTCAAAAGTAAACAAACCAATAACTCATGATAAAATCATTTTTAAAATATTTTGAAAAATTCCTCCCTTTTCACTTACTTCATCTTCATCATAATAATCATTATCCTCTAAAGCTCCAGCAATTTCTCTCACAGCATTCTAAAAGGTTTTCAACAAAATTTTACTTCTTATATCAAGTTGTCTGAAGATCACATCAAGCACAAGACTTTAAGTTACAACATACAACAGCACATTCTGCCATTAAGTTTAGTATAGCTCTGCTTCTACGACATCTACCATTATTTTTAGCAGACTGGTTAACAGTAATCTTCATTCATTCCAATAGTAGGTTAACATTTTTTGTCATGGTAAGATATTCCTTGTAATTATGCATTTTTCAAATAAGATGTATGGTCGTTTTGGCAGCTCTAAAGCCTTCCACGATAGAATAAATCGCACCATTTATACCGTAATAAGCTAACTAGGTTTCTAGTGTATTTAGAGGAACTAATTTATGTCATAGGAAGAGAATATGCATGGCTAGAAACATTAAGAAAATGATATTTGTGTTGATAAAATGTGAAAATCTTATATGTCAGTCTTAAAGAATGGATCAATTACTAAGCATTTAAAACATTACCAGGTCAAATACATTTTTAACTGGAGTCTTTTTGCCAGATTCTGAAAGAGAAAAGTAAGCAGAATGATAAAATAGAATTATGACATGCAGTCCATGCAGCATCTGATGGGTGGTATGAGATCTTAGATGGTTGCCTTTATTTCTAATTTGCTTTCAATCTATGAAAATGAAATTTGAATGTATGGACAAAAGTTTTTGCTATGGCAAATTACGATTTTCGAAACTTAATATCTTAAAAACTAGACAACATACTGAAATAATTCAAAGTATTTTGGAAAAGGCATCAGAATAGTTATCTTGTTAAGAGTTTCATTTTTCACTTCATTTCCCCTTTAAATCAGATCAAAAAACTTTTGTTTTTATATTAGACACATCCCTGAACACGTGGTGTACATCTTACAAAATATTTTCGTGCATACAACTATTATCTAAACCTTCCTTCATTGCACGCATTTAAAAAAACAAACGTATTCTGCAGGCCTCATATTTGCTGTGATTTGATACTCATCAACAAAAAATGGAGATGATGAAACTTGCGAACTAGAAAATATAATGCAATCAGGCATACCTCTTAAGCTGATTAATGCTTCCGCGGGATCTTAAAAATAAAAATAATGTAGTTTAATACTGGATGTAGACAAGGAGATTATAGGATAACATCAGAATGTTTAGAAAAAAGAATGATACAAAAACGGATTTTAACGATATATAAAAATAATATTGTGATGTAAATGTTATAGAGTTATCATGTCATACCATCAAATTCATCCATAATGAATGTTAATTTCCCATTTAATGATATATTCTAATCATCAAGCATCTAAAATCTTTTAAAATTATTTCTCTTTCATTTAGGCCATGGCCGACGTTTGAACAGCCCCGCCGCAATCAATCCCATCATCCTTTGCTATCTACTAGCGTCGAATTCGCCTGTCCATGTTTAGAAGGGGGTGCGGGTCTAAAAATTAGCTGCATCACATAGATACAATAATAGATGAGTCCTTCTCAACCAATTTAACAGGAAAACGGAGTGCTAATGTAAACAAAACATGGATAGGTTCCATTCAAGCGATCACCCCCCTGTAATTGGCGCAGTCAAGCTTTTCTGGCCTTTTTCCTACACTTTATTTAATAAATTACATTGGTCGATTAACAAAAGTACCATGTGAAACGATAAAGATTTGAATGCAAACTAACTCAAAACAACATTCTTTGCTAACAGGCAAGAAACTTAAGTCAATTATCGCAAGCACTCTACCATTAAACATGATGATAAAATCAGATGACAATGTATGTCTGTGCAATAATTTCTCAGTAAACCATTTGTCTAGTCATGACATTCGCCAATTATGATAGTCTCATACGATATTAAACTTAAGCAAACCAATGAAAATCCTAGCCACAGGAACGAGTAAAATTCAAAGCTATTTGTGGTGTATTAATACTGAGCAAATGAGGAGGCATGGATGATTGATAGCCACTCCCAAATTAGGGGTATAAGATCGACAGTTGCACCAGTGTTCGCATACTCAGCTGAAGAGGAGCAATCAGATTCATTGGTTGATGGACTGAAATACCACGAACATTTTCTTTTGTGCAACAGATGAATCTAATCGTCAGAAGACGTAAGTTGATACTCAAATTGATGTTTTTGGTTAAAATTGGACACAGATGAAGTTTGGCACGCATGTTGATTTTCTAACTGCAAAGTTTTGAAACAAGGCTTTTCAATTTTTAGACAGGGTAGGGACGCCAGGAGTATTTCAAGAGAAGGGGGCAACAGCATGAAAAGATTAAAGCAAAACAACATAGCTCTCCAATAGTTTGTGTTGAACAAATGGCTGTCACAATTTTCTTAATTTCAATCCCAATCTCTCTTCAATTTAAGATTGATCAAAGAAGGACACCCCATGAATAAAACTCAATTTATCCTATTGGTTGCAATTCACTTGGTTTTGCTGCAAGAAGGTAAAGACTGTATATCTATCAAGGAATAAAACATTTTTACGTCCATAGCTTTTTTAGAAATAAAAAGATGAACTCCGGTATTTCAAAACCTTTCATTAATTTAGATAGCAAGCGGGGAAATTTAAGTAGCATGAAGATTTAATGGCGCATCTTCTTAGACGAAATTCTTAACTTCCAACACCAACGACAATCAGTCGTGTTTTCTATCAGCAAAAGCGTTACAATTAATCACAAAAGCATGTATCGTTTGTATTTTTTACATGGTAAATGAGAGACAGGATAAAGTAGAGATTTTCTTGAAAGGAGAGGATGGGCAGAGTCAACATAATGTGGAAGGCAATGCAACACAAAGATGTGCTAATGTTGAGATCATGTAATACGAAATATCTTGTTAGCCCCGATAAAAATATTTAATTGGTCAATTACATAATTCTGCAAGGTTTAATGTTCACAAAGATTTTCAATGTGTTAATAGCTGAGAATACAACTGACTTTTTAGTTGCCTCGAGGCCAGAATACCTCCAAGATGACAAAGCATATCGACAATCATCACATGACAAAATATCTCTGAAGGACGCCGTGAATTACCTTCTTGAACACGTGACACTTGAGAAACGAAATACCCTAGTTAAAGATCGACATTTGGATGATTATGATGATTATGATGATGTTGAGGATGATGAAGGTATTGGAGTTTGACTATTCCCATTAATCAAATTTTAACGCATAGGTTAGTAAGGAATTAAGGGCATTTGGCTACAAACTGGATTGACATTGTAATTAAAGCATGCAACCAAATAGTTCGAGAAATTAGATCGCATTCCTTAATAAATTTAGCACTCTGTGACACTATTCCGAGATTTTAGAAGCTTTTCACTATTATGTTATCATAATTAAAGCGAACTTTATCAATAATTTGATCAAAGCATCATTCCCCAAACTGACATACAGTTATGCTATATGTTTGGATAACGGGACTAAATAACGTTAAAGAGTAAACGACATCATGATCGCGTGGACAGATAATGGAATCTCCAGCAATTGTGTGATTTGTGCAACATAAGCTTGAAATTACCTATCAAAAAGGGTAACAAAGTCACTAACTTTTACTTGTGAAAATGCATTAAAATAATTGTCAGTGTCATTATAGTGATGCAATTGTCAAAGTAACAATATCAATACTTGACTGATGGTTTTAATAGAAGTACGATACAAAACAAAAATTTAAAAATCGATGGTCATCTTTTAAAAGTTCATGGGATTAACAAATGATGCTTGTTTACACAGATCTCATCAATGAAGACCAGAATGGAATGGGTAAGACAAAAACATCAATTTCTCCCATGTCCTTGAATGAATGTTACAAAAAGTGAACATTTTTGTTCCACTAAAATTTTATATTATTGGTCTATTGCTTGGGCAAAATTGGAAACAAATTAAAATCACAGCAATATTAATAAATGTTATTCCCTAAAAACAATTAAAGTGGCTAATGCCTTGAAATATCAATTTCTTTTCTAGGATTAAGAAGGACAGAGGATCCTGGCTGCAATATTCAATGAAAATGAGCAACATCAATGGGAAATTATCTGTGGGAAATCACGGTTTATTTTGAGTTCGATGATATTGAAGAACCTCATTCATTTAATCTTTGATAATGATTTGACTATGATTATCAACAACAAAAAACAATTGTTTCATTTTCTTTAGATGATAATTCTCTATCTGTTCAAAGCTCCACTTTTTCAGCAAATCAAAAATTATTAAAAGAGAGGATAATGCAATACCATAATTGGCTCTTGCATCGTTTTTGCTCTTCTTTGTATTTCTGCAATCTGCTAACTTTTGAGTGATGAAATTTATGAACTGTATCTTGAATGACAAAATGGCTCACTCAACTTTTTCCAAGCTAAACGACTCATAAATATTTGCAGAAAAGGAATTGATGGACTCCACAGAAAATAATGATTCCAAAAAGTCATTCTTTCCAGCTTTAAAAATTTGGTCGCTTTGTGCATTTACGATTGGGATTAGTTTTGCAACAGCCAATCTCAATTCACTCTCTGGACAATCAGTTGTTGATTCCAATCCTCCGCTTGCTAAAAAGGAAATGAAGGAAATATATATTTAGCAGAAATAAACTGGCTATGCCCAATTGGCAACCACTAATATTTGCTTACTAAACAAAAATAATGTCAATAAATGTGATACACAATAGATGCTTACAACATCAAAATGTGATACCTCTAAGTGAAAAATCTGGTAGCCAACCAAATATAAATGAACATGCACAAACCTGAAAGATTATTTTGGAAATGATGTTCAATTGAATGCAACACCCGTTGCAAACATTCCTTAACACATTCAGCTAAAACCATCTGGAAATCTTCACTTTCAACCACATCAAACGTTTCTGACAAAATTTGCTGGTATTTCTGCTCATCAAAATAAATGGTTTTCTTCATACATTGGTCACCCTCCAAAATATATTTTGAAAATGGCGATGCCATGGATGAAGAGGTTGCTCCTTGTGACAGTTGGTCATGAACACCATTCAGTTTGAAATGATCCCAGATATTCATAATCATTTGCGATACTTCATAATGATTTAATCTGCTCTTTAAAGGAATTGGTCCAACAATGTCTGAAAAAATTACACATGGTTTGAGTAATAAGTTATTATGAACATTAGTATTTCTCTGTGCAAAGAAACTTGATTGAGCGATGCTCATTATTCCAAGGTTTGTTATTTTTTTGTCAAGTTTGATATTTTTAGCTTTGCCTTTTCATGGTTACATGAATGTAAAAAAGGGGAGAAGATATAATTCCTGAGGAGCACCATATAAATATGAGCTCATTAGCATTTAAGAATAAAAATTGATTTAAAATAGTAAATAATGTAAATTGGTACCATTTACAATTGTCTTGATATCATCAATCAGTTTCAAAATCCCGCTGTCAAACAGAAACCTGATGTTATTTAAATACTCTTTCTGTAAGTCTGATACATGTTGGTCCATTTCTATCTCATGCACTAATTCTGATATTTCTGCTACATCTGAATCGGTGGATTCAATGTTTTCCAAATACATGTAGCCAGCAATTATATTCATCTGCACCTGTAAAAACACATATAATGTGCATGTAGCAACCACAGATGTCACTGTCCTTGTAAATCCCAGCAATTTCAATTCCTCCCATAAATCTATTTTATTTTCTGGATTTTTAGTCAGAGCTTCTGTTACTTCCTCAATGTTTAAAGTTTCAAATATCTTGTTTCGCAGTGGAATCATCAATTGCATAAATGTAGTGTTGCAGGTACGTTGATTTCTTTCATAATGAAACTGTTTCTTTGCTTGGATTTTGTACCTGCAACAATAAACACATTATCATCATTAAATCCGGATGATTAAACTACTCCTCTTTATTCAAATTCTAAATTCCTCCATGCTAGAGGTACCCCTCAAATCACATTGATAGCCTTAATTTGTTGTTTGGGGCAAGATCCAATTCTTTTGAATCTATTTTTATTTAAATTTTTACATAATAAAGTCTATCTATACTCACTCTTCAATTTCGCGTTCCCGCCATTCTGAAAGCTTCCAAGAAACAAGCTTATAAGAGACGTAAGCTCCACTAGCAACAACTCCTAACGTGACAAATTTTTTCTTGTGTCTTCTATAAACATCTCGCATCCAACTGAACATGGTTATTTACTCCAGTTATCGACCATCAGCAATCAAATGTAGTACCAAAGGGAAATAGAGCCAAATGTTTGAATTTAGGCCCTGAAAAGACGCAGTCTCATTTTCGCATGTTGCCTCGCTTGAGATTGCGGTCCCATGCTCCCTCCCAGAGGCTGCAAAGGGGTTCATGGTAGGGAAAGGCGCACTTGCTTACAAGGCAGATAATATGACAACTGAGACCTTGAATTAACATAAAATCGAACTTGTAATTATATCATACCATTTCAACATAAAAACCAAAATAAAGTCACTGTGATACAGTCAGTGAAGACAGGCCGTAAGGCGCCAAAATCAGACAATTGGATCAAATGAGATAAATGTGAAGAACCACAACAACCACAAAATTGCGTGTGACATAACATGATTTGGCCTAAAGGAGGATGGCAAATCAGTGTAGTTTCCTGCCACTTTAATCATTATATTTTTATTACAATGAGCACCGACAAAAATTCACAACAGACTGTAGCATTTAAAACAAATACCGAAGTTATTAGACACAAGGATTAAACATTTATGAGCATCAAGCCACATTATTTATACTTTCTCTGATGCGAACACCGGCGGCTTAAAGATAACATAACAGACAGCTTTTGTAAAGCTCTCACAAGGAATACGGCAAAAAACGTATGATAAAGAACTGTTCTTCGCTAAAGAGGAACCAAGAGAGACCATCATCATTTGATTTATCGCGACTTTTCATCAGCGTGGGATGCTGTCATGTTCAATGTGAGATGCCAAATGCAGAGATTGAATAAAATTTTGTACATTTTGCTCGCATGCTCGTTATGTTGCTCCGTACTCTTCATCCTGATTAGTTATAAACTTGATTATGGGTTGACAAAGGGTAAGAAATAGGGCATTTTCATTATTCACAATAAAATTTAATATGCAAACTGCCCCTTTAAACATAAAAATGCGGAGGAGTAACTAAAACTTGTCTAGCTGAACAGTTTTTCATGCTCAAGTTTGTAAGCCAGATATCAAGGTCAATCTTGAGAATAAAATGACGAGCAAACTGATAAAAAGAGTCATAATTTGATGTTTGCCCTGCTGCCATATGACCATCTTGTCTCCCATTACCTCCCTTATTAGGGACTTGCTAGATTATGAGCTTGAGGGGTCAGTACACTTGCAGTTTGATCAAGCATTAGATCCCGCTCACCTTTCTTCTAAACATTCCACATCAAAAGAAAATCATACCAGAGTATCCAATATATAGTTACACTCCTTTTTACCTTTGTCTTTAAGTTCTACAATATCTGAAAACTGTCAGACAAACCCCTGCGCATTTAGAAAAATTTGCTTTCTTGTGTTCAAATATCAGTAAAAATAGATTTATAATGTAATTGTTTTCTGTATATATTATTTTTCGATTCACAGATAAAATAGTGGCACAATCACAAGTCAACAAATTTTCCAAATTTCCCGTGCTATTTGATTCTAAGACACACATGCTTAGTACAAGCCAAGGAGGCTTGGCAACAGAGCTAGATGCCGAAATAAAAGGCCTTAAAAAGGAATTGTCCTATTATCAAAACGCAATGTATGAACTTGGTCAAAAGAAAATTAAAAAGGATAGCAAGCCAGCCCATTGTCTAGATGGATTTGGAATTGCAAAATGCCAGGTTAGTTTCATGAGTTCCCACATAAGTTAGGTACTACTCCCATTATATTGCAATTTCAGATAGATTTGCCATATTTATTTCCTCTGAACTAGTAATTTATGATTTGTAGGTTTTGCATGTTGCAATCGTGTGTGCTGGGTTCAAAGACAGCAGAAGAGTTGTGACGCTCATCAAATCAATGCTTTTCTACCGACGCCAACCTTTACATTTTCATTTTATTTCTGACAAAGCTGCTCAACTTGTATTAAAAACATTGTTTGAAACATGGAAACTTCAGCAGGGTATGTTTCAAGTACATTTATTCTTCAATTACAATATTTTCTTCTGATGAGGGAAATAAACAATTGCTCAAAGAAAGTGACCAATGCAAAGTTTTTTGTAATTAATTAGATTAAGGGATTCTAGCAAGATGATAAAGCATCATTTATACCCTTTTTGCATCACAAGACATGAACAGTCTCTGCCCCTGATGAAAAGACCTCTAATCCCCTCATATAGTTTGCTAATGTTTGTTCCTTAATTTTTTCGAAACAAATGCTGTAAAAAGCAACCGTCAAGGTAACAACATATCATAATTTTTTCATCAAAGGGGCATCATCCCAAACAAAATTTCCAAACCCCCATCTCACCTCCTTTTCTTGCAGCCCCCCCCCCCCCATATCAGTTTTGTTCTGACGGACCTGGATATTATTAAATATATTTTTACAATACATTAAAACTAATTTTATTGTTTGTATAATTATATAATGTTGCCATGTTTTTGTTTGTCATATTGCAACTACAACAATACTTTTCTTTTAGTTTTGGTTAGCTTTTATGATACTGAAAATTTGAGGGTACGTTTCTAACCATTTTGAATAAATCAATGGAATAAATCCAGCAAAGTGTAAATATTTTTCAATATTCATGGGGAAATGCCAGAAAATTGATCTTTTGCATGGTCAGTAGACATTTGAATTACAACAAAATTGAACAAAACTATAATGTTGTAATCATATTTGCATATTATAAATATTTATTTATTTATTTACATTTTTATTTTTTTACATATTTGGTGCTTAACATAATTTTTAATTCTAGGAAATGTCTTGAGAAATTGAGATTAATACACAAAATAACTCTTTTATTTATTTTAGCAACATATTGAGTGGATTCCAAATCGGCATTACTCTGGTATTTTTGGGTTGATGAAATTAACATTAACTGAGACATTGCCAGAAACTCTCCATCAGGTAAGTTTCACATTATGGTTTCTCTTAAATGCATCTCTTGTCAATTTTATTGTCAATACGATTCAGTTCTCAATAAGGGTGAAGTAAAAACAGCATCCCCTCACCCTACATTTAGCAATGTCACAATAGTTTTGATATTCCCCTGTACTGATAATCAAAATGCTATTTGACAATTCCAAGTTATATTTTCAAAGGTTGTGGTACTTGATACTGATGTATTCTTTGTGGCTGACATAGCAGAATTATGGAGCCTGTTCCAAAATTTCTCAAAAACTGAGGTATCATTTTGTTTTAAATATAGGATCTTAGACCTTTGAAATGACACCATTCCTGGTCAATCTTTATTTTTTTCTTTCACTTCCACCATTTGGACATCATTTTTAGTGTCTTGGATATCTGTATTTTCTTCTTTATTCTGCAAATATTGTTTCACTATTATGAGTTCAGTAACTTAAATCTTTTTGCTTTTGCTATAAAAATACATTTTATATAAAAAATTTACTAGTGTTATATACTTTTCTTTGAACAGGCAATTGGCTTGGTTGAAAATCAGAGTAAATGGTATCTTGGAAACCTTTTTAGAAATCTAAAACCATGGCCTGCTCTTGTATGTTTTGTTTATCAATTTGATTCAAAATATACCAAATGTTTTATCAATATTCACAGAGTTACACCTCGCAATTGTTTTCAGTATCAAAACATTAAATATAACCATTTGCTTCTTGATTCTCTAACTTGACACAATCTTTTCCTCATTTGTTTGATTTATATTCTTGGCTAATTCATCCAAATGAAATATTGCTGAGTAAACTTAAAATTGTCTGGTAAATGGTAGGTACCATGTCGATCTTATAGTGACTAAAACATTTCAGAAACATCATGATCAAAATTGCTTGAAAGCGAAACAGACGCAAGATACAAGCCCTTTTTCTAGAACATTCCTCAACTTTTAGTGATGTTGGAGAGAATGTGTCACTTACATAATAATTTAATTTTTAGGGGCGTGGATTCAACACTGGTGTGATTTTAATGGACCTAAGAAAGCTACGTCGTTTGAAATGGTCACATATCTGGAGACTGACAGCAGAAAAGGAACTGATGAATTTACATCATACTCATCTTGCAGATCAAGTAGGCTTTTATTTTTGTATGAGTCAAAAAACAATTATCCATCAGGTTGTAATATTTTTAAAAACTTTTTATTCAATTTTCAAGTTGTTTTCAAGAAAATAATGATCTTAGTCTGACAATTACCGCCACTTTGTAAGATGAGTTTCAAAAGTGAAATCAAGCTTTTTAGAGATGAATTTTCATCTTATTTCATCTGATTACTAATTTCTAATATTTTTCAACAATTAATTCAATTTTCACAGGATGTGATAAATGCAGCCATTAAAGATAATCCATATTTGGTTTATCGCATTCCTTGTGTTTGGAACATTCAATTGAGTGACAACACACAAAGCGAGGTATAAATCTCAATGTTTTTATTTTATGATGTTACATCATTTATTTGTTTTCTTTTCCTATTTCTTTGTCATCTCAGAATTTAAACCATTTTTTTTATTGTTTATTGAAATAATTTCTGAATCAACAAATTTTATCTGATGAAAATAAAGTAAAATCATTAATTCCATTTTAGGAATGTTATGGTGATGTCTCAAATCTAAAGGTACTATGAAAGTAAATTTGAAGAGGAAAATTATGTTGTTTTAGAATTTGACAGTGTTAAAACAATGATGTGCTTTTTGACACTACTGTTTTGCAATACCATTCAGTCTCTGTTTGTGTGGGTGACACAGCTGTAAGGTGGATTTAAGGGCAGATGGTTAGCTAATGAACGTGCGAGAGTGCCTATTTAGCTGTTGTGTTCACCTGCTAATCATCTATTTGTGCACAGCAGGAAGGCAGTAATTTTTGCATGAAAAATCAATGGGACGAACCAACAACTTCCCCAATTGCAAGTAGAGCAATCCTACCTGGGAAAATTACCTACTTTCACATTTATTTCAAATGATTGACTTTATTTCAACTTAATATATATTGCATGTTTCTCATTCATAGTTGATTCATTGGAATTCACCGAAAAAATCTTCTGCTGAACAGAAGCATGAATATTTTCGAAATATGTATTTAACATTTTTACAATATGATGGAAATTTATTAAGGTTTGTTTTTAAAACTTTAGTTGTTGATTGTTGTCTTTAAGCGTTGTAAGAACAGAAATGTTTAGTTGGCAGTTTTCATTTACATTTGAAAATAAGATCAAATCCCTTAGAAATGCCAACAGCAATTATGAGTTTTGTTTTCAATTTGTAATCTTGTAGGCGAGAATTGTTTTACTGTGACATTGGTGGAGAAAATGACGGAGGAAAATTGATTGTAAGTTAATATTTAATCGAAAACATTCTTGTAAAATAATATATTTTATATAATATTATATAATATAAATAATATTTGCAAAATATACCTTATCTATAAAGCAACATTGTGATTATCTTTGTAGAAAACTGTAGCTGACAATGATGTTTGCAATGATTATTTTGCTGAGCAACAACTTGTTCGACGGGTTCATCTCTACTTTTTGGATTTTAATCTAGAAACGGTAATTAAATCCTTGATTTTACCTTTCTTTTTACGGTAATTAAGACACTTTCTTTTTACCTTTTATTTTATGAACATTATGTAATAATTTCCCGTTTTTGAAATACAGCATTTAAAGTTGTTGGTAGATTGATGTGAAACGAGTTGTTAAATTCAGGACAAAATAAATAGCCTCGGCCCAATAGGATGGTGAAAATTATCAATTTTTCATTTTATCTTGTGCGTGGTAAATGGGCGCAAATGGATGGAAACCATCTTTTGCAAGCCTTGTCAATTCCGTGTAATAAACAAGTATAAAGTTCTCAAAAGAGGCCATCTAACTATGCTTTCTAAGATCAATAAGAGGCCATCATCATGTGATCACTGCAGGATCCACCAATTGTGTTGCAGCCTGTTATCATTGCAGGTAAATGATTGGTTTTGTTCGTGGGTACACCTCCTTTTTAATGATAACTCAATGCTTTGATATTTACTTTTTTCTTTTAGATAAAGGGTGATGTGACATTGGTTGCGCACTCATCAATGGATAGATTGCAGTTAGTTGAAGCATTGCTGAAACATTGGGAAGGTGATATCGTATAATATTCCAACATTTCTAACCAGAGTTGGTTGCTAGACCTACACAAAAAATTGAGCAAAGGATACAATTGAAATACAACCATGCCCTGATTTTCTATTTCTAGCTCCGAGAAAAAGAGCATGGTTGACCACGTTTTTTTGCTACTACGTTGAAGATGGCCGAGCCATTAATTTTGAATCAAACATGAACACTTTCTTTCTCATATTTGTCTGCTTTCTTCTCTTGATCGTCTTAATTAATGCTTAAATACAAATGGCAAATTCTTCATATCTTGCACCTTAGAAAGGCCACTTGTTTGGCTTATTTTTGAATGTTCTGAGATGTTCTTTTTAAATCTACCAACTACTACCAAATAAGTGAAAATACATTTTACATGCAAAGAACAATTTCTTACGGCCCATCTCTTTCAGAACTCAACAACAACTAAATATTTTCCTTGTTAAAAATAAATGACCTTTGTAAACATGATGCAAACTTTGATATTTTCTTAGGACCAATTAGTTTATCTCTCTACGCATCTGATGCGGAAGCACAGCAGTTCCTTCGATTCTCATTCAAGTCTCGTGTATTTGAAAACAGAAAAAATGTTGGTGTACATTTAGTTTACAAAGATGGGGTTTGTTTAACTTACACTATTTCTTTTTTCTTCATAATTCCGTAATAGTATCAGTATAATTCGCTTATCACAAAGTTCAAGTACAATGGTAGTATGAATGGTTTAGAAGTATGTTCAAAAGGTATCAAGTACAATATGCATATGATCGTTGATATGGTAACATGAAATATGCGACAGAATGACAGAATAGATGTAACAGCATGTTTTGCGTGTGAACTAATTGTTATTTTATGCCATTATAAGATTGGATGATGTTCCTCATCTGTTTTCAGATAGTTTTACGCATAAGCAAGGTTCTTCCTGTGCACAAACGATTCATGGAAATGCTGAAGATTTCGAATTTATTTGTGTGATATTTGTTTTTCGAATTGTTTTTTAGGATTTTTATCCAGTAAATTACCTTAGAAATGTTGCAGTGCAACAGGCAAAAACGGAATATGTTTTTCTGAATGATATCGATTTTTTACCTACTCCTGGATTGTATGAAAAACTGAAGTGAGTAACATCCTCTTTTTTATTTTTATTTTGCCTCTTTATTTTTTATCCATATTTCATAATAAAAATTTTTTTTCGTCTTTGTTTGATTGTGTCTATTGTGTTATTATTGATGAATGAAAATGCATGTAAAATCTATAAATTTTATTCTTTGCAGGATAAAAGCTTCAATGTACGACATGAACAACAAGGTAATTATTAACATAGTTTTCGTTTTCAAAGGTTTGCTCACTAATCAGTTCATTGACTATTTATAGCAATTCACCAATCTAATTCATAAATCCCCATGAACCTGCAAATTCCAGCAGCACTTTAATTTATCATCCGTTTGCTTCATGAGCTTTTGTATCATCTAAGTATTGCAACAAGCCTAATAGAAGGAATTTTTCTTGTTCACCTAGGAATTAAAATATGAGTATCTTTCCACATTTTGAGATTTAATTAATTTTAGTAACTTGGTAAAAATGTTTGAGCGCCATTAGAAATGTCATTTTCAAATATTTTTCAATCTCTTACTCAATATCTTGTCGCATCTAGGCAATTGTTATTCCTGCTTTCGAGACTTTTCAATATAAGCTCGACTTTCCAACTTCAAAATCAAAGTTAGTTGAGTTGCTGGATTCTGGAGTTTTATCAACTTTTCGGTGAGTAAGATGTTTGAGCACGTTGAAAATTCAATTAGATTTTGGAAATTTGATTGTTGGTTCAATGGTACAGTAATAACCTTTCCCTTTTACTGTCTTTGTTAATTCAATAAACCATAGTGCCACTGAATCAACTAATAGAATTTTTATCATCACATTCAAGGTACTCGGTATGGCCTCAGGGTCACGCTGCAACCAATTTTGAAAAGTGGAAGTCAGAAGTAAAAGATTACAAGGTGACCCTTGACCTAATTTTTCCTTTCAAAACTCTTTCTTGTTGTTTTCACCCTTTTTATATGACCATGGATACTTGTAAATTATAATTTGCTGTACTATATTGTTGCATATATTTGAGTATCATTGAGATTCACTGATGTATCATTGATATAAAATATTTAATTTTGTTCGAACAAGCAAACACCTATAGATATCATAATTGCGAATGTGTGTAGCATGTTGATTGATAAAAAATTTTGTATTGATTTAAACAACTGAAATGTTTTCCTTATCATCCCAATCTAGATTGAATGGGAAAAAGATTTCGAGCCGTATGTATTATTGCAGAAAGAGAAAATGCCCCTATATGACGAAAGGTTTCTTGGTTTTGGGTGGAACAAAGTATCACATATCATGCATTTGCATGCTCTCAAGTAAGGATAATGATGTAATCTTTAGATTCTCGTATTCAATAGAGCTGAAGTTTCGTCTAAACTTTGATAATACATGTGTGTAAGCAAAATGTCCACCCCCCTTTCAAGAATTTTTTTACTTGATAAAGTGACGTTTTCTGGCAGAAGTGGGGACCTAGAATGATTGTACATGACAAAATCATTTTATAATGAAAAACGTAATTAAATGATGAAAATATTTTCAGGTACGAATTCATTGTTGCTGCTGATGCCTTCATTATTCATATGCCACATGCTCCTTCATTCGATTTGACCAGCTACAGACTTAACAAGAATTATCGAAAGTATGTCCCCGTTTGTAATATTCTGCATATTTTATCACATTCCTATTTATTTTTGTCGGTAATCATGATGATTATTTTAACGATGTAATTTGTAATTCTTTTGACTGTAAATTCGTAGATGCCTTGCGAAAATCAAAAGTGAATTTACAAAAGAATTAGAATTGAAATATTCCGTAAAATTCACCTGAACGAAGGAATTATGGCGACGAAGAATTGATGGAAGGAAAAAAGCACGTTGATGAATGCATTTGAAGAAGCAGAATGAAAAGAGCAATTGAAGATTGGATATGTTGATGAATTGTTGGATGAACGAATGAATTCAGAGAAGAATGTCGGAGCAGGCCGAAAAAGGAAGAAAGAAAAGAGGAGACAATGAACTTGAGTATAAATAAAGATTGGTCAATGATCGATCACATTTGTATGATAGAAGATAATAGATATATTATTAATTTATTGCAACAAATACATAACCATATACATGTGCATATCAGAGCCTTTTGTCTTTTGTCTGATTTTTGTATCTCTTCGTTTCCAGTAGAGGCCTATCAAGTACAAGGGATTTCTTAATTTAAAACGGTACTTTCAACGCTTCGTATAATCTTAACTTTTTTTCAAGAAACCTCATCGCTCACATTCCTAGGTGGCCGATAGTCTGGGTTTTCTTTTAGAAATTGTCGCAACAGATCATGGGAGGGTGACGTCATAAAAGTCTTAAAGATGTCCCTGCCCATTTTAAAGGGAGGCGGTTAATAAAGAAAAAAGATGAGAAAACTCAAAAGCCTGCTTATAACAGCATGGTACTGCGGCAACGTTTGTTTTGATAAGCTCGAATTCAACTAAGAAGAGAAGGAAGATCAATTATTTCAGTTCAAACTACAAATCAAACTCAACACTTCTAATTCAAAATATTTGCAATTGCTTTAAGCAACCTGCCCTTGGCACTATAAGCAACATCTGCCTTTTTCATCAATTTTCACCAGGACTGCTCCTTCAAGGTAAGATAAGTTGGGAAACTGAGCACAGAACTGTGATACATTTGCGAGCTGATGCGGCAGCTGTGGCCTGATTTTCTCGTTATCAATAATTCACATTTGGGAAAAAGCGCAGCATGTTTGTTCATTACGCAAATTTGGGAGCTTTTTTGTAGTTGATTGTTGTAACTGCTGCTGAGACACTGTGGACAGGAAAATGTAAAAACAGAAGTAAAGATGCACGTAGAAAAAGGGGAATAACAGAACTAAGGTTAAAAAGACTGTGAGGGATGGAATAAGCATAGACCGAGACACTAAATAGAGGTGAAAAGAGAAGAGCAAAAGAAAAAGGTAGGTCTTGAATCAGATATTGATGTTAAGATGGACACCGAAAAAAGTTATTCCTAGACCATTCGATTCCTTGTCTCCTTTGCCAGATAATTTTTGAACTGTTTTACTTCCCCGCAGGAAATATATAATCCATCAGCTAATTCTAGAAACACAAGAATATGATGATGGTCAGAGAAACAAAGTTTATATTTTTTCCAAGTTTTCACAATTTTCTTTCTATCAATTTCAAGCATTCGTTATTTCGCCATTTTGAATGGCGTACCTTTGCAGTGCGATTTTTCAATAAGTTTTATTTTCAATTTTTAGCATTTTTAGGTGGGAAAATGAATTCGACAACAGTTTGCTTTCATATTGGCGAAGTCAGTTACAAATACAACGAGTGTGTGGTGGTTATTGCGTCCATTAGCATCGTATTGAATCTCTTTGGAACACTATTCGCTTCCATTGGTAACATATTGGTTATTTATGTCATACTTAGGAAGACAGCGCTCCAAAAAGCTTCAAACATTTTATTGGTCTGTTTAAGCATAAGCGATTTCGGGGTCGCCATTTTAGCACAACCATTATCAGTTGTCTTAAGACTACACGAGGCATATGACATTCAGCTATGCAGTTTAAAATCCACCTATGGCGCTCTATCGTTCATCACTGGCATTTGCTCTGTGACATCTCTCTCTTGCATAAGTGTCGACCGATGCTGGGCAGTTTCATCTCCATTGAAATACAAAACGAAAGACGAATTGGCTAAAACAATATACATTGTAATCAATACGATCGCATTTTGTATATCGACTGTTGCTGTCAGTTTAGCATACACTGGAATCATAGCAGCAAAAGCATTTATCGTTTTCATGCAGATTTTCATTTCGCTGGCATCTATTATCATCGGGATCTCTTACTTTAAAATCCATCGCGCTGCAAAGGCACGCAGCAAGCGAATCCAGGAGCTTAGCATCACAATGCTAGCTGTACAGTGTCAAGATGCTAAGCGCAACAAAACAGTAGCAGTTATATTGGTTACGTTTTACGTTCTTTTCTTACCAAAATTCATTCATAAGATATGCATGGACTCTGGTGTTCAAAACAGTGATTTTGCTTACGCTGCGCGCATCACTGAAACCATCATTCATTTAAACAGTTCATTCAACCCATGCATTTACATGTATACAAATCAGGCAATAAGGGCCGCTGTGAAGGAGACTTTATCAAACATGTGGCAAAGTATATCATTTGTAATGCACATTCTCAATATCAGAGCCAACAGAAAAAGGAGAAGACAAGTTGGTTGTGCTGATTAAAGGTATCTGTTGATGGCAATTAATTCATTTCAAATCTTAACCATTTTAATGCTGGAACTGTGGTCATTGCCACCATGCAAATTCCATTCTTATTCGATTGTTTAATCCACAGTTTAATTCGGATATTTCATGTTCATTGTAAACACAATCATTCAAGCCTTAATATTAGCTATCTTCGATTTAGCTTCGATATATTAGCCAACTGGACAATATCATAACGTATAGTGATGTGATGTGATTGATAATCAAGCAGAAGAATGTTGATACTGCATTGTTAATGGTAATGCCTAAAGGCTATGCATGGGTGTAAAATGGTGTAACTCGTATTGAACTATCATAATTTAACAATCTATATAAAACTTGTTATTAATATTGAACTTAAGATAAAAATAAAACATGAACCGTTAATTATGCTATATTACCTACGAATAATTCAAAACGAATTCTGTTCCGTTTTTTATTTTGTAATTACTTAGTTTCATAAACGTTCCATCTCTTCGTTTCCTATACATTCTTTTTTTGTCTTCTCTTCTATACAACAAAAGCATATTTGATCGTTTGTGGCATGGATAATTTTCTTTATATTTTGACATTTCATATGAATGATGAAATATGAAACAAAGCTCGTCAATTAGGCCTTTGATTGTTTTGCTTTCTTCCACCAACAATGAAACCGTCACCCTTGGTACCCAGTACTCTTTACTTGCAGATGTTACTTTTATTACTATCTCCTTTCTTTGCTTGCCTGTAATAGATTTGAGTCTCGTTTTCAGGCTGATGTATGACGTAATATGTGAACATAAGCATCGGTAACTTTGTAGCCAATAAGATGTTATGAAAGCAAAATGCATTGCCAAAAGTATATCAAATAGATTTTGGATTGAAATGTACTTCAACTGTTTGTTTGAGAGTCATTGTTACAGCAACATTGTTGTTTTCAACATTGAAATGACTCGTGATAGAAAACTTATGATGTAAAGTGTGCTTCACTGTAATTTGCAAACGAAAATTTCTTATAGCTTGTTGTTTGGCCTAGAATTTAAAGTTGCATACCTGTTTTGCTTCGGGGGTTTCCTTCTTCAATGAACATGAATAGAAAGACCAGTGAACTCTGGATTATGGTCCAAGTTAGCATTTCAGTTTGATAAATCTTTCCAGTTTTGTTCAAATGATTGCTAGTTTTGATAAAATCATATCACAATGCTTTATCATCATTCTCACCGTTAAAAAAAGATCGTATACTGAGTTTTGCGTCATGGCCTCTTATTAGTATAGAGCGCATATATGGTGCAGCCTCGTCTCGGGAAAGAGTCTGTGTTTTCACTTTGATTATTCAGAAATTCTTTGCATTTGACCGTTCATGTTAATGATCTTAATTAGTCACAGCATCATAATTATCGCAAACATAAGGCTGTTCTGTTCTTTCTTTTCAGTCTTCATTTGAAACTAATTTTAATAACCATTTCTAATGATCAATATTTGATACTTGAAAGCCATTTAAAGATCTTGCATCGATTCTGTGTTATTTCGCGCAACTATGAATACCCTGTTCCACAGATTAGAAACAGGCCTAAAATCACACCATTCAATTTGCTTATATCATTCTGTCTCTCTCTCTAATATTTCCAACTAGTTTTTCTCAGTGATGTTGGTCAGTATATTCCAATGAAAAATGGGAAACGTATGTAGAAAAACGATGAGCATACAGATGGTTATTTAAAGCTTAGCAATAGAAGCAAAAGCACAGGGCTTTTATATAATTGCATATAAACACATGCACCTAGATAGAGTGCATAATGTTAATGGATTGAACGAGTGCATTTGGAGGCGGTAAATTGGGTGTGTCTTCATGTCTAGTTTAGCTATATCACCACTGTTGCACCCACAATGTTAGAAGATGATTCTGGGTGATTTTGAATTGAAAGTTGATGGAAATAGATCACTGGCATTTGGGTCACGAAATTATACGCTAAATAATCTCATTCATAATTCACCTGTAATTTGTGTAAACTATAAAATGATATAGAAACCTATTTCTAAACCCAAAGAAACAACTTTAACCGATAATTTTTCATATATTATAAAACTTTAACAGTTACGCTTATTGAACTAAACTATTGTTTATAATTTTCTTGTTTTTCATCAAGGATGTTGTTTACTGACAAGTTACAAACATTGATTTTAATACAAGACATGTGCAACCAAGCGTGAAATAGGTCAATGGGTAATCATAACTTGCTAGGCCCTTACATTCACAATTCACTCCTCAATTATTCATCTTATGCATTCGTCCATTTCAATTTTTTTCTCTGGATTTTGCGGAATTTTCACCGCTTCCCTAATCGCAAATTTTGGAAGTGAATCGCAAAGAAATCAGTAAAACTAATTTCCTGCTGGTATTGGTTTTTATTTTGAAGAGTCATGGTATGATTCTTGAGTAATGAGGAGATAAATATCAAAAAGGTGAAATATGTTTGTTGATTTGAAAAGACAGGTATGATTTAAGTTTTCTTCTTTGGTATTTGATATATTTCTATTCTGTCTTATCTTTGAGATGTTAATGTAGAAACTAAGCTGGATTTTTACTCATTAAATT
The DNA here is from genome assembly GCA_964019065.1 of Catostylus mosaicus. Taxonomy (NCBI): domain Eukaryota; kingdom Metazoa; phylum Cnidaria; class Scyphozoa; order Rhizostomeae; family Catostylidae; genus Catostylus; species Catostylus mosaicus. The sequence goes on from OZ025198.1 coordinate 190,088, forward strand.
GAATGATAATATAACTTACCACCTTAAAATCCTAATTTATGCAGTCACACAATGCAAAATACACATTCCAGGTCAAAGCTATAAATCCGATATTTACGTTAGATGTGATCATAAGAAAACTCATCTCATGTCTGATGATGGCATTTTGTGTGAAAAACTCTAATATAGAAATGAATGTTCCAGCATGAAAGAGTGATGAAATTTTCTACACTAATAAACAAACCACGGAAAACTAAAATCAGGATTGTAAATATGAATATTTATTTCATTAATGTTCACAAATACAGATCTACTCAAGCCTTCTCATAATTAATTCCTTAATTTGAGGTTGAATTAATTTTTCAATCACACAACGTCATCAACATAAATGTTTCCCTTCACCAAATTCAACTGACGCCAAACTTTTCAAGCAGTCGATTTTCTAAATTCATTACGATCATAATAGTTAAAATTGCACGGCAGGAGATTCTTGCAAAGCATTTGTTTATGTGACGAATAGAAGAAAGATCCAATGGAATTTATAATGCAATATTTATCCTGACAACACGATCCATTCCTCTTTAGATCAAACACCTACCCAAGTTGCTTGTACTAATTTCAGCAGTTGCAACATGCATACAATGTGAAACAAGTAAGTAGTATCACTTAATATCAGCAGTTTAACCATTTCTTGCAAATAAGTCAATCTTCAAACGCCCAATTCCAAGATAATTTACGACTTTCAACAATCAACTGATTTCCAATGTATATTTGTTGCTGATGATTACGAGGAAATTTTGCATCACGTAAAATTTGTTGTATTTTGGAGATAATTACTATATACATCCAATACTTATGTTTGTTTTAACTTTTAGTAAAAAGTAATTCAACCAAGAAATTGGAAGAGCAAAAAAATGAAGGCAGCAAAAGTCGAGATACGGTTGAGATTCCAGGACTTGGAGTTGGAGGTCAGATCGACACCATGCCAGGAATGACAAATGGAAATGGTGGTGATAGTACAGAAGGATTTATAACACAAATGGAGAACATTGTTAATAGTCATCAATATCATGTCGGTCTTGATAATCCATTCGATTCAATTCACGTCCCTGACTCAGCACCACCAACGTATCACCATCCAGAACCGGATTATCATCATCCTGAACCGGATTACCACGTTCCAATGCCGGAATACCATCACCCTGAACCGGAATTTCACCATGATGAAACAGAAATCCATCATCATCACCATCACCCACAACCGGTTCACGTGATCCACGAACATCCACCACCCCCTCCTGAACCTGTGTATATCCCTATTCCAATAGTACAACCCCCACCACCGCCTCCACCCCCACCACCTCCACCACCTCCTTGCACAGTAACGATCCCCGTTGCAATAAAACTCAAAGGTCAGTTAGCAATCAAAATGAAATTCAATGCAAATAAAGATAAAACAGTGGATGCGATTGGACCAGTTAATGTAATGAAGGCCGCTGCGAGGACCGTGCTAGAATATCCAAATTTCAAATTCTCGCTTCTTGATTCAAAGGGAAAAGGAAAGTCAAAAACAAAAACTGGCACAAAGAGAGATGACATTGACAGACAAATTGGAATCATTGAGAAAAAAATTCCAATTCCAAGTTTATTGGTGCCAGAAGAGGCTTACAAAAGAGGAGTAATGGTTAGTTTACCAAAAGGTCAGCATGCATTCTTAAAATGTGCCGATAAGAAGTCTCCTGAGAAGAATAAATCAAAATCGAAATCAAATTCAGTTTTCATTACTGACGAAAAAAAGAAAGACCCAGATCCAATAATGATGAATGCTTTGAAACCGGAAGAAGGGAAAGAGAATGAAGCTGAGAATAAGAAACTGGTCGGAGACAAAGGTGACGGAGGCAAGAAGAAAGATGATGATGATGAGAAGAAAAAGAAAGAGGAAAAAGAGAAGAAGGAGAAGGAAGAAAAAGAGAAAAAGGAAAAGGAAGAGAAGGAGAAAAAGGAAAAGGAAGAAAAGGAGAAGGAAGAAAAAGAGAAAAAGGAAAAGGAAGACAAAGAAAAAGAAGACAAGATGAAAAAGGAAGCAGAAGAAAAAGCAAATAAGGAAGCGGAAGAGAAAAAGAAAACACAAGATGAAAAAGAGAAGGAAAATATGACAGATGAAGAGAAAAGTGGCGATGATAAAAAAGGAGAGAAAAATAGTGAAACAGAGGAAGAGTCTGCATTTACAAGCAATCTTGGTAACACGGAATTTGAATTGAAGATGCCAGATAATGTTGAGACTGCTTCTAATGAAAAGAACGGAGAAGTGAAAAACACAACATTTGTTGCAGATTCAGGGGAAAAGAAACACTCAACATCAACATCAACAACAACAACCACAATAACTACACAAACAAAGCCAGAAAGCTTCTCACAAGGTTTTTCTGATGCAAAAGTATTTGAAAAAGCATTGACCGAAGATTCCGATAAAGGAGGGGCAGATGATGTGCTGAAGAAGCAATTACTGTCCTTGTTTGATAAAGATATGATGGTATCATTATATAAAATGGCGATTAAGGATTTAATGGGTGAATTAGGCCTAAGAACATCAAGTAAAACCGAATCAGTGATGAATATAAGAGGAAAAATAAACGGATTAAAGAGGCAACAAGTACAACTAGAGCATCATTTCCCTGGGATAACAAAAAGTTTGATCAATTACAATAAATATTTGCCAGAAATTCAAAAATATGTAGATAAATTAGGTGATGATGACGATGAAACAGATAAAAAGTCATTGATTAATAGAAGATCAAAAACAATCAGTTCTGCGTTGAGGAAGATACTTGAAGAATTAAAAAAAAGAGATTTGGATGATGAGAAATCTTATTATCAAACAGATTCAGATGATCCATCTTATGATGATTGTGTCGATGATAATTGTAGGAATGAGAAACAATTAATCAAAACTGCACATGAATATTTTGGAAATTTAGATGCACTGGCAATGAAACCATATGAAAAGTTTTATAAAGGTGAGGAACCATCTCCAAATCACGTTCACAAGGGAATTAAAAGATCATCCAAGAAAATAATCAACAACAAACAAAGTGATGACGATGATAATGCTGAAATATCATTACGGGACTCTTTATTCAAAGCATTAACTGATGCATCGGGTGTTGATAATCCAGAGGCAATTGTCCAATTAGCAGGAAAACTACCAAAAGTGCCAGTTCGAATAACATTGAATCCACGTGGGCCATTAGCAAAATTACGTAGGCCCATTCAAATAGATCTTAGGCCCGCATCGGATAATGATGCAACTCCCGAAATAGTAGCAAGAACAAGTCCTGGTGTGAGTGTGGCTGTACCAAAAGGAATCTATCAAGATTCGGAAAGTGATCATCATGAAAGTAGCAATGATGCGTATGCTGACATGAAAAGAAGCAAAGTGCCAATCTCACCTTCAAATGAAGCAAAGCGTCATGCAATTTTGAGAAAGAAAAAGAAAGGATTCCATAAATGGGTAAAAAAGGGACAGTTACACTTGACAGGAAAATCTAGACACAATATTAAACATCATAAACGCAACCATAAGAATTTGCACAAGAAAAGACATAACAGGGTATCATTCCCAGTAATTAAAGAAGCAACAATGTCAGCTGGTTTGAACACACCAAATGAAAATGTGGAAACACCAAGTGAAGATAAATCTGCAATCGTTGAAAACAACGATCCTTATACAGAAATTGGTATGTAATATTTGATTTTGTATTAAATATAGTATTGAATAATCATTGTTCTTATTATGATATCATTCTAATCCATAATTAGCTCGGATTGTCCAACATCTCATTTGAATATCGAGATAATCCCTACTTGATTACATTCAATTTTCACCAAATTCCAATACTCATTATGACTATCTAAATTGTATCAAGAATCAATGTTTATTTCAACTAATAGTAAGAACAATCCAAAGTGGCAAAAAATGCACAGGAGTGCCAAGATGTTTTTGCATCTAAATGACAATAGCAGCATCATATGTCATATGCATATAAGGATTCTCATTTCCTCTTTCACGTAATTCATTTTTAATAAATTTAACAAAATTTGGCCATTCTAATGGTAACGTTGTTTTATTTGGCTGTTTTACTCATTTTTCGCCTTATTAAACATGGGTTACCATGGTGGGTTACCATGCAGTAAATAGCACCATGGAAGCTCTTATTGCTTGTACCCGAATGTAAATTTGTTGAGAACTTAGCAGTGTGTTAAATGCTCTGTTTAATATTGTTAATCATATAGGTCTCGCTAATCATGCCTCGCAAAGTTCAACTGCACCAACAGATGGTCAAAGAGAGTTTTCCAGTGAAAAAGAGGCTAGTTCCAGCACAGAGGCGGAAACTAGTGACAAGATCGAGAGTTCATCAAAGAAAGAAAATCAAGAAATTTCCGGATCAGAAAGAAGCAAAGATATAAGCGATCCCTACGCATCAATGGGTTCGTATTTCACATTACATATGCATTAAATTGAAAATTAGTTAAATCACATGTTTCGAACCTTTTTTCGAATGAATCTTTAACATGTGCAGAATTAGATATAAAACTATATCTAACTAATCTATCATTGATTATAATCAACTACATTTGTAAATAGCAATCATATATCATCATAATTTGGAGCTAATGCATGTCCATATCATAATCTCATAATGATATAATTATTGCACTAGCAAGTTTGTTTTCATTTTCTCATATTCAATCAATATCTAAAAAACCCTATTTGCCAAGAAATCTGGTAGCAGAAGGAATTTGTCCCGGATAACATGAAGATCAACCTACATTAACATACTTTACAAAGCAATTTAGAAGAGCAAACAGAAGAGAAATTCTATCCGAGTTCTACTTTGAAAATTATTTATACTGCAAGGTCATTAGCTGCGGCTTGCTTGCTATGTTTGGGCTATACAAAAATTCCATCAACTCTAAAACAATGCGTATTCTATTTGCGCCCGCAAAAAACTCGATAAAAGGTGCGTTGAAATCTTCCACCATCCTGAAAATATTACAATTTTATTGCATCATTGTATCCTTGCGACAGACCCTCCTCGAATCTTCAGCACAACCCTTTGCATCTGCTTGCTGCAGTCAAAAAATTGTCATCGCAGCACCAATCAGCTTCTGAAGTCATGGCAACTCATCCGTGACTGGGGTCGACGTGAAACATCTTTGCCGATTATTTGTCGCGGCATTCGCTTCAGGTTATTGCATGTATACGCTTAAACGTGTTAATAAACTAACGCCATAGCCACTTGATTAAAAACAATGTACTTTGTTTTGATAGGAGTTCCCGTGGCTGAAACTGAAGAGGCAGGCTATCGAGCTTCAAAGAAAACCACAATGGCAGGACTTCCATTAACAAACCCAACACAGAAGATGTTAGCACAGAATAGAGCAACATCAGCAGCCATAGGAAAGAAAGATCCATATGCAGACATGGGAACAATGGTACTTAGCCCTGAAAAGAGGGGAAAAAATAAAAAAGTATCATCACCAATATCATCAAGATCTTTCTTATTAGAGCGCAACAATGGCTCGATTGTATCCTCAGATGAAGCCAAAGAGGTAAAAGGGGGTGGAAAAAACCCTTATTCAGAAATGGGGGTTTCCATTGATTTTCCAGATAAGAAAAGCAAATCAGGTAAAGAAAAATCTGATGTCAAAGGAAAGGTTACAGCAGTTTCAGAAAGGAGAATGTTAGGAAATAAAGCTGATCCTTATTCAGATTTAGGGTCATCTTCAGTTTCAAATGATGAAAAAGATGAAAAATCAAATAGAAAAAGTGCAACGGAGAACGGGACAGCAAAGGCAGACGTAGCAGAAATAGCTGCAAATTTAAACAAATTGATCCAAAAAGCAAAGGAAATATCAGCAAAAACCTCACAAGGAGAAGGGGCAGCACCAACACAAGATAAAGTGAAAGGAATTGAAATAGGAAATGCAACGACTGCAATAAAAGATCCTTATGCAGACGTTGGATCATTGACAAAGAAAACAACCAAAAGTGTACCAGGTACAAAAAAAGATTTAGAATCAATAGTTGAAGCTCCACATGAAGAAGAATTTCAAGATGATTCAGATGTTAAAAGGAAATCAAACCAAGAGCAAAAACCAAAGCAAATATCGGGAAATTCAGTTACAGGGGTGACAGGGGTAACGAACAGCGAGAACCAATCAAAACCCCAAGAAAAGCCACAGGGATACAGGAAAAAGGATCCGTATTCAGATGTAGGGAGTGCTGTTGATATCAAAGAATAAAGAATGGAGGAATATCAACACAATAAGAATAGATATATACGAGAGTACACAATGAACTGTGATAGTTTAATGACAAAAATCAAGTATACACCTTCACTATTATGACGCGATTGGCTAATGTATGACATGGCTAAGACACTCAGATGATTTGAATGTGACATGCAAATTCTTTCCGATATGCTTTCCGATATGCATTCCGATACTTAGATCCATTATTAACCTCCGATTATTAGATCACACGTTTGCAGGTCATAAACACGTAGTTAAACAAGTAAAAAATAAAAACACTTACGGTTTGAAGGAAGCTTTGCTTTGTGGTAGCAACCATGCCCTTTTCAAAATCTTCAATTTGGCCATTTGTCAGGTCTTATTCCAAGCTTTAAATATGATAGATCTTTGTCGCAAAGTCAAAACCCTTGAAACAAACAGGTAGACAAGTCGAATAACAATTGCGAAAAGCTAATGTCCCATAGTGGCTCACCAATTAGAGAGGGAAGCAGAATAATACCCCAAAAGGCCTTGCTACCAAAATGTTCCAAAATGGGGTTCATTTAGAAGATTCTCGAGTATTTGAGTCAAATACAGTTTATCAAGGCATTTCAACGTATATACTCCATGAAAAAATTCTTCCCTTAGTGCTGAACATTGATATATTGCTGCAAAGACCTCGGCGTTATAATTAATTGAAATTTAAGCAATTGTAATAAACCGTATCTTTGGAAAAGCATACAGAGTGTCTTAATCTAGCTCACTATTTCAATTGACTCAATTTCATGAGTAGGAAATGTATTATACCAGACATTTTTAATGCCACTGAAACTCGATGGTATACAATTTCTTGATTAAAATTTTGGTCGATATTTCACAAATACTAAAAGCTAAACAATTTAAATCTTTTTTATAGTTTTTATTGATAATGTTGGGTGAACAGCACAATGAATGAATTTCATCACAGGAAAATTAGCAACTGGTGTTCGTCTGTGAAAATTAAAACTATCGTAGTCTTTATCATAAAATAAATGTTGATTTTTTGATCAACTAATTCTAACTGCTTGACAGTTTGAGCAATTGCTATTTGGTAAATATATAGAAACCATTTGTTTATAAAATAATTATAATCGAAAATGCTTTTCTTTGCATTTATTTCTTCCGTCGTAATAAAAAGAAATAGGAAAACAAATCCATCAAAATTTTGATTTTTGCTATTTTATGTAACTGAGGTGTTTTTTCAAAAATTGAATAACTGTTAACTACAGCCTTGAGAATATTCGAGTACTGAGAAACTGAGGTCCTGCTGTTCTGCTATCCGTGATCCACCGTTACATTTAGAGCAGGATCGAGGTTCAGTGAAATAGAGGCCATTGTTGTTGTTGTCAATAATCGAAGGGAGAAAGGCACTGAGTTGAGGAATGAACGGTTGCCTTTACAGCAAAAGCATTTGATTGTTTCGAATATATCAAGGGGATAAAACAAATAAACGATAGACTAGATTTAATTTGCATAGACGCCGGTTTATTATCTATCATCTGAAATAAGTCATAAGCTGAAATCTTGCTCAGCTGAAAAAGAAATTGGGTTGAGTGTAGCAGAAGGAGATGGTTTAAATTTGAGACGGCGTGAGCATAGACAAGATGGATGTTCCGTATGATCCAGCTTGCCCGTTATTAATCGACTCTGATGATGAAAGTATTGCAAGCGGTGATGAAGATATCGTGAAAAAATATGACGATCTAATATCAAGGAAGTTAGATGGGCAATTTAATCAAATTGATGACAGTAACAATAGTTTTGGAAATAAAAATGAGGCAAGATTTGTTCCAGCTTTTGAAGATGACAACGAAGAGTTGTTGAATTATTGTCTGAAAGAAAGTGGATTTTTGACAGATGATGACATGGAATTGGAGGAGAAAAACCCCACAAAGGGAGAAAGTAACATTGTGGAAGATGCAAATGAGGATGAAATGTTAGCAAAAGTAGACAGTGCTTCAAGAACTGAAATCAGAGAAAAAGAAAAGAAGAAGAAAGAAGAAAAGGAGGATAGTGAAAGACAAACAAAAAGTCAAAGGAAGAAAAAGAAAAAATATAAGACAAAAGAAAAATCTAAAGAAAGGAAAGAAAAGAAAAATAAGCATGCATCATTAGACTCTCCAAATGAAAAGAAACATAGAAGAGATTCAGTAAAAAAGGAAAGAGATGATAAAATTGATAAGAATTTGAAGCATAAGATGGATGATAAAGAAAGCAAATTTAAGATACACTCAGCAAAACAAGATGGCAGGAACATCAAGAATAATGATGATGGTTTTGATGATGATGATGATATTTTTGCTTCATTAAGCCTAGATGATGATAGTGATGCATTTCCATTAAGTAAAGTAGAAACTACTCTTGAAAAGGAAAAGGAAAGCTGCATGGTAAAAGTGGATCAAGGAAAGAACAAAGAGAAACAAATGAAAGATAGTGAAGATAAAGAAAGATCACACAGTAAAAACAAGAAAAGGCAAAGAGAAGAAAACTCTAAAATGACCATTGATGAAAGGAAATCAAAAAAGAAAAGAAAAAGGAGTAAAAGTAGCCACAGAAAATCAGAAAGCTCAGAATCAGATGAACCAGAAATAAAGAAAATGAAGAAGAAAAAGCACAAGGAAAAATCATCAGACAAAGATGAACAAAAGCGCAAGCGACGGAGAAGTGAAAATGTTAAATATGAGAGAGGAAGGAGTGAAGCCATGAAGCATGAGAGGAAAAGGAAAGATAAGGATGAAATTAAAGAAGAAAAAGATAGAAAAGAAAAGAAGAAGAAGAAAACTCATGATCAGAAAGATGATAAAAAGTCACCTCATAAAGAAAGAAATCATGGTTCCAGAAAAGATTCAGAAAATTTGTCTCTTGTGAAATCTCATTCAGACAAACCAAAACATGAGAGAAGGAAACATCATGAAAATGAGTCAAAAATGAAATCGAAAGAAGACGCAAAGAAGATTGACAAAAAGGATGAAAGTGAGAAAAATAGAAGGGAAAATGACAGTGCAGAGAGACGGAGGAAACACTTTGAGGGAAATGAGAAGGATTTAGAAAAGAGCATCGCTGCTAAAACATCCAAATCTGAAAATATAATTAAACCTGAAAAAGAAGATGAATCAAAGACACATAGGAAAGTAACAAGTAAAAGGGACATTGTTTCTGATCATATTATCAATAAAAGTAAAATTAAATTGGATAAAGAAAAAACTGTCATAGATTCAGATACAGATAGTGAATTTGAAAGACTTAGTGACATTGAAAGGGAAATTGAGAAAGAAAAAAGTGATAGCAAATTCTCATCACCTGAAAAATCAGCTTTAAACAAAAATGATGTTGACACAGAAGTACCTAGAAACATTGAAAAGAGCAATGATAACAAAATTAGTAAAGAACAATTGAATAGAATTTCTAATAAATTAAGTACACAAGACAACAGTGACATTGAAAAGGAGGAAAATGAAATTGAGATGGAAAAACCAACAGTAAAAGAGATTACTAGAAATGATGAAGCTGGCACTGAAGATGTTGAAAAATTACCTTCTTCACGAGAGAGCCAAGAAAAAGTCAGTTTAGCACATAAGAATGCAACAGTAAATGAAAAAAGGCCATTTAAACTGTTAAGCAAAGAAGAGACAAAGAAACTACAGGATGAACTTTTGTCAAAGGAAAAACATGTTAATACAATAGTTGAAGTTAATGAAGAGGAGATGGATAAAGAAGCATCAATTGAGATGAAGGATGAGATTGAAGAAGATGTAAGAAATGAAGAAGAAAATTTGAATAATGAGCAAAATACAACAGAAAGTGACAATGAAGATGCAAACAATGATGAAATGAACATCGATGGACAACAAAATACTCAGTAAGTGTTCTAAAGATCTTTTTTGAAGATGGCATAAATAAGTCTATATAGTCTATTCTTATGGATATTTACTGGTTTTCCTTCAATACAAATGATGCTGTTTAATTTGTGTTATATTTCTCGATCTGACAATATCTATTGAATATCATCATTTTTCAGTACTATTTTGCAAGAGGCTTTCATTTCATTTTTCTTTCGTTATGTTTTATCTTTTATTTAAACAGAAAAACGAAAGATGATTTATTTGATGATATATTTGCAAAAGAAGTTTCTGAGGATAATGATGATTATGATCTTGCAAAGATGTATGAAAAAGTTGAAGATACAAGCCCGAAAAGCTCATCATATAAAAAACAGAAATCAACATTTGACAAGAATCAGAAACTGCCAAAAACTGATGAAAAGGAAATAAATAAAGTACAGTCTCCAAAGAAAACACCAAATTTAAAATTAGAGGATGGTAAATTTATGGGTAAAAAGACAAAAAGTCCTAGAACAAAGAGCCCTAAAGCAAAGAGTCCTCAAGGAACATTGATACCAGGGCTAGAACCGATTTCGATTCCAGGATTAGAATCAACCAAAAAGAAGGAAAATATTGAAATCAGTGAAAAAGTGGCAGAATCCAAGACATCATCCAAGATTCCATTGCTTTTTGATGATGATGCTCGTAGTGAAAAATCAGATGGAATTGCAAAGACACCAGAGTTTTCCCCTTCAGATAAAAAAGGGACAAAGAAAAAGCAACCATGCACACCCCCAGAGGAATTCACAGGAGAACAAGAAAATAATCAGTTTGACCGATATTATCATTTGGAAGCAAGTGATTCGCCATACAACCCAGAGGATCTGGCACCAATTGATATGGGACTTTCGCCAAGCGATGCAAACGTGATTCAACAAGAAGCTCTGAAAGGGGCTGTGGAATTGAAATTAAAAGATCCATTCTCTGGGTTTGAAAATCCAACATGGCAGAAAATCATTGAAGCTAAATCAAAACATGAAGTAAAAAGACAAAGATTTAAAGCTGGTGATTCAAATGAGAAAGTAACTGAAGGAAAATCAAAAGTACAACCAAAGTTGTTTAAAGAGGTAAATTGAATTGAGCAATTGCTTATATAATTTAAATAAACACCTGATAGACTAAGAAGAGAATGACGGGAGGCATTCCCCTGGCATAGTAAAAATTGCACATCAAAGGGAGATAAATAGACAAAGATAGACAAGAAATAATGAAGCAGCTAAAACCAATATAAACAATTCAAGTGTCCATTTTTGCTAATCTCTCGTCACTTTTCCCCCCTTTTTTATCTAGTGTCAGAACCAACCAAATACAATGCTTTTTTTTAACTATTGATTAACTATTTTTTAACAACAGTTTTTTTAACTGAGTTACTAATTTCTGAAGGTAAAATTTTATTTTTTCTGTTTTTGAAGCCCTTGTTACAAATGTTTTGATCTGAAAATCTTTTGCAGCAAAAATTTGTGAATACACTGGTGCGCCAATCAAGAGTAGAACAAGAATGCAAACAAGTGTTAAAATTATACTACAAATCAAAAGAAATAACAAAAGATGAATACAAAGAAATTCTTAGGAAGGCTGTTCCACAAGTATGACATTTAACTGTTTTTCAAGTGGTGAATTGATAGTAAATGTGAACCCAAGAACATCCCAAAACAATTAGGCTCGTTTGAAAAAAGCTGCTGAAACAGCAATGCAAATTGTGATTAGCATACTTCTGCCCCCCCCCCTCCCATTTAAAGCACTCAACTATATAAATGACCTTGGGGTTTCAACTTCTGCCTACATTATAGAGATAAAACTGATTATGATCATGGTCAATGCCCTTTTTATGGCATGTAGTTCAGTGTAATGCTTACTAAATGTTCAACCATAAAAAGATTATGATCAGAAGCTAGAGGGTAAGTGTTGGGCAGCTTCGCAAATTTTTTAATTTAAAAAGTGTGAATAGCACCTTTCCCAATTTGTCAACTGTTTTACCAACTCGAAGTGCAAATACTTCCGACGATACTGGAGATAATGCAATTGTTTCAAAGAAGATTGATTAATCTATTAACACGTTATGCCAGATATTTTCGTTGTAAACAAATCAGAATGTCTTCTTCCATAGGTGACAATGTCAAATAGTCCAATTATTCCTGAGAAAATTCGATCATTGATGAAGAAATTTGTATGCAAATGTAAAGGCCAACGGCTCTTATCAGGAAATGACAAGCCAAAGAAGAAAGAAAAGCGCAGAGTGCATGCGAGCACAGCCCTCGGACATGCTTTGACATTTCCAGGTGAAAAACGGTTCAGATATTTGAATCCAGATTTGCCCATGCCCCCCGTATAAACATTTAATGAAAAGCCTTTTGTTGTAGGATTTTGTTAACGATGTAATTGGATTTGTCTTCTTATCAAACATTAACGTTGGTTTATTAAAACAGTTTTATCATGATATATATATATATAAATATATGTGCCCTAACAACATCACTATATTTTGAGACTCTTCCAATATGTTAAATTGTTGTTCCTTTAATAAACAAGCACATCCTCCCCCCCCCCCACCCATAACCTAATGCCTGTATGAACTTCTAATTGCCTCAATGAGTGAAAATCAGAGCTGTACGAGTCTCCTCCAGCAAGAATATATCCTCCCTACTCACCCGTAAAAAGGGTTTCAAAACTAAAAAAATTATTTACGAGACGTCCATTATCTACGTTGATGTCAGAGGCGTCCAGTAAATGCCCAGAATTGAGCCATCATCATCTTTTTCTACGCTCTCAGCGTGTGTCTGTGTGTACAAAGCAAACAATGTCTTGTGGCAAACTAAACAATATTGCTTTTATTCTTGTCAATGAGGTCGGATTACGTAATAGAATGCGATTTGACGTAAAAACAGAGGCTTCAAGACAGTCTTCACAAAGTTATTTGTTCAAATCTGTGCGAGTTGTTGTTTAGCTGTGAACTGCGGGTGAATAGGGGAAGACACATAGCGAGAAAGTGGTTTGCAAGATCATTGGCGGTAAAGGGCATCGTTCAAGATGACGGCAAATGAGTTTGGGGTGGCTGATTACATCGTATTCGCCTGCATGTTGCTGATATCAAGCGCGATTGGAGTTTACCATGCATATGGAGGAAAACAGTCATCAACAAAAGAATATCTAATGGCTGGCAAAGGAATGGGATGCTTTCCAATATTCGTTTCCCTACTGGCATCGTATCTATCAGCCATAACATTGCTTGGTGTTCCTTCAGAGATATATACATATGGCGTGCAATACTGTGTTCTTATTCTGTCATATTTCATTTTATGCACAACCGCCGCTGTCATTTATGCACCAGTGTTTTACCGACTCAATCTCACGAGTGCCCATGAGGTAGCTATTCTCCATTGTTTTGTTTTGAATAAGGAAGAAGTTTTATATCAATGCATTTTTATGAAGGGTTTGAATGGGGGATTCGTTAAAGTTTTGTTGATGTTTTGGGTTGCGGGTATAACAATCAGGGGCAATAAAGCAATGATATCATTAAACTGGCCCCTTTCGGACTGGCTATTAATTACTGCTAATTGAATATTAAAGTTAATTGGACCAAACTGGCAATGCAACTTGATGACAGGGCGAATATCAAATAACTAAAATATGTCGATCAGATAATTCAAAAGGTACTGGGATTGCCTCATAACACAGCATTACATTGGAGTCCATGTTTGTGGTCATTCAATTGTGAATGCTGACAATCCCATTTGCACCATGCTGTCAGATTTGATTATAGGAGAACGGCATTGTTTAATGTTAAATTAGGTTCATTTCGATACATCAATTCTTCAGACCATTGAAATTAGATAAGAATTGTGGCCAGACCGCAAGCTTCAATTCCTCTTCATATACATAATCCTGTGGGTGTAAGATTCATAGTAACCAGAGTGCCAGTTTGCAGAGTATGGCCAATCTTGACAAGATCTTGGGTGCGACAACAGGCCCGCACTTCAGGTGCAGGTGCGCTAAGACCGTGTAATAATCGCAAGGTGCGCCACTTCGCTTTTAATATCCACTGCACAAACATGAAAACTTCAAAACCTGGGGGGCACCCAGGTGCGCTTTCCTAGGCATTAAAGAATAATCTTGGGCGCGCCATTACCATACTCTGCATTCTGGCTCCAGTTTGCAGAGTATGGCCGATCTTGACACGATCTTGGGTGCGTCAACAGTACCGCACCTCAGGTGCGGGTGCGCAAAAACCGAACAAAAATTGTCAGGTGCGCCACTAAACTATGGGTACCACTGCACAAACATTAAAACTTCAAAATCTAAGGGGTGAGCAGGTGCACTATCTTACCCATTTAAGAATTTCTTGGGTGCGCCATTGCCATACTCTGCAACCTGGCATTACATTACATCGCATTACATTACATTGCATTGTATTTTATTAAATTAAATTACAATACATCATAATCTATCTTTGAGATGATCACTTTAAATTGTTTCATTTCCTTTTTCAGTACCTTGAAATGCGTTTTACACCAGGAGTTCGTTCATTGGGTTGTTTCTTGTTTATGTTGCAATATGTAAGTTCAAAATCATTCGCATTTTTAAAGATAATTTGCTTAGTATAATTTGACCACCTCTATTATGAATTATCTCCCTACTGCAGGTCGAATTTTTCCTGCCCAAACTATTCACTATTGAAACCCCTTTTGGTGAAATACTGAAAATGCACGCTTTAACTTCTGGAAACTTCTGCCCTTTAACCTCAACACAAATACCAATTTCATGGATTTACAAAACACGTTAAACTGTCCAACCTGTTCATGCACAATGCGAATCAGATTATGGTCAATATTGTCCTATCTTAAAGATTTGGTGATAACATGAGCCTGTGTTATTTCATCTTTGTAAATATACTTGTCTTTGACCAACAGAGACAATTCCTGCTCAACCAGACAAACAAATTTTATGCCAATTAATTTTGAAAAGGAGTAGTACTTAGAGACAAATCTCCTTTATTTTCTACCAAATCACTTTGTTTTCAACGAGAATGGTTGCCACAATAAATTAACCCCATTAATATGTGTCTTCAAGCCGGGTACACACCCTTAAAAGTTACCCTTTCCGTTATGTTTTTACTATTTTTTTGTCCTTGCCAGGTTCTGTACCTCTCAGTCGTTCTTTATGCACCGAGCCTCGCTTTGGAAGCAGGTATGTAACCATAGTAATATAGAGTAGAGAAACAAGACATTTTGAAAGAATTTTAAAACAAGTGATAATATCGCAGCCAAATATTGAAAAGACTTAGAAAGGATTTGCTGACCCTAAACAAGGTCAAACCAGAAAAAACAAATAATCTAGGAAGGAGGCCACAAAGTTCACGTTAAAGTGTTTCAGAGCGTAAACACTTTTAGTCAGACCATTGACTGTTTTATATTTCTGAAGAAGGAAGAGCGATAAGACCTTTTTATGCGAACACTTCGGCATGATTAAGTTAGATTTTCTCTTATTTCTTCAGAGTTTAGATTCCTGCCGATTCTCACCTTCTTAATCATTTCACCATTAAACGTATAATTATTTTTTCTCCTTTCAAACCCTTCGTAGACTTGCTTGCAGTGGCGTAGAAACCGGGTGGCCTAGGGGGCTCGTGCATCTCCACTTTTTTCCAGCAACAGCCGATTTGCCTCTTCTTCTCTGAAAAATGCCCATTTTACCATAAAAAGTTGCTCCCTTTTATTCTTAAAAGTGTCCGTTTCCATTATAAATATGTCCCTTTTTAACGTGGAAGGGCCCATTTCCTCATAAAAGTGCCTAATCTCATCGTGAAAATGCCCCCCTTTTATCGTGAAAGTGTCCCAATTTTGGATGCCCCTATGGTACGAAATACTGCCCCTTTTTCGATGCGCCCGCCACTTTTCAAAACGTTCCAACGTTCCTGCTTGCTTGGTCGCCAAGTCTAACCGTGAAAAACTTTCAAAAGAAAAACTTTGTGAGCATCAATTTAATAGTGAGTTGGCAAATAAATCATGTTAAAACCATTGTTACTGTCTTCAGTCTTCAAATGTCAAAAGGTCAAGCCCAATGTGAACTATTGATATGCTAAGACGTCTTTACGAAACCAATTGACAAACCTACACTCGTAAATTTTAGACATTCGGTCTGTGAGAATATGATCTTTGAAGAGATTAAATTTCTAAGCAACAAATTGCACATTGCATTCTCATGGGTGACAATATGCCAGGTAAGAGACTTTTGAAAAGAAAAAAGCACAGAACATGGCAAAAATGGCAACTTAATCCATGAAACTGAAGGGCAAGAAGCATTTATCTCATACGACTATAAATTTGTTAAAAAATTCACCTTTTGCATTTTTTTGTGATGCCGTCATCTTTCCTGCATATTTTGTGATGTGTTGAAAACAAATGCCCCCCCCCCCCCCCATAGTGTTTGACTTCTGTCTAACGTCCTGGTAAGGGGGGCCTTAACAGGAGATTAGTGAGTAAAAATATCCTGATCGATGAGTTTCTTTGGTTAACTTCTAGTTGCTGGCATCCCTCTTACAGCCACAATTATTACAACGGGAGTTGTATGTACCTTCTACACAACACTGGTATGTTTTTATTTCATTTCTTCGTTTCATGATATTTTTCACTTCGTCGTTCACATCTCAATCCGCAATCCCTCCATGATAAAATCAAGAAAATATTACCGTTCCATGGCTGAAGACTTTGGTTGATTCCTCTCCCCCTCCCCCCTTGTTATACCCAAAAGATATATATTGCCACATCCAGCCACTGGATATTTCCTTCGTTTCTGCTTTGCCTATTCCATTTCTGTAGGCCATTGGTGAAAAATTTGTTTTGCAATAAATAATAATAGTTACATTTGCTACCCTTAAATGTAATCAAAACGTGCCCCGTCTGTCAGTTTTCTGTTTTTTATCTATGCTGCAAATATAATTGCGAGTCTCTGCACCTGGGCATTGATGACTTATTACCCATCTAATTTATCTAAAGGGAGGAATGAAAGCGGTTATTTGGACAGACGTATTTCAAGCTGGAGTCATGGTTCTAGGGTTGATAGTTGTGCTTATTGTTGGCACCATGGAAGTTAATGGATTTGGAACCGTGTTTGATCTCGCAAAGAAAGGTGACAGATTGAAAGTGTTCGATTTTAATCCAGATCCAAGGATTCGCAATACATTTTGGACACTATCTATTGGAGGCGCCTTCACAGCAATGCCAGTG
>OZ025198.1:212500-397500 GCA_964019065.1 Catostylus mosaicus
TGTTAACATCTTTAGAATATGATGTTTTCGAAAGATTTCAATGTAACTTTGCAAGCTTTCTTAAACCCTGAGTATAATATTTGAAAATCGGCTGTTTTAAAAGAAATCAGTTTCGGTTTATGAATAATTGACGGTTGTATTAAGTTGAGAAATACCGGGATTAACCTTTCTTGGCAGAGCAGAATCTGAGTTAGAGTTAGTGCTGCGGTTAAGGGAGGATTCGAACCGGCCACCACCGGCTGAATTGTTAGAGTGTCAACGCACAAAAGCATGGGCTCGATTCCTTTCAAAGGCACATTTTTCTCTTCTTTCGCAATTTATTTTTCAGTTCGTGATTCACATTCTGCTGTAGTCGAATGAACTATTTTTACCGCAAGTATTGTATTTGCAGACAACATCCTTAGAGATCCAATATGCTATAGCATTCATTTGCAAAAGCGAAGTTCAACGCTTTGTAATTCTATGTATAGTAAACAGTTTATTCATGATTTTTAGGCTGATGTAATATCATAGAAAACAGCGTAAGACCTAGCGCAAGTTAACTAAAACAAATAATAAAGGCAATCAATGCATTATCAAAAAATATAACATTAAAAAATTACTTACTTTGTTTGCTTCCTTCATTGTCATGTACAATTTCGAGCGGTTTTTTTGTTTGTTAACACTCTACTCAGCACTTTATCGTGGTGCCTACCAAATAAATGGAGGAAATTTCACTTAAAATAATGTTGATGATAAAAATAATGATTTCCTAGATTGTGTTGGTAACACTAAAAGAAAAGGAAGAAGCGAAAGCAAAGGAGATGGAAGAAAACGAAAAGCAAAACTTAGATCATGGAATTGTTCATCATGAACACACAGAATGAGGAACATGTTGATGATGTCATATTGGCAGCATAAGTCTCTGCTGATTTCTGGCTTTTTATTCTTATTAACAAAGTGTCAATAGTAACCAATTATTAGTTTTATCTATAGAAACATAAATCAGTCCAGATTTAAGTAGTATATCATGTTTATAACGCATGTTTTTTTGTCAGCAAATGGAAAAAGAAAGCCAATCACAGCCATCATAATTTCAAGCATAAATGGGGGCACGAGAGTCATTTTTATCTTTGAGGACCTCCTACTCTGATGATCTTTAAGCTCTCTGGGTTCTGCTGTCCTTGGGCAGCTAAGATTCGGGGATTTCTCAAGACAGACTCTGCTACTCGGTATTTTCCATTCAGTAAGTCTTATGATCACCTTCTCACCATTACGCTCTTTTCTTCCTTTCATCCGAAGGCTGTAGCTCACAATATTTGCGCAAATGATTCAACGCGCCATCTGTACCCATTTACACATCCAATGTCCCAATATGGTTATGCTACCCCTTACATTCAGTTTAGTAACCATAAATTAATCAACATTAGGGTCATATTTCTCTTTAATAATCACCTTTTTGTCAACTTTAATTGAATCTTTTGTATTTTCGTAATATTGTGTTAATTATCAACATAAAAGTTTTAGATTTTGTATTATGATATTATATATGATTTAATGTAGTTCTTAACTTGATTTTGATGATTATTATCAAAGCAAATATTATCAAATGAGCTTCTTTTCCTTTGTTTTTCTTTGCCAACAATGTGGCGATCATTGTAACACTTTCGAGTCCATTTATTCCCCCATGTGGAGACGCTTGCTAAACAGTTTCGATTCCATTCCATTTAACATGCGTGTGATTGCTAGATGTAAACAAAAAGCGACAAACGTATCAACATTACTTGTGAAACACTATTCTTCTTTCTTGAATAGTAGCTAACCAGCCAATTTTACGACCCCCGTCAGTATGATTGCCTTTGCTTTGGTGGTATTTCAATTCCACCTGCCCAGGTCGTCGTTACTTAACATGGACCTTATTTCAAATGGATCATTTTACATGTTGGAGATAGATGAAGCGTAGATGCAATGTAACAAAAGTCCTGGGAAGACTAGATCATGATACTGAATATATTTCAAATTTTCACTGCCCGTTAGCATCACTCTTTGTATGGGTCCTATCTGATACGGACGATGGGTTCCGTGGAGCAAAATTGAGTCAAGTAACTAATATATGATATATATGATATGAGAAAATGTGTACTAATGCCTTTTATAACTGGAGACAGATCAAGATGGTATCCTTGGCTATCCATTATAGAAGTGCTCGTTTTAATAATTTATAAGATTCACTCTTAATTCTTATTGTACAAAAGCACACTTAATTAGTTGATGTCAGACTTGGTTATAAATGACATGAATCATCACCGTCAATGCATCACCGTCAATGAACGCTGCTGTCATCAACGTGTTAATTAATAAGTTACCAGACAGTAAACATTTGAAAGACAACGTTGATGAAAGGGCTCTTTTAAGACACCATGGTTTGGGGGTGTTCACTCTGTTAAAATAATCAACAGGCCTCTTGTTTAAAAGGGTAAAAGAATAGAAACAATAAAGCAATTAACGGGGGCATTGGTCCAATAAGTTAGTATCTTGAAAGAGGGTATCTATTGACGAATATTCAATAGATTAGAGTTAAACTGGGCATAAATTATTGCCCATGAAAAGCGATGGAACCAGAACTGGAAAAGTGAGGGGGTCAAGGGCGTGGTCAGGGGCTTGGTTATAAGATTGTCCATGGCCGCGCCCCTTAAACTCTCGAGAAACGCAGAAAACGCCCTTTAAGCTAAATTTAGAAAAGAAGGCTTAAAACCTCACCCTTTTGTGTTATAGCCCGTCTAAACATTTGCTTGATCGTCTATAATATTTGAATAAGATCGTACGATTTAACAATTAAATTGACTGCATCTTCACCTGCTCCAGAAGTCAGGATTAAACTTTGATTAAATTCAGCAGATGTTTCTTAGGGATATAATATGACTGATTCACATCCATTGTTATATAAAAAACAGTATACCATACATATTAATAAAACAGATTATTTCTAAAAACAGATTTTGGTTGGGTAATTAACAAGGACAGCATGCAGTTTTATTTCCCAGAAAGCTCCAACACAATTTTGCCTTCGTTCAAACAGAAAAGGAGAACTGAGGTGCAATGAATGACAATTTCTCTGAAACATTCAAGGGGACATTTGGATTACATTCTGCTAATTGGCTACTTAATTTAACTGCTTCTTGTTCACATTAATTATTTGCCCCCTCCTTAGCCAATTTCATTTCCTCTACAAGCATGTGTATGCATTGGAGAAAACAATTTCAAAATCAATTTAACATTCTAGAAGTGCTAGAAATCACGATGTTTTGAAAAGTAGAAGGAAAACGATGC
Source organism: Catostylus mosaicus (assembly GCA_964019065.1). Taxonomy (NCBI): domain Eukaryota; kingdom Metazoa; phylum Cnidaria; class Scyphozoa; order Rhizostomeae; family Catostylidae; genus Catostylus; species Catostylus mosaicus. Next base: position 215,810 of record OZ025198.1, read on the forward strand.
CGCAAATCTGGTAATTTCAAGGTCAAGGATTAGGACAAACATAACAATAAGAAACTAAGTAACAGTAGTCCTGTCATTTAACAGCGAATTCGCTTTCAATGGGCTAGGTCTAGTGACCTAGGTATAAATCTGAATATTTAGGCTTCAATGGTGCAATTAATCTACGTGATTATATTTGATCGATTAATTCACTGTAGAGTGGTACAATTTTTGCAGATAAATTTGCAGGAGGTTTCATCAAAGGGCAATCGGGGAATATGTTTACGATCGTTGAGATTAGTACTTTTTTGTTTTCAGGTAGGTAAAATCATTTTTGGAAGCTAAATAGCTAGCAACTCTCCACCTCCTCTTCTCCCTCTTCCTCCCCCCGTCTTCTCCTAAATAGGATACATTTAATAGATCTGTGTAAACAACATTGTCACATCCTCTATACATCTACTGTGCATATATGTAAAAAAAACGTGATACTGTATGCATGTTTGTATGAACTGTTTGCAATTATAAAGGAACAATGGATGGTTGTCTACGTTGCATAGCCTCTTTTTCGAAACAAGCCTCGTCTCCCAACTAGGAAGCCAAGGCACAAACTACTGGTATGGAAGGAGCATGTTCATACTTAGATCCCGCAATTGTGCAAGGGGAAGTTTAGGGTATATTTAACCCAGGTGTCTTCGAGCTGGGTTTCTTTGTGATTAAAATGGCGTTGTTGCTGCTGCTTAGGAATCCCCCCTAGGCACAACCCTCGCGACAATTATGAGACAATTGAATCGAATCTGATTGGTAGTTGACTTCATTCACAAACACAAATAGTCACGTGTTTAACACAGAATCAAATTGGATAGAAAGCATAGTAGGCGTAAATCGAACGATTCAACCGTCGGAGCGGCGAAACGGAATCAATCCGAAGTGAAACAGGAAGCATGATTTCAGAGAAATGATTAGAAAGTGAGGGTGACATAACCAGTTTTCATTTTCGTTTCAAACATTCTTCAATTTCAAACTTTCAAACACGAATATTCTCCGGACGATCATAAAAAAGATTATAGTGAAGAGCGGTTGACGATCAATAGAAAGGATTTAAACAAAGACGAAATCATGGCAGATCGACTAATGATTGTAATATTATTGTTCACTATCGCTGTATTTGAGAGTTATAACTGTGATTGGATACTGCCATCTTTCCACTGGAATATCAGAAATACATTGTAAGATATTTTTATTTAAATACCCATTTTATTATTGTTCTACTGTGTGGTTTTAGGCCGATTACAGTTTTACTAATAACAATCGCTGCTTTGGTTTTCTCAGCAGAACACACGATCCGTTATCTTTGGTGGAATTATGCTAGCTTTCTGCCATTTCCACCATATTTGAATTTACTCAAACTCATTGATTTATTATCAATATTGAATATAAGCGAAGGCCGACAAACATCTCTTTAGATGGATCACAGCTGATCGAAATCTACAATGTCTATTTCATAACGATTGAATTCAAGTGTTGGGTGGCCGTAAGCCTTCTTAATTAACAACGCCGCTTTTGATCGCGTGTAAGATACGGTTTCGTCAACAATTTTCTTTCCATTAAAACACACAAAAGGCAAAGGATATATGACAAGTTCTACAATATGTTCCGCTCTCTTTCGAGAAAAGGAACCGCAAGACACACTTCTATTTGATGAGAACAGAAACCGATGCATCCGCCCACCTGTAAAATTACCTAAAACTATGACGTAAAAGGAACACATTTAAAAATTGCCAAAAATATTTACCAAATCTGAATTTCATCATATCGCAATGTCACAGGACGGAGCATTTTCTCATGAACTGAAACAAATATTACTAAAGACCTTTTTTTCCTTTTCAAAATGGCCGGCTTTGAATGCTACGCAAAGTTTCGGGTCGATACTTTTAAGCGATTTATTAAACTGCATTAAATTTGAACTTCCCCATCTATATCCGCCCATCTCTTCTGTATATCTGTATATATATTGTGCCAATTGCAAATATGATCTTTGGTAAAATTATACATCAACGATGCAATAACATGCTCCTTAAAATGTCATCAGGATTGCAAAAATACCGCCCATAATTTGGAAAGAGGTGGATTTTGAAACCAGAAGGCAATATCATGGTTAATTCATTGCAGATTTAGAGAATACGGTCACATTACGGAAATTTGTGGTATTTTTTACAGTGGTATAAACCTCAGTCTTTTTATAAAACAAAGCTCTGCACATGTTTTATAATTAATCTTACCCCGATCATATGAATATCTCCTGCTTAGGCACCAATAAATGTTGAAATCACAAAATTTCAAAACATTTCATGAAGACGAAATAAGAATGTTTCGCTCAAGACCATTCTAGCGGAGTTAAAAGAGTCAAGAGTTTCCTCATAGCAAAAACAAGTCATGGCCTTCTCTTCAACCAAACCACTCCCTCTGTGTTTGTTCCATGTGATGTTTTACCTCTATGCTATTTTTAGCAAATAATTTAAATTATCTGATATAATTTTAATAAATCCTAATAACTATTTTATGCAACAGGAAATAAGTTGATGATTAAGTTGGTTCTTTATTGATATTTTTTAATAAGGTTCATTCAAGGATACAAAACTCTCTGTGCCTCAAATCATAAATCAAAAGTTATATAACATCCCATTTGTCTGCAATACAATCCTTGAGACTAAAAGAAAATAAGTCATTGATAAAAGAATTGAATAGAGGACAATTTACTGGTTGGATCCTACCAATGACTCAAAACTATGTATTGTTATGCAGATTCCATTCACAGAACAGTTTTCATGGTAACCCAACTTGTTTTGGTGTATCTAAGCACATCGCAGACACATCAAAAACTCATAAAATAACACACTTTTTGGTAGTTTTATCTTTATATCTCAAGCAAGAAGCCTCTCAGATATATCCATTATTCTTATCATATATAGACTATCCCCCATTGTCCCCATTTAATACATGTTTTGATGGTCGAGTTTCCCCTTTCACTTTGTCAATAACAATAGACATCCACGAACTACAAACATCAATATTTTATTTTGAAGTATGAACATCTTTTCACCATTATCAACAATTTACCTTATCAGCATCCACAGATTTAAGCAAAGTTGAAAATATGCAAGTATTTTTCAAAATGTTTTTATTATTCGTACCATTGAGTAAAAATATTGAAGAAAGGAACTGAGTAAGGTTGAAGCAACAAAGTAAATATAAACATGCAGAACAACTTTTTGTCAACTTTCATTGAGGGTGCATCTTATTTGACCTTCACTGGCTACCAGTCAAACAAAGCATATGGTTCAAAATTATGCTGCTTACTTTCAAGTGCTTGAAAGGAAAGGCACCTGTGTACTTACATGACATGGTAGAGAGGTATATGCCTAACAGAACCCTCAGGTCGAGTAATGCCTTGCTGTTAAAGTTTCCTTGTTTCAAGAACAAAACATTAGGTGCTAGAACTTTTGCCTATGCTTCAGCAACTATATGGAACAGTCTTCCTTGGGGAATTCATTTTATCGATAATATTTACAGTTCTAAATCATCCTTAAAGACTTATTTATTTAAATTAGCATATGATATTTTGTAATAGTTTTTCAAATGTAAAGTGTATAGAATATTGTATTATAGTTATGCACTTTAATCATATAATAATAATAATAATAATAATATATTCCTTCAATTCCCCCAAAACTTGTAAGGACAATTTTAATTTTGCATGGTTGGCAAATATTCTCTTGAATTCATTTACATATAATGGTCCTTGAATATAAAAAAATTTGGCAGCTTTATTTGGTAGTTTGATCAGATTTCATTGGATGGAATTAAATTTGGCAACATTTCCCATTCAAAAATATCTCCTTTTGCATCAGCTGTCATGACACATGTATTGAGGTTGGATGTCTTAAGTTCAATTTGAGAGAAAAGTGAACCCACAGATCTTGATGTGGTTGTTAAATCATTTTCACAATCCATCCATTGTGGTGTCATTTACTCTGTTTTTCGTTAGATTTTGGTTTTAGATGACTATGCAGGAAACCAATTTGCCTGAATTGCATTTTAATGCTTTTAGTGGGAAATAATTTCCCTATTTCTCAAATGAAATCATTTGCTAGGGTCACTTTGAATGTAAAGCTTTTGATAAAAATAGTATTGTGCTGCATCCAGTCAATGATGATGATAAGCAAAAAGGGGTGCTTGGATAGACTACGTCCCATCCCCCCCCCCCCCTGAGTATAAAGGGGTTATCACATTTTGCACTAGAAGTTGAGTCAGCTGTATTTGCCTGAAAATAATAACTCAAAAACCTCAGATTGCTAATCCTCCACCCCTGTTTAGGTTTCCTCTTCCTTCTGGTTTTAGATCGCTTCAACTCATTTTCTATCTGTTGATTTCATCACATCATTTCAAACGATTATCCTTCAAACCATTTCCATTCAAGTGTCTTATTTCAGTTGTTTCAAAAGCGTAGGCGCTTATATTCTGCTAACCGTTAACCTTCCGTTAAAAGTATTAAATTCCAACCAATTCGGATTATAAGGTAGCTTATTTCTTAATCATCTCTGCTTCAAGGTTTTAATTTCATTATTCTTTTGCATTTATTACCCTTTGGTGCCATGGGAAGATTGTCAATACGATTACAACATTGAGGATGCTCCTGAGGGCATCGGTTTTTGGATTTAATGTGTGGAACAGGGCAAACGTTACAGCTGAGACTCTCTGGAATACCTACTTATACCATGTTAAAAAGAATCGAGTAGAATCCTTAAATGAATCTAGTAAAGTCCTTGGTAAATCGAGAAGAATCCTTGGATGAATCCATAGTCATCTTTGACTTGATATTGTTACAAGGTTCTTGATAAAAATTAAAGGATTTCCTGGTAGTAAAACGTGTTAAAAAATTACATCAACTTTTCTTGAGCCTTGGGCATATATTTGCTTTAGTTCATTTCCCTTACTATGAAGGTGTGTTAGTTGTAGGAAATATCATGATTAACCTGGAGATAACAATATTCCAAATCGATTGAGGAATGGTATCGCTTGTTACGTCATCCAACCACGCCCTAACACTTCCTTTTTCGAATCAATCAAAAGAGAAGGATTGCAGACCTTTCCCACTCTTGAAATGCACTTCGAAAACCGCTACCGTTATAATATGCTCTCTTTATTAAATTCTTCAACGCAAATTTCAAAACTTTGGCCATGTTTGAAAGAGAACTTTGGAATCGTGCGGATAAAATTTTGACAAAATGTAGGTATATGATGAAAACGTTGCATAACAATATATTTAACGATACTTAAGCAGATGCTAATGGTATCTGATGAGTCAAAGATAACACTACTAATCTTAATCGTTAAGAATATTCGGCATCGGAAGACGTGAAAAGTTTTAGGCACGCATTTGCTAAAATATGCAATAAGTTTTAATGATTGATGACAAGGCATCCTATGCTAATCTGTTCTACAAAACTTAATACCAACATGATGCCCGCATTCTCCATTGATATAAATACCACTTAATCGATGCCACGACATGCGTCATCATCTAGCATCGAATTGTATCATGGATGAGAATACAATCGTTGTTAATGTATGACGTGCTACATGATAGCGTGCCGTAAATCTGGTGCGAGTTGCATGTAAAAGGGGGCCTTTGCTTTGCGTCAAGGCCTGCGTGGGCCGTTGCGTGTACTGCGTTTGCGGATTTGTCTTAATCCATAGGCGGGTCAAACATACGAATACAAATTATGCCTTTGTTGTATTTATAAAATGTCGAAACAAGATTTCTGCATTTCATATTCACCGAATTATCTCAGTTCTGTTGAGCAAATTGCATTTGTGTTGTTGATTGTGGTATTAGCGCGCATCCTCCAATCACCATTCAAATCATGGACAGATTAAAATTTAGGAAAACAAACACCGAATTAGAGCTATCCAGAGAATAGTTACGAAATCTTTTTTTAAACTGCAATTGATCTTTTTAGCAAAAAACCTAAAAATTTTCACTTCATTTAAAAAGTTCGAAATTCTTTAAAACAACTGAGAATAATCACATAAGGTTGTAATTACAAGATTGCATCAATATCATGCATTTTGACGGTAATGAAAATGAACCGCTGTGAAATTTACTCCAGGTTTTAGCCAGCGTTTTCAAACTTTTCCTTACTAAAGAACACGGCCTAAATTGGCTTTCTTGTGATCCAGTCCTTATTTAGTGTTCGTGGGAATGACTATTTCAAAAGTCGGAATCAACTAGCAAACAATCTTCCCATTCATTCACAGAGAAAAAGTAACGATATCATGCCAGAGAAAAAGTAAGACAACGATATTATTTTTATGTATTCCTTAAAAACAATTTACTCCCAATCAAACTAAAATTATCGCACAAATAAGCGAATTGAAAGGATACCAGCAATACATTGTGCTTACGTAATGACTTTCATTTTCCCAGAAGACATTATTTATCAGTTCTAAGAACCAATAAGTTTCAGAATTTTTAATTAGATCTTTTCCCATCGAAAATATATCGCGTTTTATTTAATTATTCTTTTTAATTAACTGTGGGTTTTAGTGCGTTTGTTTACCATTATTGCAGTTATCAGAATCAGTAAAAACATGTCGTAACGCAAATAATGCTTCAACAAAAAATGTTGTTTTGCCGCTGTTGTTATCTTTGGGAAGATCTGACATTGAATCATATCTGTATTTTCAAGACTCATTTTGATTTTACCTTACAATGTTTTGATGAGACATTGAAATGGAATGCTGGGGGCTCTGGTCGCAGATTTGTTATTTTTGCAAGCAATTTTATTGAATTCAACAATTTTTCGTTGATATAATAGTTTCTTTATCCTTTCTATTTGTTGTTCTGTTGCTCACCGTTACCATCCAACCCCTTTCATGTCGAGGAAGCATCTCTCAGAAAGACAAACAAAAGCAGAGATAAAGGTCATAGGAAAAAACAGGAAGACTGAAGGCAGAATGAAATGAAATAAATTTGAAAGCAGCTTGAAATAGCAGATCCGTTGAAGCACTTTTGCTCACGGAAATCTATTAGTTATCAGTTTAAGCAGAATGGACGGATTCATGCCCAAACATGAATAAAAATATTGTATTTTTGAACTTCCAAGCAATTATTTGACTTTTCAGCTCAAACATCAGTTGTTATTGTCAGAATGTTTGATTTGGACTCAGATACGCTTCATAAAAGGAAAGCCTAGAAGAGATTAGTTTTGTTATTGCGGGTCCCTGTTATGTATTAAAACGAGAAATGGCTTGTGGGGTGGTAATTAAACACATCATGACAAAAGATAACTGTTGCTTAACATGAAAATATTAAATATTGTCATTTCAAATCCTTGTGGGTTTTTCAATATAAATATAAAGAAGGTTATCTTTTCACGGGAAGGGCAAACAAATTATAGAATAAGGGAAACTCCAGCATTATTTTATCTAAAAAAATCCGATTTTGTCCACTAAATGGATTAAGGTATTTAGGGAGGGTGTTTGTTCTTGTACAAGATATTTTACCAGTTGTTATTGTCTGTTAAATTCGTTTTTGTTGTTTTAATTCAGGTGAATGGCAACAAATCTTATGAAGTAAATTTATTACTCGAGTTCAGTTGCACTCAAATGTATAAGAAACTTTTTTGTAAGAAACTCCTAGTGATGTTCACTTTATTAAAAAATCGCACAAGATTAATTTTCTCATTAAAATTTCATAAAATTGAACGTACTTAAATTAGTTTAAAAACTTTAATAAACACTAAGTGTGAAAGCTGCCAAATTTATTGATTTCAATTTGATTATCTGCAGATTTCAGAGGACCAACAGTAAAGGAGAAAAACAACTGTGCAGAGATCCAGCTCACATTTACGTTGATTTCGGTTCAGAGTTTTATTTCATTTGCCCAAGCAAGGTAATGGATGTAGCAACATCCAAAGCTCGAATACAGAAATACGACCTGTTTGAAAATATCCATATGGTAAATGAGGATGGTTTCAACAAATGCCAAGTTGATCGATCGAATAGTTTACTCGTGAAATGTGACAGATCGATGAACATAAAAGCCTTGAAATTTGAACTACTCATGTTTACAGCCATGAATTGGAATGGATGGTCCTTTAAACCAAATAATACATATTACTTTATAAGTAAGTTATTTCACAATAATTTTGTTTCGTCACATCTTCACATTTCTAAGACCACGTCAATAGGGGGCAAGGGGTGTTGGCAATTTTCCCGTTCTGCATCATTTGAAAGATGACCATTCTGCCTTGTTCTGGCATCCCATTTTAACAAATCAGAAAGCGACGGCTCTGTGCATTGGAAATGACAGTAGCTAACGCGAAAATAGTCTAAAAAACCTAAGCCAGTCGTGCTTGTCCGGATTTTTAGGTGAAAATAAATGCCAGCCAATCCGAGTGACGTATCAAGGAAACCACTGGTTGAGAGGGTCAGTTTTTATCTCCATGTCTTACGTATTTCCTGGTCCAGTTTCCTGGTCAAGTAATCACTGTCAATGGCACGGCCTAACCAAAATTGAGATTAATCTCGTACCATTTAAGTTAGTCAACTGGCCTTATATCCCCTTCACTTGTAATCATATCCTCTTTTAAATCGTGTGGATTCAGTGGTTCTTTTGCTCTAAGGCGGTGTAATTAAAATTCAGCACTTGTCACAGATCACATCTGATTTATATCGATACCAAGTCGTTTAACTTTTCTTATTTTAAACAACATTGGTTTTCCTATTAATTAAAGGCACCGTCTTCTTATAGTTCAGCGCACAATGCCCCTTTGAACGCCGATATTAATATTAAAGCCATAAGGTAAATAATTGATTGACAAGTAGTACGATTTCGGTGTCAAATAATAATTAAAGACAGTGGGCAAAGGCAGTTTCAAGTTACAGCAATTTTCCAATCAAAATGCAAGAATGATTTTCCTTGTACCCGTGTTGATTATGTTTGGTAACTTATCTGGATTCTGTATTTTATTAAGATTGACACAACCTGTTTTCGTTGCATTTCAAAAGCTGTTGTTTGTGCAGCCGCGGTTGTAGTTTATTCATTGACATTAGTGGTTCCCTAATGTTTTATTCAGTGTTTGCTGTTGCATATATTATACACGATGGACAGTAAATTTTACGTTATGACAGGCATTATCATATTAAATATTAGTTATTAGACTGGTGAATGGAAGAACCATGAAATGGAAGTGACATTATTATAAAGTTTTTGAGTCATATGACACATTTCTCACATCAATCACTTATTTGATGACATTATTTGAAGAATGGCTATGGTCACATTCAATATCATAACTAGATTCAATCATCCATCAATCAATCAACCAACCAATCAATCGATCCATCAATCAATCAATCATTCAGTCAGGTAATCAATCCAATAATCCACAATCATCATCATAACTATAACCATTGCAATTGCACCATTGCTTTACCCATCCAAAAATCATTTCCTGTGTCACATCATTATTTTAGACACATCAAATGGATCAAGAATTGGATTGGATCGAACTTCTGGAGGAAGATGCAAAACCCACAACATGAAACTCAAAGTGACAGTTTGTCATCCTAGTAAGTGGTATTTTTTCCATTGGACTTGTAGCATATAAGCCAGGAAGGAGCAAAACTTAGTGATCAGTGTTAAAATCAAATTTTTGCAAGGAAACAAATTGCTATTTTAGTGGTGGTCTGACCAGGCACTGCAGAGCAGGGGGTGGCTGTGGACTAAAGCACCCCATTTTTTTCATCAGTTAGAACAAATTTTTCAAGGATATGAAATGTCTTTGTCTTTGATTAATAGTGCCAATGCACCTATCTTTCAAAGTATATAACTATTTCTTCAACATTACTTGAATATTTCACTTAGGCCAAAAATGTTCAAAATGCAAAGACATGTGTTGTGAAAAACCTCCGACAACAAAGCCACCAACAACAACAGCCACCACCACACAAACAACAACAACTAGAACAACAATGAAAAAAACTACAACAAAAAAGGTAACAATGTCTAAAAAACAGCAAAATGTGCCAGGTAAAGACATGTACAAGGTTGTTACTAAGAAGACTGAAACTGGAGAAAAACCAACCCAAAGATCCACAACTAAAATGGAGAAAATTGAACCTATGACAACTCAACGTCTATCAACAACAACCACAGAATCAAACAAGGTTAAAGAATTACCAAAAGTGAAAGTGAATGAATCCACAAATGTTCTAGCCTCAGAAAGGAGGTATGAAAGAGAAGGAGGAGGCAACAAAGGTAGGTGAAATCAGTAGCTTAATGTCATAAAAATAAAGACACATTGTTAGAGATGAGTTTAGAAATTGGTCCAATGTTGATATTACCTCTTTCTTTCATCTTTCATCTTTGAGAAGTCTCTCCAGTGTCATTGAAAGTTTCCTTATTGGATAATGCAAGGGTATGAGGACCCAGTATTTTCAAAATTTTATCCATTGGAGGTTAAATCATTAAATATATTTTTTTTTATATATACACATATTGATATCAATATAATAATGTGATACTTTTCATTGAAAAAGAGACTGCTGTGTCATGTAACAATATTCTTACATTAATTATTATTGTACTTGATGTCACATTTGTTAGGAGTCTATGAATTTCACTTCTAGATTCCGGTGCAAGGAGTGGAACCTTCATTGGGATTGGCATTGGGATTGGCATTGGGATTGGGATTATAATTGGTATGGTTGTCTGCATGGGTATAATTTTTGTCAAAAGTCGAAAACTCAACTGCAGGTAACACTTTGTTTTGATTTATCTCAACTTAAATTGTTTTTGAGTCAGTTGACTTCAATCTTTAACCTTAAATCACCTTGAAATATGTCTATGTTCTGCATGCCTGTGTTTTATTCTTTCATCATAAGAGGTTTTTGACATTCAGTCATTTGTTCTCATTTATTCTAGAAGTGATAATGTTCTTAAATGTGAACAATTGAACGAGAATGGTAGATCAGCATCAAAAACATCAAATCATTTGCCGCCACCTGGTTCAGATGCCAAATTTTCAAGACTGCAAAGTGTAAGTAGCACAACATCAGGGGGCTCCATACCAGTAGCAGTATAAGGATTGATGTTGTGGGAAAAGAATGTGTGGGTTTTGTCACAAATATGAAAGGTGTAGAATGAGTGACTGGATAACAGGCGTTGTTGGAAAATGGCTTGGTATGAATGGATAATGATCTGATAATACCAGCAACAGGAGGAAAGGCAAGTTGTAATGAATGGTTGTATTAGTAATGCAATGGTAAGCAGAAAAGTTGTAGTAAGCAGAAAAGAAGCTATGAACTGTGCAGTAAGATTCTATTGTGCTGAGAATGAAGTAAAAAGATGTGTGATGTATCCAAGGAACAGATGTTAAAGTCATATAGCTGGAAGGGGAGGCACAGCCCTGAAATGAGTCAATTTGAAACCAAACTTCGACAGCTAATACTGTAATTACCCATTCCAATGAACCACCTCTTCATTTCTCAAACATTCATATACACTTGCAATGACCTTTACTTTCAAACCAATTTTGAAGAAGTTCTATTGCAGTTTTATGTAATGTAGATGATAAAATTAAATGAAGAAAACGCTTTTCATTGTTTATAGGCAAATAGTTGTACATTATTAAATAAATATATGCTGTTATAATTAAGAACAATATTTTCACTAAGTTTGAGTTGTTAAAAGATCTTTTACCTTTTAATGTCATAAAGATTCACATGTTTTGCATTGTTACTAAATATACTGTACCCATCAAAGTTGATATTTTCATCGTTACAGTTAGAGTCCAAATAAAAGAAAAAAAATAGATTATTTTTAGGCCATGGGTCATGGACTGCTGCATTCAATTAAAACACTTGATTGCCAGAAATGGAACACCTCAAATAGGGAGCCAAATTAGCGATGAAAAATATTAAAAACAGTTGTATATAGTAATTCAATCTTATGGTTAAGTTGCAATGTTTTTTCTTGGCTATTTGGTGAACCCTGTTTCCATTTCATCATAATAAATGCAAGGCTGGCACCACCAGAGGGACTAAGGGGAGCAGGAGCCCCCCCCCCCACTTCCTGCTAGCCCCTCCCTCGGCACTTCATTTTTGAATATTTTAAGCACTGCCTGCAGTTTGATAATTTTCACCTCCAAATTCATTGACTGTGCTGCAATGAATCGATGAGTGCCTGGGATTTAGATACAGATATAGACAATTTTAAAACTAAATGTCCGACATGTAGAATTTCGATCGTTTAACTCATGTTCTTTTAATTACATTCTAAGCCTTCACATTTGCTTGTTTGATGTGTTTTAAGGGTGTGGACACATTTTTAACCGAAAGAAATGGGCGTGGTTGGCAAAAATTTTCTGGGGGTCAACCCCCTGACTCCCTGATCATTTTACTTGCTGTCGGCAGGGGACAATAGTAAACCCCCCTCAGTTTCTTCTCTGGCACCATCCCTGAATAAATGCAGGCACTACAATTTTACTTCTTTTAACAATGTGTTCTATCAGTCACTTATTATTTTTTCATGGTATGAAGTGCTATGTTTTTGTAGATTATGAGACCAAAAATTCTAAATGTACAGTCGACTTTTCCTCTCTTTTTCATTCCTTTCTCAATTTTTGAAACATGAATATATCATGAGAACTGGATGGTCCACCCATGGCCCTTTTCACATTCTAACCCAATCACAGAGGCAATACAGTTTTTGCAAGCGTAGGACTGTGCCCCGGGTCTAATTTTGTAAAATTTTAAACATCACCTCAAAATTTTGATAAATTTAGGCGCAGTTTCCCAAAGCACCAAATAGAAAAGTTGCGTTATATTCGTATTAATAATAGTTCGAATTCTTTGCGTCATGTAAACGTTCGAATTACAGATACTTCGAATTGCAGGAACATCGAACTACGAAAGTTCGAATCATGAAGCCTTTTATGGTATATTCAAGGGACAAGATAGCTTGATTTAAATAACTGAAGTGAATTTACTATGGTTGATTGTAATAGAATTTAGGCCTCTCCCTTTGGTCCCGAACTGACAAAAAGCGTCTCTAATACATAACTAAATCATAAATGGAACCCGACTTTTACCTGAACGTCTAATAATTCAATTTATATTTCTTCTTAAAGAATGAAATGTCATACCGAGTTCATAAATTCTTTAGAATAACCAACTCTGTCTCATTCTTTCTCCCACTCTTTCTCGCTCTTGTTTTTCGCGCCTTCTTTTTGCCAAGTTGTCAATTTCACGCGCCCTCGCATGTCCTTAACCACGCATGGTATTCTAACCGCATGCACTTACGTCATAACTCCATTTTGGACCTTCTTGCATGTTAATATTCCACATTATTTTGCGTTTTTGGGTTACCTTTCCAGTTATAGGAGCAATCCTAATTTATTAGGTTTCACAACGGAATCTATATCTAGCTTTTTACTCTAAAGCTAACGTTCTAAAGAATCGTAAAACATAAAACAATCGCTTGAAACAGGAAAAAAACTGGCAAGAAGAAAAATTCTTAAAATCGTGTGAATCATTTCAATTAAATCTAATATAACACAGTAGACTATAAATTAATTTTAACAAACGAATAAAAAGCTTTAACTCAAACAGAAAACATTATTTTCTTCATAGAAGCTATTCGTACTGTTTTCTATCATTCTACATGATTAAATTGTCCTTACTTGCTACATACTAATTACATCGTAATAGAATTGTTTTCACCTCCATAAAACGATAAAATCATTCTACCATTTAAAACCAATATACATATATGCATTATACAACTTACATAGCTTTTGGAGGCGTACTTCCCAGTGGCAGCTCGATGAAGAGGAAAAGAGCCCAGTAAAATAAAGGCTTTAGACTAAATGGAAAGGGTGGATTCCGTTATCTTCTAGGGTATATTATCCTGAACGGAGAGAATCTAGTTGGTGAAGATGAAGAGATGGTATTTTAGTGGAAATAGTAAATTAACTCTATTTGAAGTGCAAAATCTAAAATTGGAATTATGCTTGGTAACATAATGCATTTGCCAACTGTGCGAATCAAGGCATCAAAACTTAAATCATACAAAATCATACATAATCATACATAATCATTCTAATCATTCATACTCATACATAATCATTCTAAACATTCTTTCAGTTATGATTATGGATTGGAAGATCATGGAAAGCCAAAGGATGTTGCAACCCAGTCGCAAATATACCGCTTTGAAAGCTATTTTGTCAATTTATCTATTTAACTTGATATTGAATTTAATTTTTTCTTATCAATTGTCTTTTTGTTTCTTTTATTGTTCTTAGTCCAGGATGTTTTTTGTTTCCACGTGGGTGAATAACGTGGCCTTTCAATGTCTTTTTCTCAGAATTCTCATCATTGCTCATCGCAGGCGTCCCTATTTCAGCATAAATATCTTTCGTTGATTTTCGAGTTACTTCAGGGCTTTTTTGACTCTGTTGTGAGTTCACGGCTGACGCTGCTGGGTTTATCAGAACACCTGAAGCTCCTGGCGAAATAAGACCTCCAGTCACCATATTTGCTGCTACACTCGGATAGTTTTTGTTAATTGCCCCATAAGCTTTATTGAATATATTTGTGCTTTCACGCAGCAGATTGGCAAGGTTTGATATTGCTAATGCATTTGTTAATACCTTGGTGGTTGATGATGATGATGATGTCTGCATTAGACTTTTCTTAACTGCATCAACCTCTTTTAATGCTTCATGTATGGCTGCTCTATATTGCTCATTTTTTGGCTCCTTTCCACTATCTTGTTTATCTTCTTGGCTTGTCAGGCTTTTCTTTACCCCTTCAATTTGCCTCAGTGCCTCTCCAATTGCACTCCTGTACTCCCCTTTAACAGCTTCATCTTCATTGATTTTCACATTTGATACTTGTCTCTCTACATTTACATTCGGTTTCAGCATCCTTATCATACCTTTTACCTCTTGGGGCTTCTCTTTCTTTAGTAAAACAATCTGAGCCATGGACAACATGCGATGCAGTTTTGATAGTTTGTCGAGATCTCCAGGTAGCAAATGTTTCTTTGCTGATTCGGAAAGTTGAAAATCATCAACAATATTCTTCTTATCTCCTGTTAAGAACTCATTTTTGCTGTCATTTTTTGTGAATAAGGCTTCATCACTGGTTGGCTCATCTGCTGTCAAATTGTTGGTTTTTATAATGAAAAATTCCGATGAGTTCTTATGTTTTGTGCCAACATCTTTTGCATGTCCTTTCAAGATACTCGGCTTTTGAAACTCTGAGGATTTTTCTGCATCTTTTCTAATACCCTGTTTTCCAGCTCCACCTCCAATGAAAAATTCTGTTGAATTGCTCAGCTTCTCCTTTGAATCCTTCATTTTAGAAATGACTTTTGGCTGATGGCCTTTGATCTTTGCAGGTTGATTTTTGACCTTTGCTCGCATCATTGGCCTGTGAACTCTTTTCATTCCAGCGCCAAAATTTTTCCTACCCTTCAAACTCTTTTGCAAAGGTCTTTTCAACTGTGTGAATGGCCTGACCTTCTTTTTTGACTTAGACTTATTCTTAGGTTTCAAGTTATGACGATTCCCTTGAATTGCTTCGTCGCTTGGAATCGCTTCGCCTTTCTGGACAGGAACAGGAGCTAGGCCATTTTTATTGCCTGACCTCGATTCTCCATTTTCTTCTGACCCCGCATTCATTTCTTCTTCTCCCTTTTCTTCTTGTGCTTCCATTTTCGCTGACGATTTTTCACTTAAATCTGATTCAGTTACAAAATCATCAGTTTTTTCACTTGTTGATGTTGCACTGTTGCTAAAATCCTGAACTTTGCTTTCTTTCAAATTGCCTACCTCTAGAGATGTTGTTTTATCATCGGAATCAATTTTTGGCTCTTCTGATGGACTAACCGATTTCACATTCTCACCTCCTACCTCACTGTCTGCCTCGCTTGCATCCTCGCCAGGCCCCTCATTTTCTGTTTGATTGAATTCCATCGTTGCTTTACCATCCAATTTACTTCCTTCGTTAGCCTCTTTTTCATCCATTCTGAAATCATCATTCTTAGTTGAATCGAACTTTAACTCACTTCCCTCCTCCACATCTGCTGTTGATGAGGTTGATGCATCGAATCCGGAACTTTCATCGGTGCCATTCTCACTTTTTTCTTCCTCATTTTTCGTCTTTGATTTATCTGCAGGTTCATCTTTCTTTGTTCCATCGTTATCAAAACTTTCTTCGTTGCTCGACATATGTCTCTTACTACTATCACTATCATTTATATCTGGGTATCCATCAGTTTCACCATTTTCGGAAATGTCATCTTTTGATGCTGCTGTTGCTTTGGCTGATGCCGTTGCTTTGACTAAATTCGTACCCTGCTGCATTACTCCACCGCTGCTGCCTATGCTTGATGCATCTGCCTTACCAGCATTAAATTCGTTACCAGCAGCGGCATTTGCAGCAGCATTTGCAGCTGCAGCTGCTCCTGCTGCCGCACCTGCTCCTGCTCCACCTGCAGCCCCAGCCGCTGCTGCAGCCCCAGCTGCCGCTCCTGCTGCTGATCCAGCTGCATTACCTGCTGCAGCTGCAGCAGCAGAACTTGCTCCTGCTCCACCTACAACTCCACCTTCTGCTCCACCTGCTGCTCCACCTGCAACCCCAGCTGCCGCTCCTGCTGCTGATCCAGCCGCGTTCCCTGCGGCCGCAGAAGGTGTCCCCCCAGTAGCTCCTCCAGCAGCAGCTCCTCCTCCAGCACCAATAGCAGCATTGATACCCGCATTTGCAGCAGCAGCATTTGCAGCAGCAGAACTGGATGCAGCATTGACAACTGCAGCATTGGTAGCAGCAACTTTATTTGCTGTGCCCTCCAAGGTATTGGCTGCAAACTGAATACCACCTGGTGTCATTGGGGTCATGTCGATAACCTCTGGCTGTGATTCAACTAAAAATGAAATTTTGAATGGTAAAAGTAACAAAATTCATTGCAAGATTTGTATTGCTATTATCACCGACTTGCATGATACACTTGTAATCTTTACTAAAATAATGATAGACAGCTTCTTAATATAAAGAAGGGCAAATGGTTGCTGGAGGCATGACGCAAATTACTCAGGTCATGTGATAACATTTGTTATTGGGAAAGAATAAATACCTGTCCATAAAATGACGTTTATCTTAATTGGTTTAAATTATCACAAACGAGATCATTGATACAAGTTACTTAACTTTACGATTCCTTTTTAAGTTATGCAAGATCTGACAAAGTAGCTTATGATTGTGAGGCTCAAAAGAATAAACACTAAATGCCAATCAATCTGTGTATAATCATACCATAAACACCCTTGATGAGAGCAGATGATCACGTTGAAGACTATCAACATGAACTTAAATATTTGATTCTCAACAACTTAAGGTCTGCAGACTCAAGAAATTCCATGCTAATGCTACTTAACATCATCATCATCAAAGCCATTTGAACCGTGATTCACGAGGCGTATTTCAAACAAAGATGGATTTATTTAAAAAATGAGGAGAAACGATTCCTTCCCTGCTTTTTTTAGCTATAAACGTTCATCAGGCAACAGCCACCACTGAGCGATGTAGTGATTAAGTATTGACAGCAAGTTTAGATGAAATTATTAAATGTTTATACCTTCGACATGATTCCAATGATACGGAAAAGCGTCGTGATCTATGATAAAAATAAAAGTTTTTAGCGCAAACTTTGAAATGTGAAAACAGTAAGGGCTGCAGTCTTATTCATGGGATGCCTGGTCAGCATTTTCTCTCTTGAAGAATCAATGTAAGAGAATTGACTCAGTTGTCTTGACAAATTAGGGCCTAAAAAACTCATACAAACACAGACTTTCTTGGGGACGGAAAAGTCCTAATTGTTTGAGTTTCCAGAAGAATGGTTGAGAATTTGAAATTTAAAATGTTGTTTACATAAAATTTACATAAAAGTTAATGATGATGTTTTGATTACTTACGGTGGGATTCTTGTTGTGCCACGGTGTGCCAGTCTCCATAAATGGCAGGGGTATGCATGCTGGCATCGATATGATCATGTGATAGAAGATTTGAAATGCTGGCAGAGTTTAGGGAATGTGCAGCAGCACCATGATTTATATACGTACCCAAATGCAAAGAATCCTGCGAAATAAAACAAGTTGCAAATAATAACCCTTTCATCCCTGGACGTAACAGTTATTTTACTAGTATTATTACCATTATCAGTTTATTTAGAGTAAGCGTTTACATTTATAGTTAGGTAACAGCTAATTTATGCCTACTAAAACAAAAAATATAGAAATTAAATAAAATTTATCACTCAACGTAAAATAAATTGATCATTAAGTACAATAATCGGAGATGAAAATCTCAGTCAAAAAGCAGGCGATACTTGATTTGGTTTTGTAGATCTCTGTCATCGACAACTGCAGATTTCGCTTGTGGAAAATACATTTGAGTCAAAATACATCAGATTAAATTTCATACAAAGCCCCTTTAAATATTACTATGCGAACAATTTTAGAAAGAAAATCTGCAGTTTTTCATCCTGCAAAATGCTTTAAATTTCATGGTTCAAATTCATTCTAACTTTCTAAATCAATAAAATAATGTTGCCATTCTTTAGCAGCCACTATCACATATATGACGTTTAGATGTATGTGCTCTTGTGGTTGAAACTTGCAGTTGATTGTTATGAATATAAAGTGAAATAAAATCGATTAAAAATAACCCACATGATGAAGATCTGCTGCTCTGTTAGCTTCATCTTCAAGTCGTGCAACTGCTGATAAATGTGGATCTTGTAACGAATGTAAAATATCATTTGATGAATACACATGGCCTGCTATATCACTTGTAATGTTGGTCACTTTTGGTGAAACTAAAATAAATAATTTGATACCAAGTATTATGTTGAAAATCATCAAAAACATTCATTGTATCGAGTGCATTATTGCAGCTACAAATTATAATACAACATTCATGATAATGCAAAATTGCAGCCCACAACAGCTTATCAACAAATGTAAGAGGAGATGCATAGCAAGACCACATTGAGAAATAACACTATGACCTTAATGTTAAACTTTAAAACATTTAGCAGGAATAAATAAAAGCTAATGTTATCCCACTGTCAAAAGATCCAAACAACTGGTTTTAGGAAGAAAATTGTTCAAAATTTTAAACTGCAGATAATAGTCTTGTTATCTAGGTAGTTGTGGACTTCTTAGGGGATTCTAAAGTTGGTTTCTCAGCGTTTTGTTTTCTAAAATGATGAAAATTGCAACCAAAGCAAGTACCTGGCATATGAAGATCATTGGCAGCACCAACAACAGCACTATTCAGATATTCATTAGCTTTTGCTGCTACTTTCGTATTCTGAGCTGTAACTGCGTTGGCAAGTTGATGTAACTGCGCAGCATGGGCATTATTGTCTTTGATCTTTGCGACAGCAGCGTTCTTCACATCGGCAATATAATGAGCATTTGTTGCATTCTTAACCTTATTAGCAACAGCAGTTCCCATTTGTGCGGCGGCATTCTCTGCATTTGATACTATTTCTTTATGCATTTGGTGCACTGCTTGTTCATGGGTGTGAATCTGCTGATCAGTGGCGCCTAAGAGTGGCACTGCGGAGGTGAAGAATACTATGAAATCATACTTGCTTAAACGTGCTTTGCATAGTGGGTAATGCCTGCTCGTTTGCTTTACAAACAGAAGATAGTTAATTACTTTGCAATCAAACTATTAAATTCTTCCCAGTAAATTATGATTATGATATAATGATATCAGGAATATTATGATGTTGTATATTATGATATAAGGATCATTTGCATTCAAATATTTACTAATTTTCTTATTCAGAGATGCTGCCAGTGGAATAATCTGTGTCTGTTTCATGTTGAGAAATGTTTACCTTTAAGCAGTATCATTAAGGGTGAACAATAATAAAGAACGCATACTTCCTGGCTTCTGTGCAGCACCAACAGCGGTAGCAGCATTAACAGCACCTGCTGTGTTTCTAACTCCAGCGGCAGTGGCAGCAGTAGCAGATGCTGCAGCAGCAGACGCAGCAGCACCAGTGGCTGCAGCATTTCCAGCACCAGCAGCAGCTGAGTTTGCAGCACCAACGGTCGCACCACCGGCAGCGGCAAGAGCGGAATTGGCAGCAGCAGCAGCATTAGCAGGAGCAGCAACATTACCACCAGGCATTGTGTGCATGACACCAGCATTAACTAATGCATTAGCTGTATTTACGGCATCGGCTGTTAAAATGGCGGCTGGAGCGGTTTTAGCATCAGTGACTGAAGGTGTCGAGACTGCAATTTTGGAATTATTCGGTGCTGGCAAATAATGATTGATTGGATGATCAAGCAGCGATTGAGGAACGATCGATGGTTTTGTATGATCACCTAATCGAAGCGATTTTGATTTATCATAAGATTCTAAAGATTGCTAAGATGACACACAACATCATGCACACTGAGGAGAATCTTATAGCAGAAATACAAATGGCATTAAATTAACCTTACTATAAAATCTTTAATTGATTGGCTGACGTCGAATAATTTAGCATCAAATGATGATGATGAAGCAATATCTATCATAAACCATTCTACACGTGTTAGCAACTTGACAACAAAACAACACAAGCTCTACTCGATAAGCCTACCGATTGGTTCACCAATTCCTGGAGCAAAGAATGGATCAGATAATAATTGAATATCTTCTTTACTTGTGGCATCATACCCAACTACCCCATGAACTGGTTGATGAAGTTTCTTCCAATCAATGCCATCAAAATCCTCATCAGGTAGGTACACATGGTTCACAACTGCGTTATGAATTAAGAAAAAAAATCATCAAACATCTAACACATTACTATACATTAAGTTTTAAATTTGTGGGATAGAACGTAGGCAAAATGACAATATTCCAGAAAGGAGTCAGATATCATTGTTCGAAATCTAATTGTTGGAAATTTGACTACAGATGCCAATCAATCAGCTCTTGTTATAATCCCCCCCTGATTTCACAACAGTAGCATATACAATAATGCAATGGTGATGCTTCAGCTTTACCAAATTAGACGGAGGGGGAGAGAGGGTAGAGTGAGAAAATGTTTTATTTAGTGATGTGCATGAAAACATATCCAGAAATGTTTAATGCAACCTTATTCAAGCCAAAATGAAACGATGATTGACTTACACAATCTGAGCAACTGACACAAGGGGAAAATGGAATAAGTTTCATTAGTGAATCCATATTTTATGAAAAGAAATGAAATTTTTAGTTCATTTTTTTTTCACAGGACACGTTGATAACTGCAATGATTTGCTGAAATTTTTGTATCCTGTAGAAATTATAATTATCTTTATTACTATCATTATTATTATTATAGTTATTATTATTATGATTTACCTTTATTCTCAGCAAGATGCTGTGTTGATGAACCAGCGAACAATTCTTCATCCAATCCTTGAGATGCTTTGTTTAATGTTTGCACCATGTTATGATTTGAAAGGGGGTGTGCAGCTAGGCGTTCATCAAAGACTGGTGTTGCAGCGGAGGAGGAATGGCCAAAGGCAGTTCCACCCATTAGGAAAGGATGGTGATGTTCTAAAAGAGAATATATTTATGATTTTAGATATAGTAAAAGCTGAGTAAAGATCTTACTTCAAAGAAAGATAAAACATGGAATATTGGAACGAAAAACCTTATCAACAATTTATCATCAAAAACAAATTAATATTTTCCAATCAATAAATCATTTAAGAATGAAAATTCATCTCACCTTCTAGGGAGCGTTGACCCCCTAGTAAACAACATGACGATTTTGGGTCAGCCTGACAACAACTTTCAAGCTCTGATTTCGTCCCATCAACACTTTGCTTGTCCAATGCTGCCAATGTATTTGATATTGCTTGCTTTGCTTCTCCTGATATCTCCTCCACAGCTATGGCATTCGCACCTGTGTGTTCATCTCCTTTGGGCTCTTCCATAACCTGACTATTTTGTTGAGCTAACAAGTCATCATTCATAAGCTGCATATTCCCGTCCTGCATTCCAGGTGATTTGACGACTTCATACTTACTGCTCATTTCAATGCTTCCTTGTCCCTGTGTTTCCAGCCCGTTTTGGGCATCGAAGTTCCCCCCTTGCTGTACCTCTTGACGCATTTGTGGTACTTCT
Organism: Catostylus mosaicus; assembly: GCA_964019065.1. NCBI lineage: Eukaryota > Metazoa > Cnidaria > Scyphozoa > Rhizostomeae > Catostylidae > Catostylus > Catostylus mosaicus. The sequence continues at coordinate 238,046 of OZ025198.1, forward strand.
TGCGACGGCACTGGCATTTCTTGTGCCAGTTGTTCCGCACCAGCTTGATCTTGTATCATGCCACTAGGCCGCATATTTTGAACTTCCATAACAGGCAGGTCTCCGTTTGAAGATACGGAATTGTCCTTGTAAATATCGAGAACGGGTGAGATTTGCCTGTTTCCAACAAAGGTTGATCTTGATTGCCCTTTTGCGTAGGATGGAGAACGAAAACCAGACATTCTTGGATTGGAAATGAATTGCTCTAAGTACTTGCTTTTGTGTTGATAATCACCATTTCGTTGCAATCGTCCATAATGATTGCGAAGTTTTGTTTTGCTCATTGCAGTTCCTATACCTGATTTTGGGCCTGACAATAATACCGTGCCAGATCCCATTTGATTGATGAAACGTGAATTATCATGGGACCCTTGAGTGAAGAAATTTTGAGATCGGCTTTCAAAAACAGCAGGAGAAACATAACTGTCCAATCCTGACAAAACAGAAACAGTTGGATCTCTTAATATTTCGTGTTTCTTTGAACCTTTGCTTGTTATTTCAGTAGTGGTTTCTTTACCAGCAGCAGGTTTCGTATTTCCTTCTAAATCGTGTGTGCGCTTCTTCCCATGATGCTTCTTGCTCTTTGCAGGAACTTTCTTCCTTCTTAGAACTGTGACCTTTCCCTTCACATCATTGGATCTTCGGGCTCTCAACTTGAATCTCAAATTATGGGGAACTTTCATTCGTTTTAAAACATTTCGTTTATACAAAGCTGAGGGTGCATTTGGAGAAAGATACTTTTGTAGAAATCCAGCTTGCAAATGATCTCCAAGACTATCATCTATTGAACTGCCACGGTTCAACAAGGCAAGTGCTTCATGCAACGATTCCTCTACTGGTGTTGACATGAATTTCTCTATTCTTGTACCTGGGTTATCTTGAACTTTAGGCAAAGCGTAGGCCTCAACACCCCCCGTCTCTTCAAGATCAGGTGGGGTGTGATTCTCAGATTCAAATTCATAATCGTTCATACTGTCGGAAGGTTTGAAAGCTTCGGATGTCACGTCATACGTATGCGGTAGTTTTGCTCGTCTTTGCACTGTGTACAATTTTGGCCTTGGGATGTCATTTCTTCGCCATAGTCTCTGTGTAGGCGTGCGTATACCTGTATATACAGGTGCATAGTAGTATGGGATATAGTTACGGCTTGTTAACCCCCGTCTCTGGTGATAAGGGATCTCGTACATATAGTTCCTTTTTTCATTGTGATTTGGTATTTCAGACAATTTACTTATGATCCTTCTCAAAACTTGTCTTAATTCATTTCTTTCCTCTTCATATTCATTCTGTTCAATAAGTTTCATAAGACCTTTCAATGTTCTTTTCTCAATTTCAGAATCGCTCGGTCTTTTATCCACATTCTCTAACTCTTCTGTTGTTATGTCTTGTTGTTTTTCCATATCTCTAAAACCATTTTCAGCCTGAACTTGAGTATCTTCCCCATACACACTGCCAACTTGAGGTGTTTTATCTTCATCTTCCAGCCTCTCTTTAGCCTTCTCCTCAGCATCGATCAGTCCATATATTTCCTTCATGTTGATCTTTTCATTTCCATACTCTGTTAGCAACCCGTTAAGTTCTTTTGATGAAATGTGATCAGCTTGCGACACAATCTTATGAAGAGGTGTTGGCACATTTTCAAGAGGATTGGGCCCAGATTCAACTCTTGCGAGAGCTTCCTCTTCTTTGGGCCTATCCGGTTCATCAGCAAACACTTCTGGTCCAGCAATATCACCCTTCTTTATCCTTTGTGATGTTCCTTCGTTTGTTTCAGCAACTTTTACCGGTCTGTTTATAAAGCTTCTTTTTGCCAAATAATCACTGATGCCTTTCAAATTATTATTTTCTGCAAAAACATCCATGTTGTGTTTCCCTGCAAATTGGAGAATGTCTCTCTCATCGGCCCTCGTTATCTTTTTAAGAAATCCAGGATCTTGCATGCCATAACGAGTGAATGCTGCTTCCAAACTCTCATGCTTTGAAGGAGTTTTCAGTTTATGAAAGGGCAGTGCAACAGAGGTGAATCCTGTCATTGGTCCACTGTCACTAACCGCTGCCTTTGACCCAGCATGATGGACCAACTTTAATGGTACAAGGCTTTGTTCACCAGAATCTCCCATCAACATCTGTCTATTTTTGAATGCTTTTTGCAAGCCTAAGAAGTATCCAAGTTCATAATTCATTGCTTCTTTATCTAGATTTTTGTTCGATGGATCAGTTTCCAGAGGCACATTAACAGACTGTGCTTGCAATGCCCTTGCTTTGAGTTTTGGTAGAAGCAGCTTCTTCAATAGCCGTACAATCGCTCCTTTGTGAGAGTCAACAAAATTTTCAATGTTCATTTGACGAGACACAGCATTGACTGATTCATTTTTTAAGGTTTTATTGCCTTCATGATGTTTTATATTGGTTCTTTTTGCCTGAATTGGAGCTTTTGAAATTGCGGATTTTGCAGTAATTGTCACATTCTGCTTCTTAGTTGGAACATTCAACGAACGTACTGCGACAGAGGTCTTGTTTTGCTGCGGCTGCAGTTTAGCTGAACACAGCTGAAAAGCTATAACAATCAAAGAAGACATTTAAGATCAATAGTATAGAAGAATATATCCGCTAAGCAAGTATTGCAGTTGCAATTGTGGCGGTGTAAAAACATAAGGTTTTAACTCAATGCAATTTGGAATAGTTAGTTTCATAATGTTATGATTCTTGAGCTGCAATACCGGTAACCAGAGGTGGAACTAAAAATAGATAAAAACGAATCACTTGTTGTACCGTTTGAATGTAGGCCCAACGTTGAATGGCAAAGCGTTATGGCATCTTATTTGCAAATTTTCATTGCATGCTCAATTGCACAATAATAAATACACAAAAACATCAACAATATTCATAATTTATTCTCATCTGCTGCTTTCGAAGCACTGCTTTCCAAGTTGACCATTGATGTGGCGTGCTGATCGAAGAAGATAACGGATAAGCATTCGATGCATTGTTTTTGAACCCTAGGTCTGTAGAACTGTAGTCTTAAAATGCAAAAATTAAAAAATGCAAGTACGTACCTATTAACATTAAACCAACACTTGCAAAACTCCTGCAGATCATTTTGTATATTTTATTTCACACTTTACATCATTCTCTGTCGAAAATAAAATTAGCAATACATGATTTGATATTTTCCTTGAATGGATAATGAAAGTTAAGAAATAGAAAAATTCATTAAAACATTCCATGTAACACGCAACAATTCGCTGCAATGTTGCGGTGCAAAACATAGTTTTGCAGACGATGTTTGAAAAGGTGCAAAAGAGTGCATATCATGCGACGCATTTTAAATAGCAAATTAGAATAATTCTTGTTCTTTAATATGTTTTTATGATGATGCAAAAACCAACACAAAAAACAAATAATGGCCCATCTTTGGGTGATGTATTAAAAATCAAACACCCATTTTATAAAAACTTTATAAATTAATTTCACCAAGTTTTAGAAATCTTTAGAGTTGTGCAAAATATTTGCGCTGTTTATCTGGAAAATTAGGTTTGTTTTCGAAAATAAAATTTGCACGTGAATAGGATATGTGATATGTTTGGGTAAACATATACCTGCCACAAAACATTTGTTTAAAATACAAATGGAAAGAAAATCGAGAACATTGACAACATACCTGTAAACAATTTCACTTTATCCAAAAAACAACTCTCCAGAACTTTCAATAAATATCCGAAAAAAATTGATTGAAAAAGGTAAAAAATGGAAACTCTTGAGAAATGTAGATGCAAGGCTGATTGAAGGATAATTTTGTCGATAAGATCATAATCATTGACCCGTGATAGAAACTAGTGGCTGCTATGAATAGGCCATTTTGATTTGCTTGTATTTGGGTGATATATCGGTTTACGAGGGCTGAAGCAGCAGCTGTTAAATGAATTTATACAAAGAACCTTTATCTACATGCAAACTTGTTCATGACCATCAAATCCTGCTCATTGCCTGTACTTATTTTGATAAGCAACATCAACTAGTGCTTGGGTGTTTGTTGCTTAATTCAGCGGAGAAATCAGCCCAAAGTTCGCTTCATTATTTACAAAAAAATAAGACTTGTGCGCCTCCCTTAGCGGAGATATTTGCTGCGTATAAAATATGTAAACTGACGGGGTTTTATTGTTAATGGTGCAATTAAAAGACTATCGAATCATAGGTAGAAGCAATAGCAAAATATGAACGTGCAAAGTATTCCTGTGCAAGGCACAAAATTAGGTCCTTATGATTCTTGTAATTCAAGCAAAGTGACGTGTTTATCAACTGAGTCAGACATCATTTTCATCAACGTGGAAGGAGCAGGAGAGACACGACCAAATGGTCCAAAAAGTCCATCTGTCTATTGCTTCATAAAATTCGTGATCAAAATTAAAGAATCTTTCACATTTTATGAATATTTTCACTTTCATTTAAATTGATGAAAGTAGTTTTAAAATATATTTCAGATCAAAATGTACATGTTATCCACTCTGCTCAGGAAATAATTACATTCTATCAACAGCATAATATTAAAATTGAGCTTTGGCATAAATTGAAATATAAAAGATGTAAATATTGGAAATCCTAGAAATGCATAAAACATTAAACATTGCCATCATCATTAAATGTTTACAATTTAAATTGTAAAGTCTTGTCTCATCTTCTCTAAAAAGAAAGTATACCAAGTGGGTAATACCTAACCAAAAATGGATGTAGCTAATGAGATATGTTTAGCTGAGACCAAAAAAATGTTTTTGGCACACTTCAAGACTTGAACTCCCAAACTAAAAAGTTTGACCAGATTATTTTGCTAAAACTGACATTTCTGGAAATTTTTTATCATTTTTCCTTTCAAACATTTTGTAGTACAAAACAATGATGAAGAACTCAATGATAAATTTTTATTTTCAGGGCTGTTTCAATATAACGCCATAAATCTCCTTTTTCAAATTTTTGGGCTTTGAATCAAAGTGCCTTCTTACTGCAACTTTAAACAGCTTTTGCAATTATTTTTAACTTATAAAAAGTCAAGATCAACAGTGCTTCTATTTTCATCAAACAATTATCTTTTAATTTATCAGGTTTTCATTTTTCTCATCTTTTGAATATATTATGTAAAAGATAAATATCAATATCTAAATTTAATTAAAATATGATTAAAAGCATGGGTGCGAATTTTACTAATTCATGAGTTTATTTGTTAGTTTATTAAGCAATATAAGCCTCGCCCTTGTTAAATTTGGATCCTTTGACGATTTTGGTGATTTTTGGATCTGGAACAACTCCCAAAGGGTTTTCAGTTGAATGTTCTTCAAACCATAAAGACACCTGACTTGTTACCAAACGAAAGTATTGTCTGAATGTGTCTTTTTTCAAGGGCAAAGACTCATGTGGCGTTCTGTCTGTTATCCAATAAATGCAATTTGCTTTCATCATTTCACTTTCTGGTAGGAGACTTCTCAGGTGTTCAACATCACCAAGGTGACCGATAAGATTGTCATCCATCACTTGGCAGTCCCATACTTGACAAGAATCATCAACATTGGATGCCATAAAAATACCACCTTTTATCTTGAAGCTGTTTTTATCATATGAGCCAATGCCCATTCCCCAATGATGATAAATTCGATTATCTTGCACTTCTGTCATCCCACTTCCCTTTTCTCTACCATCATGTGATCCTGAGCGAAGCTCTAGTTTTCCTGGTCGTTCAGTATGAAGACCAGGCCTGCGCTGTGAACAATCCTTATCTACTTTACTTTCATGAATGGTCAGATAACACACCTTCCCAATTTCATCATCATCAAATTGGCACAAAAGAATCAAATGACCCCAATATGATTTCAAGTAGTCTGGCAAACGGCATTTTTTGAAATCTCTTTCCAATATGAAAGGCATCATGTTGATATTGATGTTACTTGGTTTGGGAAAGGAAATGCCTCGACCATCACCAAAATCAATGGCACATCCTCGTAGAAATGGGAATTTTTGATAATCAATTGGATGGTTTAAATTCAAATATGAAATCAAATCGCCTTTGTCAAATTTATCCTTATTTCGCACTGATCTCGTCTCAATCAAATTTTTTATCCAATACTCTTTTACATTTTCCCAAATTTCCTTCAAAAGATGCCACAATCCATTTAATTTGAAAAGTGCACATTCTTCATCGTAAACTCCTTCAAGGAATACTTTCAGGATTGGGTTTAATCTCGCTGTTTTTCCTTCTTTTGCTGCGCCTCCTCGTCTTTTTTTGAGGATGCCACCCAATTTCCTTCTTATTCCGTCAGACATCTTGCGTCAACAAGGAACAACCTTGTGCAATTTTGTTCCTTTATGAAAACGAGGCACAGCTGTGCAATGACGTCACTCTATCTTCGAGTCAATATTGCTAAACCCATATTGTAAATGAAGGAAGGAAGGAGAAAAGAATAATGCTAAATCTATACTTAAACCTATTAACAGTAATAATTTTTGAAAATATAATGAATGACATGTCAGATATAATTTAGAGCGCAGATCGCCTGTTATTTAATAACAAAATTGAATCAGATCTTGCAATGAATTTTATTCGATGTTTATTAAAAGTTTAATTCTTCTCATTTCTTTGGAGGTTGTTTACATATTTATCCACTTCATTATTTAATTCTTCTTTTGATATATTATTTGACATTGGATGCAGCTTTCCCGAATCATCTTGAACAACTTCAATCGGCTTATCGCCACCTTGATCATAATTAATAGATTTTTCATTTTCATTTCCTTCCTCGCGCTTTTCATTATCATAAGTTTGTCGGTCATAACTTTGTTCATCATCATATCTTGATGCTTCATGATTTTCTGATGATCTTGTTTCGGCATTGTTAAATCGGTCCCGATCTTCTTCAGTCGGATCGTCATATTTGTTTCCTTCATAATTCCTTGTGTTGCTGTCGTCCATTCTTTCATTGTATCTATCTTGCCTTCCCTCATCATTTCTATCGAAGTCCGCATTATTGAAATGTCTGGTTGATTCTTCATCCAATCCACCTTTGTTTTCATTATAATAATCCCCATGATCTCTTTCATAATTATTGCCATTACTATTAGAGTAGCGTTTTTCATCTTCATTACCATGTTTATATTCATCACTTTCCCTTTCTGCTTGCTCATTCACTACTTTGTATTTTCCTCCATACTCCACGCTGTCTTTTGCCTTCGCATTACCTCCATCCGAGTTTGATTCAAAATCGCCAAGTGACTTTCGTTCTTCGTTTGACATTGCCAAAGGTGACATCAACGAGTTTAAACTCTCGAGCAAGGATTTTGTGTTAGCATTCTCTAAATTTTGTGCCTCAGGAGTACCATACAGGATCTTTGTTGTTTGCTGTTCATGTACTTTACTTTGGTGATTTTCAAAGACGGGGGGTGCAATGAATTTTGAGAGTGTATTTTCATCATCAATCATCTCTCCAGCATAAGAATCGGTATGTCGATGTGGTTCATGGCTCGATTCCCCTTCACTATATCTGTAATTAAATCCCAAATGTGGTTCTCTCACCTTAACAGATCGCCCTTCTTCGATTGGTGCCACATGCATCTTTTCCAATCTATTTTCATGGTAAAAGTTGCTGTAGTCAGGCGAATCTCTATAACCTCGATCAGAATCAAAATTGTATAAATCAAATTCAAAGGAACTCTTCCCTTTCCCCAATAAATTTTTAATTGGTTGTTTTTTCATTTTTCCAAATGATTTGATCGGATGTGCATGTTTCTCTGTTTTTGTCCTTTCCTTTCTGAAAAATTTCTTCAAAGGACGACCTTAAAAAGTAAGAAAGAAACATTGATCAGACATTTTCAATATATCAATAACATATATTCTAATATATTCATTCCTGAACCGGACGATCGGGGTGTTGGATGCGGCCACACTGGATGGTTTATCCGGACAGTTCCGCTTAGATCAAAAAGTGACAGATGACAATATATCACGTGATGAGGATATTGAAGGAAACATTCGTATTTGGTAACGATCAAAACAAAAGATCCCCTTGTAAATAAACTGCTCTTAAAACTGGCTAGCCATTACAACAAAATGATTTATGCCTAGGCTTGTAAGGATCGTTTTGTGGCACTTTCTTCTTCGATATAAACAACAATCTTACCTTGGCAGACAATATGAAGTAGGAATGTCCAAATAATTAACTGTTTAAAATTGAGCAGCATTTTCTAAAATAAGAAAATCAATGATCAATTGGCAGGAAAGTTTTAAAATAGGTGATTAGAGGTATACAAGGGGTTTCAATATTGCTTAAAAACAATAAAAGTCAAAGAAATCAAAGAGAATTGAAAAAGTAAATCTCTTACCTTTCTATTTCTTAAAGTCTTGTTGGCAACAACATCTTGAGTTCAAAAATCTTCTGAACTGCACTTTTGACACAATTCAAATCCTTGTCGTAACCGTTTATAAAAAAAGAACCGAGCCGACAATGGTTTTTGATAGATTTAAAGGTAACATTTTACGAAGAAAGAACAACGATATATCTAACTGGTTGTTCATGACCTGTAACTGCAAACAATCAGAGCAAGCCACTCTGAAATCATATTGCTAGGTTAATCACAAACACAAGAATGGAAAGCAGCCAAGCATAAAATAAGCGAGTACAGCCAACGACAATTTTATATGCATTTATAGCATAGATGATGACAAGCTGCATAAAATACATGTCGCAGGATTAATTACGCAGACTGTCAGCTAATATTTAAAAGAGTGGCTAACTCTTCTTTGATAATATGTAACACAAAATATGATCGAGGAAGAGCATCCACCTTTTCCAGAATTGAGAATCATCATGCCCTCGAATATTGAGAGATCAAGAGGCCTTGTGTCCTTCTGGTCAGAATCAGCAGCCCTTCCGGTATCCCCCCCCCTCTTGGAGGCTATTCCCCTACAATAAAAGGTACAGAAATATGAAACGGAAGGGTTGAGTCTCATCCAGGCGAAAGTGGGATAAGCTAAAAACCAAGCTTAACAATGAGACAACGTTCAAGACAGTTTTTATGCTCAAGTATATTTCGTTAACTGTATGTTTAATACTGTTGAATGTATTGCTGTTTCTGTATTGCTAAATGTATCGATGACCTTTTCCTCTCCTGAAGGACAATAAGGCCCTATGACTACCAGCCATAACTGGTTATTTATTTGCAGGGGGAGGGGAGCTGATACTGTTAACAGCATGTTCCGTCTTTAGTTGAACAATTGTACTTTGCTTGCACTTGACAAATTATAGTACCCCCTTGTAAACTGACCAAATGCATCCGTTGCTACAGTACGAACGTTTTATCACCGGGGGTGAAAGTGAGACATGGAAAGCAGCAGCCAAAGATATCAAGGGCAACAATGGTTCAATATGGATAAGGAATTGAAGCTGGTGGATCTGTATACGTTATTGATAGTGAATAGAAAGTTGCCATAACAAATAACAGAACAACAATTATAGATTCATCAAAAAAATATAAGACATAAATATATTCATGATTGCCATTGATCTGTGTCCTGATAATTAAATATCATTGTAGAATAGACAAACCACCGCCATATTTGTATTAGCTACATCACCTACGTTACAAAATCGACAATTGAGATGCATCTAAATTATTGATCATGACGTAATTTATTTATTATCTGAGTGGTTGACAAGCAGACGACTAATGCTTCTACTAGATTCAGTTTCATTTGATCTTGGTTCGAAAAAGGCAACATGGCGAAGTTTTATGAGGCGCTGATCATTATTAGCAGGTAAGCATTTCTATGTTAATGATAGAAAACAGATATTTCTAAGGAGGTAGGGATTGTAGATCCATTGTGCGCTGTTTAGAATTTAACCGAATAGGCGTGACTAAGGAAGCTATTCCTTAACATCGCTTGTTGAAGGGGATAAGGGAATTTGAAAAAAACCAATGGAATGTTGCCAGCAATCCAGTCATGATTCACCCAAAAGAAAAGATTTAATTAAAGATAATGCATTATGCATCAACAATGCCAAGTATGCGTCTTTTTAAACAATTACAATCACTTTCACCCCTGGACGGGCCATATGGCCCAATGACAAACAACGGAAAAGATGATTGTTCAGGGGGTTAAGTAAAAAATATTGTAAATGTTCTGATGGCAGCTTTATATAATAGTTTAAGCTCTCACCAAAGATATTTGACTATGCTACCCCCTGAAAAGCGTAGAATTATATGGATTTAACAGTTAACTGAAAATAAATCCGGGTGCGAAAGGGTTAACACACTGGTTAATGCCCTCAATTCGGTAAATACCTGGCCATTTTGACTATGTATTAGGGGTGTCATTTATGGTACAGTAACATTAATTTTATAGAACTAAAGTGGAACGTTTCAGGCTTATTAGATGGGTAACTGAAACCAAATCGTAACTACTCTATTGTGGAAATATCTGATCAACAGCGAATCCTTAAAACTGCACAGATAACCAGAAACAACACTTAGCATATCGCACTTTGCCTTCTCTTCCAACACCCCTCAGAGCATAAGAATATCAGATAATGACTGCAATGCGAATAGAATTCAAGTTCAAATTCTACACAAGAGAAGGTGATGGTGCGCGCGATTTGTTGACCAATCAGCGAGCGATCGCTTACTCCCTTCATTAAATTTGTAGACGTGAGTTCGTTTTCTCGAACACAAGTACCAATTAAAAACGCAATTTTTTTTAGTTTGAGGGTGATATTATTGGCAACCGTGGAATGTTGGATTGTGAGATTGGCATGTTTGGATGAAAATAGCATTGATTTCAGCAAGAAGATAGAGGGACATGCATTACAGAACAGTACGATTGCAAGTTATGATAAAATGGATTTTGATGAATGCAAAACAATGTGTTATGATGAACTCAAGTGTAAATCAATCAACTATTCAGATCAAATGAAAAGATGCGAAATCAACAGCAAAATTCAAGAAACAAGCAGCTCTGGCGATTTGATTGCAAAATCAGGGTTTACATATTATTCCACTGATTACCAAACCAAGAACGTGAGTTTCCCATTTTTCACATGCACCAAACACTAATTAGTAATCTCTGTAGAAATTGCGAAGTTGCCAGCAATAGTTTTGGTTGTTGCACTATCATAAGAAAAAGATTAACTAATGTGGTAACAACAGGAAAAATTTTTAGTAAGCTTTTAAAAGTGGTAATAATGACCATACATTTGAACCATGCACTGGGTTCATGTACAATCCAAGTAAGAAAATGGTTACATGAGGGCGGGTTGTGTTACCTTTTGGTCATGCAACCACGAAATCACAAAACGAAGCCAGCTATGCAATGCACGAGCACTTTTCTCAAGTGTAACAAATATATAATAATAATGGAAACTGCACCCTTGCAACCGCGACAGCTTATGGTAATGCATTCAAATATGAGTTTGGAATGAAATTTAATAACAGAACACGACGGTTTGAGTTGTAACTTAAAGTTTCACGCTTGATGCGATCTCCAGACATCCCTGCATGCATTTGAAATTATAATTACAACAGCTTTGATTTAGGGTTCATTCATTCTAACATATGACACAATGTTACGTTTATTTCAACCTAACTTCAGTTAAACTGCAAACTCGATTATCTCTTTTTGTAGATGGGTTTTATCTGTCGGAATCGTAACCCATGTGATCTGACCACATCATATTGTAGAGACACGTGTTCACCACCTGGATACAGATGCGTCAAATGTCCAAAATATCATGAAATCAGATATGAACAATATTGTCAACTCAAAGGTGAGTTACATTTGAAAAAAGGCATTACACTTAGCTTTATTATTCAAGTGATAAAGTTGTATGGTTGTTGCAAGGGAAATAACAAAACCAATATCAAAATTGCTTGAGATCATTGCAAATTGAAATATCATGGAAATATGCACAAAAGGGACGTTTTAATATTAGTTCTTAAATTCAATGATTTATAATAAATTATGATAAGTTATGATAAATTGTAATGAAAAGTTATTCTTCATTCAAAACACTCCGTAGTAACAATCATTTTCTTCATTGCTTATTGATCCTTCCTGTCTATGCCCCTTTGTTTCGTTCTGATACCAAATGCAGGGGCATTTAATTTTCGCACAATTTTCATATTTCTTTTTGACAGACTTTGTGAACAGGTTTTTCGAGCTGAAGAACATTGCATTAAAAAAACCAGTAGTCTCAACGATTTATCATTTGCCTGGTTCATTGGCAGTAGATGGAATCATTTCGTGCAGCAACAGCAATTATTTTCAATCACATTGGAAAGATTATCCGTGGTTGAGGGTGGATTTAGAGCGCCGAGCCGTGGTCTTGAATATCACTGTAAAAAGTCATTACGAGCATGAATTGAACCCTTTTAAAATACGTGTTGGAGACCATTCAGAATGCTGGCATAATCCTCAATGCGGTGGGGATGTATCAGTGCCTAAAAACGCTTTCAAGAATTTCACATGTCCGGAGCAAGAAGGAAGATACGTTAGCATTCATGCTCGAAAGAGTCATGAACGTTCATCCAGAAGAATAATATTGTGTGAAGTTCAAATATATGGAATCTACTTGCTCCAGCCGTAAAGTGATTGGCAAAGAAAACTTCCCTCTTGACAATAACAACCATGCTTAATCAGTTTAAAATGCAGATGCCTTTACGAGGAAGCACCAAAGATCTGACATTAAACTATCCTGCGTAACGGATTGAAATAACACTACGGAGGAGCAGAGGTGGAACTCTACACAACAGAAACCATTTTGCAATCGCTGCAAGCCTCGTTTACGGTTTAGCAAGCCAGGTACTCGCAATGGTCATTTCAATTTGAATAAAGGAATCGAGTTTGAGGCTAATAAAAGCGACTACAATTTACGATGTCATTCAGAACACAGGAATAGATAAGATGGGATATATATTTGAAGATGAATACATCACAATATTATTGCGCAATTACTAAATTAAATTCGCAATAAAATTTGCATACTCAATGCACAAAACTGATTTAAAAACACCTTTTTCAATCCGATTTGAATTGTTATTAAAGGAATCTCTAATACTATGAGTTTTTGTAAGCAAGTAGATTTGTTTCTTATCGCACCAATTGAAGGCCTTGATACAAGGCAATTATTGATTCATGGTAATATGTCCGAAATGTGTAGGCATCTTCAGTTCATGTGTTTATATAAATACGTGTCATCAAGATGAAAACATTTCTCAAGAGCGATCAGCGAAGTGGGAAGGTATGATAATGATTGGGTATGGCCACGCCCTTCAGAATCAGGAATATGGCATTTTTGAAAAACAATGCTACTGTTTTGAAAAGCTTAAAAAATCGAGTCATTTTCCTGTCAATTTGCAAGAAAGCATCTGACTAAAAGAAGAAACTTAATTAGGGTGTATTCCTACCCGAAATTTTTGACAAATCTACATTACCACATCTTCAGAAGAGAGGGCGGGAGAGTAAGCCCCCAAACACCCTAATGGCTTCGCCACTGACTACGATATCTACACGTGATTAGTTGAAAGTGCAAAAGCATGGTGAGACAGTGTTTGATATAGTGACCACATATTGCCATGAATCAATGATTTACATATCTTATGACTATTTGCAAATTCTAGACCACTATTGTTATTACTTGCAAATGTATGGATGATATATAATGTAAACAATTTGTGCTTTTCTTCTTCTATTTGGAAGCACGGGGGTTGTCTCATATATTTTTCATGGCATCAATGCTTGTTCTATAATTTGCTGGTTATTTTGATTATTTAATAAGACACAAGATTGTTGATGACAGCATGACAAAAATCTTTGGGAGCATTAATGCTATTGCTTAATTCATATTCAAACAAGCATCGAAACTTTCTCAGTAAAAATAAAACAATGAGGGCTTGTTGTTGCCTTGGTTTCATAAACTAGGGGGTAACAAGGCTTCTATAACCCAACAAAAATGGCCTGATGTATTTTGTATGGCAATAAATCATTGGTTCAAGTTAAGAAGAGATCTCAATATCGCATTGATTATTGCTTGTGGGACTCTTCATCTTATTCAAAATTGAATACAGTTGGTGGGAGCGACCTCATTAAGGTGAGCTGTTAATAGCCATTTCATCAATTGTGTGAAATAAATATTTTAAGAATTAAATTAATGATTATGAACTCAAACAAAAAAGGTGATGTTTGCATATATTGGCAGCTATAAATGCAATTGTATAACATATGGTTCGATGCAGAAGAGTTTTTCTCACACTGGGGCAGATCGCACTGAAAAGCAATTGTCGAGTTCAAAAGCAACAAGACAGCATGAAACAGTTTCACGTGCAAGCAATTATCATCTCTAGGTAAGTAAAACATCTCACGTCTTCCATTTCCCCTTCAACTGGGGTCAACAACAGTTCTCTCATCAACTTCAACTTAAATTTCTACTGTTTCTGAATGTAAATATTGTTGTCAGATCTCTTGGAAACTTTTAAGCATCTAGCATGGCATTTAGCGCTATAACTTTGTTAAACAAAACATGAAGCAAATCAACGTTAAACAAACCATAAAGCCTATAGATGTCGTTTAAAGCGGGAAACAGGCTATAAACGTTTCGATGTGCTGTCTTAGGCTCGGGGCTTGGTCACATTCTTTGTGGCATAGTTACTAGTATATCTCAACATTTGATGCATTTACATCCTATAACTTCGCATTGGTTATATACTCGCTTTAGCGATAGCTGTTGTCATGGATATATTCAATGAACGTATCAAAACACAATTAAACAAAAATGGACTTAGGAAGTCACCTTGGGGTACCCCTTGATACAAAATAATGCCTGAATTCGTTGACGGAATTTAACAGCATAATAGAAGTTATTTAAGTACCATTTTCCACTATATTTTTGGTTGAAAAAAAATATTTGATGAATAAGAGTTTGGAACACATTACGGTCACACGGTCACTAACTGGAGGAGGTCCACTAAAAACAACTTAGACTATTATGCTTCACCCAAGTCATGCCTCTTTTCTATTGTCTTCAGAGGAAAGTTTGCCTTCTGTTATGTTTTTGTCAGGAGGATGGTGAACTGCATTTCTGGACTTTGCGACGCATGAAAGAGTTAACTTGAAATTCTTTTAAGTTTGAAGGTGATATTTTTGGCAACCGTTGAATGTTGGATTGTGAGACTGGCATGTTTGGATGAAAATAGCATTGATTTCAGCAAGAAGATAGAGGGACATGCATTACAGAACAGTACGATTGCAAGTTATGATAAAATGGAATTTGATGAATGCAAAACAATGTGTTATGATGAACTCAAGTGTAAATCAATCAACTATTCAGATCAAATGAAAAGATGCGAAATCAACAGCAAAATTCAAGAAACAAGCAGCTCTGGCGATTTGATTGCAAAATCAGGGTTTACATATTATTCCACTGACTACCAAACCAAGAACGTGAGTTATACAAATTTAATTTCTATCTTAGAAAACTTTTGTGCGTAGAAATTAAAAACATTACCTAAGCGGAGCAAGGATAATTTTAGCGAAATGTTAAGAGTTACTCCTTTGGGGCCATCCATAAAGTACGTACGCAGTAAGGGGGGGAGGGGGGGTCATGTCAAAAGCGTACAGGTGCGTACAGGGGGGAGGGGGGTGGGGGTAAACGTTTATGCGTACGTACGCAGTTCGCATTTTTTACAAAGGAAAATTAACGAAAAATCATTTTATTGCGACATTAAAAAATGAATACAATACGTCTTTTTCTAAAAAAAAAAAATAAAAAACTTTTTAAAGTAAATATATTTGGCTTTTCCAATAAATGCATTTTTTACTTGTCGAGATAAAACTTTGTTGAAAAAACAACAATAAAAAAATATTTTTCATCTGGCTAATGTCTTTCTCTATTTGGGGCGGGAGGGGGGGGGGTCAAAAATTTGTTATTTTTTGCGTACGTACGCAAGGGGGGGGGGTTGTAAAAAGCGTACAGGTGCGTACAGGGGGGAGGGGGGGTCAAAATTTCAAGTTTTACTGCGTACGTACTTTATGGATGGCCCCTTTGCCAAAATGTACTTGTCGAGTGTTCTCCATCTAAAAAAACCTGCGGAACTTTGACAAAGGGGATCCGTAATAACATAGTTTAGCAACATTTAACGTATGCAAACAGTTATTTTCAAAAGAAGATCGATAGGCGCTGGAAGATATTTGAATGAAAACTTACCCAATCTGTTTACAGAAGACAATAAAATTCGTTGTAATTATTGAAAACAAGAGCCATCTTTCTAATCTATGGAATAATGATATATTTCTCAACCTCTATGTATATTAATAAATAAAAATAATACATAAAAATTCATAGTGTTGAAAAGAAACGTCAGAAAAAGTTTTTAATTAGAATCTTCAGAAACTTTTTAACGAGGCTTTAGTCCAACAAGCCAAAAAAAAGCTACCAGAACGTTTAAGGAAAACGTTTGACGAACCTTAAAATTAAATTTTCTCTCTTATCTGATTGCTAAGATCAAAAGGTAAGGGGGAACTGAGAA
The DNA here is from genome assembly GCA_964019065.1 of Catostylus mosaicus. Taxonomy (NCBI): domain Eukaryota; kingdom Metazoa; phylum Cnidaria; class Scyphozoa; order Rhizostomeae; family Catostylidae; genus Catostylus; species Catostylus mosaicus. Next base: position 254,639 of record OZ025198.1, read on the forward strand.
TCGAATGAAAGGGTAAGCTAAAGTAATGATCATGAAACAGTTATGGTGAGAAGCTAGTTAGCTGAAGGCATGGCAACGTGTAATTGACAATCTATGTGCAACTGATGACAAAATGAAAGAAAAGAAGACAGAACTATGGGACTGTCAACGAAAACTGAAAAGAGAAAAGGAGAGAAAAAAGACAGCGAAATTAAGAAATTAACTACTGTCTTTAGTAACAGAGCTAACCATTACATGTACGAAGAAAAAAATTGGAAGATAAATTACAAAGAAAATGAAAAATATCTGCAATATCTCAATTGATAGATTTTAAATATGATAAATGTTTATTTTTTGTAGATGGGTTTTGTCTGTCGGAATCGCAACCCATGTGATCTGACCACATCATATTGTAGAGACACGTGTTTACCACCTGGATATAGATGCGTCATATGTCCAAAATATCATGAAATCAGATATGAACAATATTGCCAACTCAAAGGTGAGTTACATTTTGATAATACTGACATTTCAGCTTTTCAAAATAAAAACTTTTATGTTTGGAAGGAGAATCAAATTGTCAAAGCTTTACAACCAATGAATCACAAAACATGCATCTTAACCTATTCAGCAAAGGGGTTAAGGTATCTCAGTTACATACATTAATTCAAATTCTATAGCAGCTTTTTCAGATTACAGTCCTATCCTAGTCTGTAGAGCATGGCAGAACTCGACAAGATCTCGCGCGTAGAAGAAAAAGTTTTGTTTTTCTAGGGGGACACGGCGTGCATACCTGATTCTCGCGGGTACACCATGATTCTCGCGGGTACACCATGATTACTCATGTTGATTGTGTTGAGTTTTGGATGGAAGATCGCAGGTAGTATGACACTGCATGCCAACCTATATTGAGCCTATACTCAAACCATTCGCGCGTGGAAGGCCTAATTTCTGGGGTACACTTCGATCTGCTGCAAATTGTCTTGAGCGTGCAGTTGGCATGCTATACCGACTGGGAGCAATATATATCCTGACGGCTGACGTTAATAAAGCCTGGGAAATCTCAATACTATATGATCTAAAACTCTATCAATTTATAACAATATGATTTGAATTATATTCATGGTCAAATTTACTTTCTGACAGGTTTTGTGGATCGATTTTTTGAACTAAAGAACATTGCCAAGAACAAGCCAGTCAAATTATCAACTGTCTTCTGGAGTTATTACAACTATTATTCAGTGGATGGGATCAAATCATGCTCAAAATTTGCCTGGACACACTTTGAAACACATGCGTATTGGAGGGTTGATTTGGGGCGTCCGGCTGTTGTATTAAATGTTACAGTTCTCAGTCACCAAGAAATATATCTCAATCCTTTTCAAATACGCATTGGTCATAATGAAAACACATTCCACAATCCCCAGCTTATTGGCAATGCAGTGATAACAAATTATGTCATGAAGAATTTCACTTGCCCCGAAATGGAGGGAAGATATGTTAGCATCAATTTATATCCAACACGATCGCGTTCTACAAGAGATTTAGGAGTTTGCGAAGTTGAAGTCTACGGAATATATCTCTAATGCTTTAAAAATTGGACGTCAGATGCACAATGATTTATGTTTGCATACTATAAGAAACTCCAAAAGGAGAAAAAAAGGAAAAAAAGAAAAAAAAGAAAAAAAAAAGAAAAACAAGAAAAAAAGAAAAACAAGAAAAAAAGAAAAACAAGAAAAAAAGAAAAAAAAGGAAAAAAAGATTGAAGGAAATGTCAGACTGTAGGGAAGGAAACAGCCATCCTATTCCTAACTAGTCTTAATAACCCACGATATTAACTCTTATTGTGCAAGTAACATTCTGATACATTTGTAAAATTCAATTATAATATAGCACATTGTAAATTTTGAATTTCACATGCATTTACCTTAAAAAAACTATTTTTGAAAGTCAATTTCTTTCGTTCCCCTCCTTAAAAACAGAAACTGTCGCTACTTAAATGAACAATCAAAGAGCTTTGAACAATCCGATTAATTACATACATGCATGCACAGCGAAATAATTTAATTTCGAATTCGTTACTAGCATCTAAAAACCTCTCACATTTTGTTCTTGACTTGACAAGAGAACTAACATTCACTGTTAAGATTTGAAGGTCGAAAATAGAGGAAATTAGGCTTACCAAAATGCCAACTTTTCAAACCAGATTCACTTCTTCAGAAGGCGCCTTTTCACTCGCTTCAAGTGATGAACGTGAAGGTAACAATTTCCCGCCAACCGTTGGAAACTTCATTAAATCAATTGCAAATACAAAACTTTTCCGCACATCTTGCTCAACTTTTTCCGGGAATTTCTTGACAATTCTCCATTTTGTTTGGCATAACAACAGCAATATCGTCCACTTGCTTGCTGAAAAACTAAGTAAAAGAACGGAGAATGAACTTAGTGAGAGGATATTGCGCCATTCAGTCTCTTGGTAATTAAGGACAATCAAACAGGGTCTCGGGGGATTTCTAGAAACAATGGAACATTTAATTTTCTGGTTGATTGGAATTAAAAGGGTAAAGACCATGTGCGTTCTGATGCGAGAACCCAAGCAAAGTTGAGTCAAGGGCAAAATCACACAGAACGTTAGTTGAGACAGAGTGCGAAAGAAAAAGTTTATGGTTTCAGGAGGAATAGGGGGGGGGGGGTTATCTGTCGCTATTTTCTTTAATAAAAATGATGTTGGTTTTCAACGCCATTTTTAAATTGCCTTAAGCTCACACAATTATCTGATACCTCAAGGGAAACAAAAGCAGCACAAACACAAACCTGCAAAAACCTAAGTGTAGTTAAGTTGCTTACTTGTATAGCCTCACAAATAAAGCTGCTTACTTGCTCAATTTTCCTGCTGGCACGCGTCATTTTGCCTGGAGGCTTAATGTCGTGTCATTGCTTGTTTTTCACTTGCTTGCTTCATCTTACCAGATTTGCTTATTATTTTGCTTGCTTCTTCTTGCCTGATTGCCCAATTCTCATCCATGCTATGTTTGCTTGCACGTTTTCCTCTCCACTTTCTTGCCCAAAAGATAACTTTTGCTTGACTGCTTTCTTTAATGTTTTCATGCCATGTTTGCTTGCACGTTTTCCTCTCCGCTTTCTTGCTCAATTGCCAACTTGCTTGACTGCTTTCTTTAATGTTTTCATGCCATGTTTGCTTGCACGTTTTCCTCTCCACTTTCTTGCTCAATTGCCAACTTGCTTGACTGCTTTCTTTAATGTTTTCATGCCATGTTTGCTTGCACGTTTTCCTCTCCACTTTCTTGCTCATATGCCAACTTGCTTGACTGCTTTCTTGAATGTTTTCATGCCATGTTTGCTTGTTCTCCTCTTTTTATATCACGTGCTGGTTCTCATTCCTAGATTTACTTGCTTTGTTAGGTTGCAAGCTTCCTTTTGCTAGCAAGATTTGGTCTTTATCACTTCATATTTCTTGCACCATCTGCCTTGCTGCTTGCATACTTGCTTCTTGCTTCGTAACTTGAACGATTGAAGCAAGAAGCAAGAAGCAAGACGTGAAGTAGTTCGGCGAAGAAGGAACGCCTCTCATCGTCATTCAGAGCACTGCATGTCCATGCTACGTTCCTTTCGCTCAAGCAAATGCAGTCTTCTCCTGTGCCTTCTTGTAAACTTCCACTGTGATGACATCATTGCATCATCGTGCCATCATTGGAACCCTCTTTTAGCGTACTGCGTGTCACAAAAATGGCACCTTTGTACGGGAATAAAAATTCACCGTGCCAGGAAGACATACAATGCAGCCACATAGAAAAGCGCAATTGATAAGTGGTCTTCCTTTGTAAAGGGAAGGAAGTGGTATTCAAAAGGGGTATATATGTTTGTAGGGGTATAAAGAAGGGGTATATTTGTTTGTAAGCAGCATCGAGATCTTATATACCTGATAATATAAGTGATTTGTTTACTGCAACAATTCTCATTGATGCGAATGAAAACTGAGATTTATTAATGCGACGGAACACTAAAAGTTAAGTAAAACATTATAAGAACAGTGCTGTCCTTGAGAGATGAGATAGCAAGGGTTCACGGAAAGCCTGTGAGCTTAAAATGGTACCATGGGAAGGAACGACTTTGATGGGAACAAGATTGATAAAAAGGAACCAGAAATAAAGAGATGTGAGTAATAATTAAACATATGAATATATATAACCATATGAATACAAAGGTAAATATATCAAAGAAAATTTAATATGAATACGAAACTAAACACTCTGATTATCTGTTTGAGAAATAGCAAACTTCTAACAATTAAGTATAGTGTAATATACGTAACTCGTTAACTGGGGGAAACTATAAAATTCAAGGACGAAGAAAACACGAGAGCTACTATGGGGAGGAATGTTTAAAGAAGTCAGTTAGAAAATTAGAAAAGATATTCAAGTTGCAAACTAAAACGGGTTAAAGGACTTTAAATGGAAAGAAAAGGTTGGGGTTACTGAGGAAGAGAGAGAGACACAGGTCTTTAAATTTCTTTTACAATCACGAGGGTAATTTTTTCAGGACATTCTTGAATCAAGTCCTTAACAGATTGTCTGTGGTTCAGCGGCAAAGTTCTTTTATACTATACATACATACACGATATTTACAAACTTGATATTACTATCCTTTTTTTACCAAAAATTCATAACATTTTAAGATAATTATGTTTATATACAACGCATTAATTCTTTTTCGTAAACATTATTGTGTAAAAATATGCAGTACTGTATACTGACGAGTGACCAAATATCTGATGAATAAAAATGATTTAAAAATTTCACCTACTTATACATATATATTGTGCTGTGGACACAAACTATTCAATGGCACTTTTAATTTCGTGCAGAGGGCCGTGGTGTTGACTTTAGTCCAACATAAAATGTCCAAGGCCTCCGATTCTACTTTCCAACAGTTAAAAATCTGCAAACATCGATGAGGTCAATGTACTTGCTGAATATTTTATCTTCACCGACCTCTTTTAAGATAAAACGTGCTTATCTTTTAACAACAAGACAGAATGAATTGTTGGTGTCTAATACAGGGTAAGAACTAGTGCCTAGCTAAGTTATGAAGACAGAAAATTTCTGGCTTGTCACACTCTGCCCCCCCCCCCCTATAACGACTTTGAAGCATTTTAAATGCCTAATGAGGATGATATGTTTTATTTACCAAAATATTTAAAAAAATTCTTTTTTGCAATTGAAGCAAAGATGGGTAAATGCAATGGTACTTCTTCCTAAATGCTTATATCAAATCCGAGATACAAAAGAAGCCATTGAAACTTCTTATGCAGTTAGATAGAAAGTTAAATCAAAGTTTTGGTTAAACATTGTAAAAATGAGAATATATATGAGCCGCACCATACTGAAGGCAAGTATAGTGTAAAAGACCTTAATAATCATGGTCTTATCTGATCCAATAGCCTTTTTTCTGGGCGCATATTTGTCCGTGGAATCAACGATGTCATGTCCGGCTGTCCGATTGTCTGACTGTCCGCTTCTCTACACCGAAGTCCTCGCGTTGCTACAGAAAAGCCTATGACTTTGGTGTTTGTATCATCTTTGGTCAAGCTTCGCTTCTCCAGTTGATGTCCAGCGTGTTCTTGGAGCTGCAATATGCATTCCTTGGTATTCGGTGTTCGTTTACAAGCATGTTTCGCGTTCATGGATCTCTTCCCTTCTTTCTTCTCTGTCATCTCTGTCTCTTTCTCGTTCATCATCGGTATTCATCGGTGTTCTATAAGTAGAACGAGAACTCATTCGCAGCTCGTCGCCTCTTGTCGAGCAACGCCTTCCAATGTGAAAAGAACAGGAAGATCCACGTCGAAAAGCTTGATAACTTGGCGTCAATTTCCAGTTCTTTCGTTCCAATTTCTTGGAGAATTGGTGGAGGAATCCAACATCTGATTGCTTCATTTGGCGATACATGGACGAACAATCTTTGTGGAACTGTTTGGTGACGATTGCGTACAAGAACGGGTTGGCACACGCGTTTAAAGGGAAAATGAAGACAGTGAAGACCTTGGTTAGCCAGAGATCGGTCAGAAGTGGTTTGCCATAAACTGCAGTCAAAGCCAGGATGCAAATTGGGAACCAACAAGCGAAGTCCATGAACACGAGTAAGGCGACGCGTTTTGCAACCCTTGAATCACCAGAGTTGAAAGCACCAGAGCCGCGAACAGATAAAAAGATCTTAACGTAGCAGAAGACGATGACAACAAATGCAATGATGTTGAATAGCAAAACAGATGAAAGATAAACAACAGAGGGTGTATAGGCGATTGAAGATTTGTCTGGGATGTCGAATGGAAGGCAGACGCTGTATTTGGTATAGTCACTGAAATGAAACACCCCTTTTTCTGTATCGAAACGCAGGATTGGTAAAAGAGCAATGATGATGCAAAAAATCCAACCGAAGATCATGATAACAACCGCTTTAGATACGCTTAACTGTTTGTTGATGTACATAGAGTACTTGATGGTTATGAAACGCTCAATAGTTATAACGGTCAGAGTGTAAACGGAGAGTTCACTCGAAAGCACTGCAATGAAGCCAGCCGCTTGACATTGTGGACTGTATTGCCAATGGAGCGCCTTGGAGCGGAAGTTACCGTACGTCATAATGTCGACAACGGCCAAAAATCCAAGGTATACACCAAGCAACAGATCAGCAAAGGCAAGATTCAGTGTTAGAAACCTTTGAACGTCGAATTTTGAACAGTTTGCAAAGATAACAAAGAGAACAATGCTATTGCCGATAATAGCCAATAGGAAAACGATCCACACGCATATTCGAAGCCATTGTTTGGACATGAGATTATCACAGGGATAAAATACATTGGGCTCTGGTTCACACTGAAGCATTTTACTTGGACGCTGTCTATTATTAATTATGTGAGGTATAGAAACAGAGGTATCATCATCTGTAATGTTTGGTGATAGAAGGGGTTCTTTGTCATCATCATTGTTACTAGTGAGCCAAGTGCCATCATCCTCTGAATCACTTTTATTACCCCATACCCATGTAAACTTCCAATCATGAACGTTTTTTGCTGAAAGGTCTTGCAAGAAGACAGTTTCCCCATTCTTCGCCTCTCTATCTCGAAAGTAGCAGCAATGATAAGGGTAATGAAGCATTAAATGTCGAATATTTGGCAATCGATCATGCACTGGAAAATCAAGCATGTCTGGATTTCCCTTTGTGTTTATATGGGTCAATCTGTCAAGACCAGATGTTGGAAACTTGCTCAATTTATTATATGCCAATGATCTACAAAAAAATACAAACACTGGTTGTTATTTACTTATTGCAGAAAAAGGGTTCGTTAATTTAAGAATAAAGATACTTTCTCGTAGAAATCGTAGGTCTGTAGACGTTTGTTTCTATACAATTCACATAAAAATTGTAGATTGCACTTTGTCAACATTAAATAAGTGAATGGTATGAACAAAAAAGACATAAACTTACAATTGATTTAAATTGTTGAAGCTTTCAAAGGCATTTGGATGGATTTCTTTAAGAAGATTGTGCGAAAGATCCCTGCAAAAACATCAAATGTTGAATCAATAACAACCATAGGAAGAATGTGAAGAACTCTAATTAAAAATAATCCAAAATTGCAGGGGGCTGGAAAGATTGAAGGTAGATAATCAAGAGTTTGTAAACGGAATTAATTCAGTCATATCTTGCAAGAAAAGAAAACAAAATTCGCGAAAAGCCGCTTCAAACGATGAATGTTTACAAAAAATACCATGAAGACAATCTTTCTTAACCTTATCAATCAAAGGAATCTATTAAATTAAAAACAAAATTCGAAAAACTACTTACAATTTGCTAACCCCTTTTAAGCCAAGGAAATCATCCTTGTCGATCCGAATTATATGATTGGAACTTAAATCCCTGTGAAAAAGAGGTAAACAAAATTTGAAATCAGTGCAGCCCGAAATCACCTCCCTGGACTTAATGCGAGTTCCAAGGATTTACACAAGGAAAAGTTCATTGGATGTACACATGATTTACTTTGAAAGTGATCCAGGAGTAAGTCATTGGTCGTATCTACGTTATCTCGTGTGAACGCAAGGCGTATCCGTACCAAAAGTAGATCGGATCCAGTTTGTATCTGATCCACTTTTCCTCGAGAAAACATACGCCAACAAAGTATATTAAATCTGTCAAATTGTCTTAGGGAGTATAAAAAGAACATTCTCCAAGCATGACGTACGTCGTTGGTTACGAAAATAACAGAAACCTCCGGTAACTCAGTCCAAGAAAACCCAACAAGAATATTCTTAATGCAAAAAAGTCCAACTTACAGATCAAGGATGGTACCAACATTTGACAGAGCTCCATCTAATACCTCAAGTCTGTTTGACTTCAAATCTCTTTTGAAAAAATTAAAAATTGACGTTAGAGTTTTAAATAAAAAAACTTCATTGCACTGATAAACTCATGAAATATTAAAAGCATAACTTACTTTGTTTCTGCATCTTCAAAGCAAGAAAAGATTACATAAAGATATAAAAAAAGATTGAACTATGAATGATGCTTGCTTCAACTTCTGGGTAGCTAGAAGAACAGTTTACTCAAAAACTGCAAGCAATTAAAGTCTATTTTTAATGCTCAAACCTTGATAAATAATAAAAACTAGCCATATATATTTAAATATGATTAAATAATAATACTCACAGGAACTTCAAGTTTTCACAGCCTTGCAATTGGGCCAGCTTTGGTATTTTATTATGAAGAAGATTCCTAAAATGATCAATGAGCATTTCCAATTTGAAACAAAACACTATCAACAGGTATATATATTTATATAAGTATCTTTAAACTAAAAATGTTGATCGTATAAGATCGTGTGCCACTTCCCCTTCGTTTCTTTTTTACAATTGTAATTTAATGTAATTTTTGGCTTATTTATTGAACTTTTTGAAATAACTGGTTTGAAATAAATGTGATCCTTATTTACAGATGGCCTAAGGCAAGGCATAATTTTCCAAGGTTATCCTCTTTGCTGCGGTGTTTAGTAATTTCGATGAAAAGCTATTTTCTAGGGCCAAACATATGTGTAGAATTATGACACCAGATAAATTAGATCTTGCTATTATCACTGTCATTACTATACTGAGCACTGCAAGAATAACTAAGAATAACAACCTTACAAAAACTACATTTGTCATAAGAAGAAGTTACATAGCTTGTGAAGATGTGTCACTTGCTTGTGAAGATTAATTAATTAAAAAATGAAAATTTCAATGAACTTACAAGTCTATTAACTTCGATCGATTGACACAAAAGTTTGACGGCATGTTTTCAAGGTTGCAGAAGGACAAATCCCTGAATAAACAACAAAAAGAAGATATTACATATGTTCTTTATACTCAGTATTCAAGTCAAGAAGGGTTTAAACTCGAACGGCTTATGAGTTGATGACGGATACTCGATAACATTCGACGTGTCGAGATGTTGACCTATCACCCTACTTAAACATATGTAAAAACCAGATGGAATGTTTACTGAAGCTTTTACATACAATTTTCTCAGTTTTGGAGTTCCCGTCAAATCTGGAAATTGTGTCAGTTTCGTGCCTCCATTGTTGCAAGGTATCTTCCTACGAAGAAAGATTTGGCATAAAAAAATGTTGATTTACAAGAATTAGAGATGAAATAGAATGGTAATGAACAGTCGAGGATGAAGAAAGTGTACTGTGAAAATAAATTTACTTACAACTCAGTCAACGATGCCATATTTCTGAAGGCAGTATGATCAATTTTTTCCAAATGGTCTTGATTCCAAATGTCGCTGATAATTTAAAGAAAAATAACAATGATGATAAAAGCAAGGGAATGAAGAAGATGCCAATTGCCCTAGAAAACTGCAAGAGAGAATTGCAATGGGATAAATTCAGCTGTCGAAGAATAAAGTAATTTTATAAGTTAAGAAATACTTACACATTTTTAAGATTTTCAAATCCATTGAATGCATTTGGTGGGATTTTTGATATTCTGTTTTTAGAAAGGTTTCTGTGAAAGAAAAATGGGATCAAATCATATCAAAGGATGTTTTTATAAACATTAAAGATATTAGCAATAAAAAAGAATTAACAGAAACCACTGCAACCAGGAAGCAAATATAGAATTACTTTCAGCGCTTGAGGATGTTTAATATATATGTCGATGAAATTACTTGAAACATTCAAATTACCACCAGGGGAAAATTCATGTTGATTGAGTAAAATTGCAACATGTAAACCTAATTTTTCAATTATAACAGTGGCATCAATTTTAAATGGAACTCTAAATGCAAACTTCAAGAGAAAATAATGTAAATTAACTTACAAAGTTGAAATTTGTTTAACATCTTGAAGTGCATCAGATGGAAATTCTTCCAATTTATTGTCTTTAAGATTTCTAAAGAAAATCATTCGAATTAAAAAGAAATTCCGTGAAGAAAAAAAATTTCATTACATTGGAAAAAGAAGAGATTTTAAAAGAACATCATGTTATAAAGAATGGTTTCAAAATAACATGTAACAAAACTTACAATGTAGCCAGTGATGTGAGTCCTGCAAAGCATTTCTTCTTCAATGTTCTTATAGAATTTCCAGTTAATCTCCTACAAAATTAAGATTTTCAAAAAGACATAATAATACGAATAGAAAATAAAAGAGGGAATGTTTTTTGCATATTGCGTTTGTTTTTTCTAAATATTTCAAGCTCTGATTCACCTTTTTTTGCCAAAAAAGTAATTTTTCATGTTTACAACTTCCTTAATTTTTTCAACCTATTCATAATTCATATAAAGCATGTGGTGAAAATGTTTTATCAAACAATGCTGCCGCTTTTTATCCTGCAGTTGTGTAAATGCAAAACTAATTGGTATATAGTTGGTATTTCAAAATAAGAGTAGTCCTATTAAAACATGACCCTCAGGTTGGTAATGGGAAGTTTTCTAAGGTGTTTTCAGAGGGAAAGAATGCCAGAGTGAAAAAAAACAGATAGGAGATTCTAATTATGAAAACTTACAGAATTCGAAGTGAAAATAGCCCATGGAAAGCTCTACTTTTGACTTTCCTAATCTGATTTGATTCCAAGTACCTATGAAAACATTAAAAGGACGGAGATAAAAAACAATACAGAATAAAGAACTGACAAAATATTGCCAACCAATGCCAAAAACATTCAGACTTACAAATAAGAAAGCTTTTTAAGTCCATAAAATGCGCTGCTTTTCACTTTGCTAATTGCATTTTCCATCAATGACCTAGAGAAATGTAAGGATTGCAAAAGCTATAAAATATTCTCCCTTTGCATTAGACATCCCTTACTACCAAATTTACTGCTAAATTTTGATTAAATTTTATTTGAGTTCCAATGCGCTCATCCTTGGATTGAACGATGTATATAGTCAATATATGATGCAGTGATTTTTCACAATTTAAGAATCAAATATCCCTGGAAACTTTGTGACAACTATTTTGAACAGAGTCTTTCCAAAGCCCTAAGACAACAGATTTTAAACAACCCAACAGAACAGCACTAAACAATGATATTATAAAAAAATGGCATTCTTATGTTCTGATTATTATTCAAACTACTTTTTATGATGGATAATTTCATCATTGTTTAGAAAAAAGTAAATCAGTTGCAGAACTTACAATGATCTCAGTCTTTTGAGGTTGTAGAGTGCTGGAGATGGAATCTTTTCAATACCGTTTCGCCCAAGCTTCCTAATGAAAGAAAAAAAGTTGTAGTTTAACATTACCATCAGTTGTTAAACTTAATGTTATTCAGTTTACGCAGATTAATATTTATTTACATAGATCTATTGCACATCATATACAGATCTCAATTTTTTACTCACAAAATTTTCAGTTTTTTGGGGCCTGCAAAGGCAGTTGATGCAAACCTTCGGATATCATTCCCAGTTAAGGACCTAAACAATAAAACATAAAAAAACATAAATCAAATCAATGGCATCTAGAAAAGCATTTCTTAAAGGATATCTTTTAAATGCAACTGAGAATGGTAATAACACCCAGCTAATCTTGGGAGGGTTTAGCAATACCTCATAAAGGAAATGGCATAAATTTCTCATCCACAAAAGTGGAAACCTTTTTGAATTTTTGGAAATTTTGGGAGGCAGGGCAGACAACTATTCATATGCCAAAGATGGGGTGATGACAAAAGAATTATGAATGAGGAAACATGTGCCCCCCTACCCTCAGAGTGATGGAAAATTCCGGAAATTTGAAATCCGTTCCGCTTTTGACATTTGCTGTTAACTTGGTTTAGTTTTAAACTATCATTTACTGGTTAAGTAAGGGTCATGATTTCTATTGCAACCAGGGATGCTGGAAGCATGGGGGGGGGGGGCAGTAAGGGCACTTGACCACAAGATATATCCTGTAAAATAGTAGAAAATCTTGTGTCTTATTGAAGTTATATGATGGTACCTCTCTGTCCATTCAAATGTTTATTTAAAAACGATTTGAGATTTGTTCTGATTGATTGTCAAAAAGAATTTATAGAATTGAGCAGCTGCCCCCCTTGCCCCCCCTCTTCCGGCATCGCTGATTGCAGTTCCAATGTGGACATTTCGTTTGTTCGATTTGCGATGCCTTAAATAAACTGCTGGTGCGTGTGATGACGTCATTGGATTCCAAATATAATCCATGGTCGGAAAATCATTGACTTGTGCCCCTCCTCTGAGTCCCTACCACGACACACCTGAATGATGGATCCCATAAAAATGAAAAATTGCCAGCTTGTTATCACAAAAAGTATAAAAAATGTTGAATGTCTTACAAGGTATCAAGATTGGGCAAAACAGTCAAATCTGGAACCTTTTTCAGATGATTGTTCGACAAATACCTGAAAAAATGTCAAGACGTTAAACTTTAAAACACATATTTGGTACCAATTTATGTCTGACCTTTATCTAAATCAATAAATTAACATACTGTGTATATTTCTGCTTGAATATTCATCATTTTTCTGTTGAGATTTCTCCCTCTTTGATCAACCTATTTTAGAACATCTTAAATATAAAACGAATGGAAATCAAAAAAAGAAGAAGAAAACTTACAAATGTCGCACAAATGGAAATTTCTTCAGGAATTCGGTTGGAAGCACTGGCTTAATACCACAATCATTAAGGTACCTGAATATAAAAACGATTATTAAAAATTTCAAATGAACGCAACGGGAGACAAAGAGGGCGATTTTAATGGGAAAAATAAATCTGTCCCATAAAGCGTAGAATTTTCATTACGTCATATAAATTAGCGTTGGAAATATCCATCCAAATCCTAAAATCGTGCTTGGCTTCCAAAATGTTTAACCTGATGGCCTATGTAACCTTATGAGTTACACAATGCCAAAAGTGACACAGCAAACTCGTTTTTGCCTGTAAGTTAATTCAACACGTATTCTGTTATGATTTGATATTTCTATTTTGCTTCTAAGGTCGACTGTCACCATAAAATTAGGTGCACCCTAACCCTAACCCGAAATAGAATAATGTTAAAATTGATTATGTTACGGAAATTTGACGAAGTGAAAGATATAAAAATTGTTGTGGTTTTTCTTGTACCTACTTAAACGTTGCAAATTGCTATCCAACAGTCTATTGTGTATCAATCAAGTCCAGGGTGAAACTGGCGTTTTGCGCCGGAGATTTTCCCCTTATAATATTTTGTGCGCCATAGGCTCACTTTTTCTACGCTAAGACAACGTTAAATCTGATAGAAATTTTGTCAAAGTGCGATATCTAAAGTCCCATCGATCTCTGCACAAATGCAATGCGCCCAGCGTCGATCTGTTTGCTACACTGCCAAAATACTGCGCAATGGTCTATCGGAGCATTTCTTTGCGGAAAAATGTTGCGCACAAAATCCCGACTCTCTGCGCTGAAGATCCCTCGAAAATAGACTCTCAGATTCACCCTGGATTCAATTAAAGCCTCGTTTAAAGTCAAGCCTCGTTTACAAAACAACTGAAACGTTACAAAATATCTTGAACAATTGTCAGCGAAGGAAACGTGTTGTTTCCCCCGCTCTCATTCAATCTTAATCAAAGAAACAAGATATGAGGGGAAGTGTCGATGGCAAAGTCCAATCTATGAGGATACCTCTAATCCAAAAAATGTCAGTTTGATGAAATGTTGAAACTATTTTTAAATCCTCGAACCCAAATATTCGATCACGCACATTCCAGATCATCCATATGGATGAAACCCGACAAGTTATTGGAACTTGTAACTTTTCGAAGGACAATGGTAAGGAAGGGGGGTCAAGGTTTGAGATAGCAAGGGGCGTCTTCAACAGGCAAAAAGCGCATAAATGACCTCTTCTACCCCCCCCCCCCAAAAGATTACTTCTGTTATTTTCGCATTGTTTTGGTTTACTTTTCGCGGCTCTGTCCCTTGCCGTGCCATGCAGCAGACGTCACTCGCATGATCTATGACCCAACAGGAAAGCTAAGGGTCTAGAGTTCCTTTTTCCATTTTGTGTATAATAAATAACATTGTTAAAAATACGCATATAAGAGCGTCATATTGCACCCATTTTGTCATCTTAAACAGGGACAGTTTAACCGTATTGCGGGGCTGGTTGGGATCACTTGCATTAAGGAAGGAAAAGAAGAAGAAAACACTAGGGGCACAATACTGAGACTGAATTTCGTGCGGGCAGAGGCAGATGAGGGGTAGTGGTAAAGAGGTTTAAGGTTTATGCAAGAATAATTGTACGAAAAATATGGCGGCATTAGGCCCATTCTGATAAATGAGAGAGTAATGCGTTTGTATAAGAGAGACATGAGCGTACATTATCATAACCTTTAGGGTTCCAGATACAACATTTCAGAGACTAGTGGTTGTTTTGAAATACTTCAACGATCCGGGTCTCATCCAAAGTTCACATGATTGATCGATTAATGTTAAATTTAGAAAAGGACTATTGAATTGCATTAATCCATGGTTTAACTGCCTAGCAAACCAAGTTTGACTTGGGATTATGAGCAACCTTACAGCATAGAAGATCAATTCCTTTGGCCATTCCGACTGGAACAAATAAGGCCATTCGGAGACGCGGTGTCGTCATTGGATCATATGAAAGATTATGCCGATAGCATTCAGAGATCTTTAGCAACATTTATATTCAGACCAATCTGCTTCAATTCTGAGCAAATTGCATGTTAGCTTCCAAAAACAGTTTTCTTCAGGGACTCGGAAAGCAGCATTTTCGACAGGAGGGAGATCGTCGTTGTCAAGGGTTGAGAACCCCCTTTCTCATAGGCAAAAAAACAACATGCAGTATTATTCCTCCGGTGCTTTCTTTTCCACCAGATTATCTGTATTATTATACCAATTCCCAGCATCTATAAATTCTGCAAGTAAACCTATTATCAGGTGCATAATCTTCGATAAAACGGAGAACGACCATTCTGTTATCAGCTTTATAAAATATAGAACGGCCACCATGTTATTGAAGCTGGATTCTATGATGCAGCAAGTAGTTGTAAGAGAAAAAAGACTGGAATTGGGGGCCGAGGAGGTTACTTTGTGTCTTTAGGCAATGTGCAGTTACCTCAATGAATATTATCTGTTCACCGTAAAGGCATCAATTACCTAGGAGATTTTCGGGGGGGGGGGCTTGGGGGCTTAACCGGTCCAATGCACAACGTTCAGGCCTTATGATATCTTACAGTTAACATTTTGAGATAAACAAGAAACATTTTGTCAGGTAAAAGTAAACAAAACAAGGTAAGGGAATATCACATGACGTGTTATGGATTGAACGGGTTCTTTAAGGTGAAATATCTATTTGACTTGAGTAAAAATACAGTGAACGGCTTAAGTTAGAAGGATAAAGATGCAAACAACTTAGAAAATGGCCGAATGTGGTTCTCTTTGTTCACACTCATCAGTTTGACATCCAGGAATTGATATAAGGCCAACAGTATGGGAAGGTTTAAATATCAAACCACAGAATTTGCAAAGGAGAATGTGCAATGTTAAGATATTTACCGATGAAATGCTCCTTGTTGCAAGCTTACTGTGAGAAAAATTTAATGACAAATCCAAATTGACATTGATATTTAATCTTTTCAAATATTTTCAAAATTAAGTTTTGATCCTGCCTCATTGCGAGGCCGAGATTGACGCATTGATTCAAGGTTGGAGGATTTAAACGAGAGTTGACGTCTTGTGTTTGGGACATTATCCAAAGTTATTTATTCAAGTGGACAGCTTGCCAGAGGGGACCAGAACCCGAGTGGATCAGAACCCAAGTGGACTGAAATTGTTGAATTAGCCTTTGCATAACAAGAACCATCATCACTCACATTCCCAAGTGACCAGTTTTTGTTTTTGTTTGCACCAGTCGCCCTGAAAATCACAGGTGTTCCAATCCCCTCCACCATTTGGAATTCTCTTCCAAGTGAAATAAAATAATCCAAAAATGCAAATCATTTCAAATCCTTTCTAAAAGATTCCTATCCCGAGAATCAATGCGAATGTACCGCTTGCAATGAGTTACATTCATTACAAAATCTCAAAAACTTTTTCAAGTAAGTGATCAAACTAACAATACAAAATATTATCATCGTCAATATCATTTCGCTCTCTAAGAACTGTTTTCCCATCAAATCAAATCAAATCAAATCAATTCAAATCAAATCAAATCAATCACAGCATTGATCATTTGCCAGGACACTGGTTTTCGAGCACGATATTCTATTTGCGTCTTTTTTATTCAAAATTCCTTCGCGTATATTTTTAGAGCAACATGAGTTCAGTTCTGACAGATCAAAAAACAACGAAATGAATGACGAAAGACTGATGGAAGTTTGAAACAAGGCTGGGCAGTTTTGAGTAATAAGGCTTAATAAAGATTATTCATACTAAAATTAGAAGCAAAACCGTCTCAATATCTACATTTTCACATCCACTACTGTGATTTTCATTTAATCACATTTTAATTTTTTGACGTCAGAACTTGGCAAGTGCCAATGTAACAACCTTCCTTGTCAGCTGTTTTCAATAAGTTAAGCGCTGACAGAAAGACCTTCCGTCAAATAGGGAGGGTACAATTTCGATTACTCTGGTTTAGATGGTTTTTTCCATTTCGTGTTTTCTTTTATTTTTTTATTCGAGTTTTTGGAAGATCTACATATCCCCATCATCGTATGTTTTCCGAAAACTTAAAGGAATCCAATAGAGTGTTTTGTTCAGGCACCGCGGAGCAGGAGGGCCTGGCCCCAACACCTAATTATTTTCTTCATCGCCCGATTTTTTGCCCCCCCCCCCACTTTCAGATCGCTCTGCAGTCCCTGTTGGCGTTTCTTCTTTACAGATCAATTCAATTAAACAAAGGTTTTGATTTAATTCTAACCATTTGCGGCAAAATTACATCAAAATCCATCGCTTCGCGTACAAAGAAAATCTTGCTCTGACCAACGTTCATCCGGACACCATGCCGACCTTTCCTTGATACACATTGCCTGATTTTAGACATCTTGCCTCTGAGATCTCGTCAATTAAATTGCTGACAAGCTCAAAGGGCGAGAGGGATTCGAACCTTTAGACAAACGACCCAGACCTCCCTTAGACTCATGCCCTAAGAATATGGTTGTCTTTTACCTCCTAAGCCCCATGACAACTCTTTTACATAAAATCCATCATAGTGACTGCTTAGAAATAGAAGAATTGTTAGATTTACTTCAGCAGACCTTTCATGTGCGAGCGAGGTGCCCGCCTTGCCCACCTGATGCGGCCTAAAAATTTGAAGATCGAAATACAAGAAACCATGATAGACGTGAACCCGGACCGTAAATTTGGATCTACGTTCCGCAGAGATGTTGTTGGCTTGGATAAGAAACTGTTCATTAAGACCATGATTTGATTGTATTGCGTAAATGGTTTCATATTCAATTCCAGATGTTGTGATTATGATGTGTTTTGATATGAACCATGAAATTTCTAACCACGGATTTACACTTATTTAAGTCCCAACCCAATCCTCTCATCACGGACTATGCTTTATTCTTGTCTCTTTTCTTGAATAACCAGCAGTAATTCCTTCGATCACTCCATCAATCTCGCATTCGCTTCCTTAAAGCCATGCGCCAGACCACGTAGGGCAGGCTTCGGGTTAATCTGTCCACGTACTTCCCATTAAACCCCTTTGCGAGCAGATCCAAAGAGAACCGTCAAGATTGATAGGTGTAAGCAACTCTTTCAGCCATTAAGCATTAAGCAATACTTCTGGGATAAACGAAAATACCCATGAATCTCCAGGCGGCCCAAAAAGATCGCTTTTCTGACCATTATCGGAGGACCTACTAAAAGGCAAACAACGCACTGAAAAAAAACCCTTTGGAAAAAAACCAAAACTAAGTATAGTGGTGAATATTTTGATTAATTTCGAATCGTCACCATTTATTTTCAATCTTTTATACCTCATAAGGGATCTAGGCCGCAGTTTAAAAAAGACAATGGTAACATGATGACGGAAAAAAATTTGCCGTCAAAAAGCGCAAACAGAAGTTGTTGTTTACAAAGTTGTTTACTTCTAGGTAATTGTTGATAAGTTGACGACAAACCCGTCAATGAAACACTTCTTTTGCAAAAAAAGCCTAATAAAATTTAAGAATAGCGTCTTGTGTCCCTTGTTTAAATAAAGCTTTGAAGAAAACAGCAACGGATCGTGACCTTTAAAGTTCTGATTGGCGACAATCCAAACAGTTTCCTTCGCATTTCCTGATTTTAAAATAAATTTAAAAGCGCTTCTGTCACCACGCAATCATTTCAAACAGGAGGAAAATCCTTCTCTAAACATTTTGTTGACTTTTTTGCATTCTTTGGCAAAAGTGTTGAGCACGAGCATTTCTCCTGAGATTGCGGTCACTTTAGTTTGTAGTTGTATCATCATAGTTATGATGATTATGATTTTTCGCAAGGGGTAACCTGGTAGGTGCAAAACCAACGTCTCCCTTTGGATCTATGCCTCGATGGGCCACGTGCAGACCTATCAAGTTGATTGGTTAGGATTAAAACTGCAAAGGTAAAGGGTAGAGCAGGCAAAAAGCAGGGGAGGGGAGGGGAAGGAGTGGAAAGGGTAATGGGGCACTTGTTTCCTGTTCTAAACCCACAAAACAACAAGGGCATCACTGCTAATATGTTTTTAGCTGAGATTAGAGACACAGGGGTTTCAAAACTATTTAGTGTCCATGCCCCAAACCAAGGCCCAAAGATTCATGCTATGCTAGATTCAGTACAGATCAGTTATAATTACAATGGTCATGTCATTGCCACCAGAAAGTTAGTTCATCGTAGATAGCTAAACAATTTCAGGGGCTCCAAGTGGGGGGGGGGAGGGTGTTACTCTTTTCCAATATTAAACAGACTCATGATTGGTAAGGCATGCTTTGCCATTCACACTTTGTTACTGGTTAAAAAACTCAGACAGCAATCTTATAAGAAACTATCAACTTTGGTACTTTGGTACTTTGGTATCAAGCCTTTCTCCTTCGCAGAAGCCACAAGATTAAGTACTTGTGCCCAGTGCCCGCTCTTCAATCACATCCAAAGGTATTATGTCCTGTGTATGCCGCAAACAGGTAAACGCGGACGATTTTAAGTCTTTAATTGCCTGTCTGTGCCAAAGGAACTTCGCATTCCATTTATAATGTTGTTATACCGCAAAACGAACAAGGCGCGGTTCGCGAAATCTGACAATGAAATCTCGAAATTTTGCGAAATCACGAAATTTTGCGAAATCAAAAATCCATACAATCTTTACAAAAAGGCCTTGTTTATTGCTAAGATGTTAAATGCACCTTTTTTAATAAAAGCGGTCATATTTGGAACTGATTGCTCTTGATTTTGTTCAAATGTTGGCCAATCTGAATCACACTTTGTCAACAAGGGTTTGGGAAAACAAAACTAATCTCTGAGAACTTAGGCCAACAAACAACCATTTAAACACAGTCTAGCATCAAATTCAACGGAAGAAGGAATCAATTAAAAAATATATTATGAAGTGTTAAAAACAGTGTGCTTGAACGTTGTGATTGTTCACTACTTGAGAGGCTCCCTTGAGATAGTGCGTGACAAACTTAAGAAACATTTATCACCCTAAAGTCGGGAATAAGCACTTCCCAACTGATTTATAACATCTGGGTCCATTAATTACCTTGCTGGTTTTAAAAAGTAAATATTTCTATGCGAGTGCCTAACTTGTTTTGTCTTCTTTATTGTGTGTCATTCTAGACAAGTGCACAGGAATCTATCTATCTAGCGTCATCTTCTATAAATTGAAAAGTTAGTTACTTGTTTACTTATGAACGTTTTATTAGTGATATCTAGAAAGAATCCATTTAATAATTAAGCTGCCGTTTGACTCGCACCATTCTAGTAATTTCGTGTGACCAGAATTCTAGCCTAGAGAGTCCCAATATCCCGGCTTACTCTAATAACGGGACGTGCCGCTCAATGTTTTCAAACCGAGGAAGAAATCAGAGCATACAAGCGTAGTTTGTGATCTGGAAGGTTAAAATGGCAAATTTTATACTCACAGCCTTGTAACTTTAAAAGTTGAGGTGTAATTCATAACTTCTTTGTAAACTTTCGTGAAATTACTGCCATCGCAATCCAACGTGTTCTTTGCCTTGCATTCACAACTTTGAGGGCAATATTTCACCTTTCCTCTGCCGTAGACAGTCCTACAAACAAGTAAAATGCCGAATAACAGCAACACGCGAAACATTTTGCACAAGATACATCAATGTTTCTAAATCATAACACGATTTTTCAAATTTGTGAATTCGTTTCTCAAGATCTTTACAATCGTTTGAGCCTTTGCGATGGTATGGAGAAGTGTTAGACCCCGCTGGTAAAAAGGAAGCTCCTGATTGGTCAACGGTCAAGTTTGATTGACAGCAAGATAAAATATAGCCAATAGATATACTACAATCCTGTCAGCAGTCTCAACATGGTTTCCTGTAATGTGATACTTCAGGGACGGAATTCACGGCATGAAAAGTTCACGTTGCGATATTTTAAGAGCACAAAAACAAAGGGTGCGAGGTCGGAGGAGACCATTGTCCGATGATGTTTGAGAAACTGTTTCCTTCGCATCATGTTGCGAAAACACAGCAGAATAGAAATGATATTAGCATGATTTCTCAATTTAAACTACAGTTTAATTATAGTCAGACTGAGTCAGTCACAATTTTCACACACTAGCGTAGTTTCTCATCTCCATGTTTCGAGATCCAGACAAATTTATCGCCAGTATTAAAATCTCGAAACTTTGATTTTTAACAGAAGTGTAAACATGGATAAATCTGTGCAAAGAATCCTAAATGTAAAAAAATAATTTTCTCAAAAGAAATCATCTCTTTGGGAAGCAGGGGCGAATATAATTTCAGTTCTCATTTATTGCAGCTGTAACAATCAAATACTTAAAGAATTATTCACTTTATTTTGATACAAGTCAGACATTCCATTTTGTTCTTCAGAAAAACTAAAGTCTTATTCAAAATTTACTCATCAAGATAAAGTTAAAAATTATAGAAGAACCGAAGGGGCATTTAGCCGCTCTTTACACTGCATGATGAGGGTAGCAGGCTCTATTTCCCCCGTCAACCCCAAATGTGCCTGAGTTGGCAAGCACATACGAGGCTACCTTTGAATCCAGAGTAAGATTGAGGCTTGATCATGATGGCACCATATCAATAACAAATGACAGATTTCAATAAGTGACGGTCAAAAGGTTAGTTTCTTATTTTTAATAAATAAATTAAAATATCAAGTATGCTTTAAACATTTAAATAACGATTCTTAATTAAGAAATAATATTAAATTATTTTAAGATAGGAGGATTGAAGTTTTCCCTGCCAAGGGTGATATTTAAAATCAAATCAAAGTAAGACAGGTAGTGGTATTTCATTCCATAAAAAATAGTCAAGAAAGAATTTGTCACAGAAACATCAACTTATCACTTACTTTTTGTTTATATAGTTCATTAAAAATTTATTTAAAAGTATCTAGAGATTTATTAACAACAATTGGAATTTTTTTAAAAAATTTTAACTCAATCGAATTTTCTTTCGGAAACAGTATACTTGGAATAAAATGCGGACTATAGACTATAGACTATAGACAATTAGCTAACCTAATGAGGGTTATAATGTAGATTAGGGCTTGAATAAAATATACTAAACAGTTTTGTTAAATTTTTTAATAACAAATAAAATATAACCTTTTTTATCTTATTCTCTAGGAAGATTTTTTTATGAATGGAGAGATATCAGCAGACAGCATCTTCACTTTTTGGAAGTTTAAAAAATGCAGTGCTTGGTAATCCAGTGACACGAGAATATCAGATCGGGAAACAAATTGCAAGTTTTGGTCCAGGATTATCATGGAAAGTTTTTGAAGGAAAGAAAAAGTCAACTGGACAAGTAAATTGTTAAATTTTGTTAATTTTCCCATAAATTGAAGAAACTCACTTGATCTACTAAGAATGAGAATGATCTTCTGATAGTTTTTGTTGATCTTCATTTATAATATATATTTTTTTAATATAAAAATTAGAGATAAAGACGTTGGAAAACAGTATCAATAAAATAGCTACTCATAATGAAAAGCAGGCTCCTATTTTTGTCCACTTTTCTCTCATTGATTTCTCTTTAGAATTATGAACAAATTTGTATTTTCTGTTTTCATTGTACCTTCTATTCAATTTTTATAGGAGGTGTCAGTTCTAGTTCTTGAGAAGAAATTGATTGAGAGTTTTGATAAAAGGGACAGAGAACCGATTCTTGAGGTATTCCGGAAAGGACCACAACAACTTGCAAAGTTGAGGCATCCACGGTTACTTACAGTTCAACATACCTTGGAAGAATCAAGGTTAGCTAGTTAAAGAAAGATAATGATGTGTTTATTATTTATTATTAACTGAATGATTTATTCTCACCAAATTAAAATATGTTAGGTAAATAACCACACTTAATATTGATATAAATGAATAAAATATAAACCTTAATAATATTTAAGCAGCTAGCATTGCATCAGTTGATTTAACTGTTTTCCATGCGAGACCTGCATAAATTATTAGGGCAATTTAATGCTTTAATAAGGGAGAAAAATAGCTAAGAATATTTAAAATGACAATAGTTACAAATTAAAATGTCTGAGTTCCTGAATATTTATTTATTTATTTATTTATTTATTTATAAGTAATCTTAAAGAAGTTCCAATTTCTTACAAAATAGTTTCTTACTTAATTCATCTTTTAGGGATTCACTTGCATTCGCAACAGAACCAATACTTGCAAGTTTAGCAAATGTGCTGGGTAAAATTGAGTCCCTTCCACAAAATGCAATTGAGGAGCTCAGAGTAAGTACACCATTTTTATGCAGCGACAGATGCAAGTTGGTTCTCATCACTTCTTTTAAATTGCTATTCTAGCTTTCTTTTCATTTTTTTTGTTCTGTTTATGTCAATAGTTTTTGTATATGATATTGCAATGTTTTTCTACAGAGCTATGAATTATTTGATGTGGAGAAAGTTTATGGGTTATTACAGGTAAGATGATTGATTATGATTGATGATGATGATCATTGATTGATGGTGTTTGATGATGATGATGATGATGATGATGATGATGATGATGATGATGATGATGATGATGATGATGATGGTTATGATGATGATAATGATGATGATTATGATTATGATGATGATGATCATGATGATTGGTGATGATAATGATGATGTTAGTAATTATGGTGATGATGTTAGTGATTATGGTGATGATGGTGATGATGATGATGATGATGATGGTGATGATGATGATGATTGATTGTGTTTGATGATGATAATGATGATGATTATAATTATGATGATGATGATGATTGGTGATGATAATGATGATGTTAGTAATTATGGTGATGATGTTAGTGATTATGGTGATTATGGTGATGATGGTGATGATGGTGATGATGATGATGATGGTGATGGTGATGATGATGATGATGATGATGACGATGATGATGATGATGATGATGTTAATGATGATGATTTACTTTGCTTATCGTTTAGATTGCAGAAGGTTTGGCATTTCTACACAACGATGTCAAACTAATCGAAGGAAACATAACACCAAACAATATCATTCTTACAAAAGATGGACAATGGAAGCTTGCTGGATTTAACTTTGCCTTATCATCTGAGGTTTGATGCTACATTTCCCATCTTTTGTTACTCTGTTTGTTGCAAAGCAAGTGATGGGATGTTGTTGAAATATGTTACTCTAGATTAATATCTATTTCTTTTCTCAACAATAGAGATCATAGCTTTTCATCTTTTTTGGTTTATCAATGTAAACGTTGCATCAGTTTCTCATCATTGTTTAATTTCTCATACAGAGTATCACTCCTTGTTCTGCAGATGCTTTTGAAAATGAAATCTTACCCTATTGCTGAAACGACTTTTTTATGATTTTCAATTGTAGCAAGCAGTACACAACACAATTAACTGGGAAACAAGAATGCCTTTGATTGCAAAACCGGAATTAAATTATCTTGCACCCGAATATATTCTTTGCCAATCTTGTGAATATGCTAGTGACATGTATTCATTTGGGTGTTTGGTTAACGCTGTCTACAGTCGATTAAAGACACCATTTGATGCTAGCAATAACGTCGAGTCATATAAGAAGTGCATTGAACAAGTAAGCTATTGCCCTTTTAATCTATGCAGATTGAACTCTCATAAACTCGATCGAATCTAACTGCCTTATGAACAGTCTTAGCAAACCTTTCTTGTTAAGACCTGGGCTGTCAAGAGTTGGGGCAGAGGGGGCATCAGGGCCCGACGTGTAGGAGGTTGATAAACTAATATCGCCGTTTTTATCCTCTTTAGGTGCAATAAAGGAACTTCCCATAAGGAGCAGCCAACGGGGTCCTTAAAGTCCCCCGAGATTCCCTTGCTTTCTGCCACTGTGTTGCTTGCCTCAAGCACAGGGGGGCCTAATTTTGCAGTTTTGCCCCTTGGCCTGAAAAGGCTATCGTCAGTACCCGTATGTACAATTTAAACGTTTTCCAAACCGCCCTCTTCCCCAGAGAATTAGATACAGGCAAAGATGACCATAGCATCAAAAATTGAGTCATTGGGAATAGACTTACCAGCCCGAAGACCAATCGTATGTAGGTTGCAGGTACTGTTTCCCTCATGTCGCATTTCCTGATGAGATTATTTGTGATCCTTTTCGGAGCCATCAAATGCTTTCAATTTTAGCAGTCTCAATATCTGTATTCAAATAAAATAAACATATTTTTTGAATTCAAGACTTAGTTTGACATTAACTGCTAGTTAATAACAGTTTTTAAATACTAATGTTTTGTAATGTAGGTAATGTTTTATTTCAGTTTTGTCGTCTTGGAAGTGATTATATGAAAGAAATCCCAATCGTAGTCAGAGATCACATCAAATCACTTTTGAATATTGCACCTGGGGTTAGGCCTGATGCTAATCAAACAATCAAGGTAAAATTTATTTACTTCACAACAAAATTAATCAAAAAGAACTTCGAATAATTTGGAGGAAAGTCATGGAAAGTTTTAAGTGAAATATTTCTGCTGTGTACCGAAATGGCGCTATTGCAGAGCAAAAATTATCTTTGCGTTATCACATGGACCCAATTGGCACGGAAAGTTTTGCCCTCGACCCCCTGTTTTGCATGACAAATTCGCCAAATTCACCTGTGGATCAATGAACATGGAGGTTTGGGGCTAGCCAACTGGAAACCTAGCGATGTTGGGTAGAAACAAGATCCCACCCATCAGAAGACCCAGATCGCAGAAGACTGCGGGGCTCCCTCGCAGATCTGTCATCATCCAACGCCCGACGATGGTTTCATTACTGTTATTTGAAGGAGTTATGCGCAGTACCTACTTTTGATGGGTGGGATTTCGTTTCTACCGCGATGTTGCCAGCAAGTTTACATGGCATGAGGTGTAACACAGGCAATCAGATATCACTAGCGCCTTCACAGCAACAAAAGTGGTCGCATAGTTATCCAGTTATCTATAACATTTTTAAAACTTGTAAGATATATTCATTAAGTGGAAAGTGAATTTACAATGGTAATTGTACACTAGAAACGACGTTGGAATTTCTGGATGAGAAAAATAGCACGCTTGATCTTGGGTTAAACTGCTTCGAATTATGAAATTTGAATTTGGTGGTTTGGCTGGCTTGAGAAAGCAATTAAAATATTTTGTTACTTTGACCAGGGCTACATTTCCTTTTACCTTGGCAAATAAAACACCTCAGTAGATTTATTAATTGTTGGATTATCGGTTTTCCAACTTATGTTCTCCAAATGTAAAAAATTAATTTTTAAAATTATTGATTGTTGAAGTTTGCAAATCGAATTTGTGGTATTGCAATTGTGAAGTGAGAATGAGTTGTGTAATCAAAACATTCGCTCATAACACAAACAACTTCTGACAGCTGCGCAGGAGGAAAACTACAACTACGGGGGGGGGGGGGGGGGGGGCTCTGAGCCCCACTTTTCAGTATTGTTGCTGCTTGGTATACCTTGTTTTTCAGGGCCCAAAGGTATTCAAAAGATATGCATTCTCTTTGGCCCTAATTAAAAGAGTTGATAATAGACAGTTTTTGGAATCAGGAATAACAAATTAAAGTTGTGAGAAGTCGCTGGCATTACAATACACTGAAACAGCTAGTTTTGCATGCCCTGCACAAAGAATATATTGTCATAACTTAAAATGGTTAAACCCGTACTTCAAAATTTTTAAACAGAGCATGCAATTATCATGGTAGTTCCTTAGTTTTTTATTTCAAATTTCAGCATGAATTTTTTGATGATGTGGCTGCCATGACTCTCAAATATTTGCATTCATTGGTTCAAAGAGACGAAATGACAAAATCACAATTTTTCAAAGGGCTGCATCGAGTCCTGTCTAAATTACCTAAGGTTTGTGAGTATGATAGATTTTAATCAAATATAATACAATACTTTTCTTTTTATCAAGGTTAATAATACTTTATGTAGCATTTAACGGAGAATGTCGTGTGGATCTGTTATATTATATGTCACATACAGTTCATTATATATCTTACATACGAGATTTTCCACTTGCTAATTATAATTTGGCAATGGTTAACCAGAAATGGATGGATTTTAGCTGGTTTCATTTGCCAAATTTTATATCCATGAAATGAATTTGTGTGTTTTTTCCAAACATCTCAGCTATTCGATATCATTTTCAGCCCTTGTGTCAATTTACAGACTTTTATGGTTTGCCAGGGCATAAATTTATCAGTACAATATAACAGGAAACACAAACAAAACTATACATAGGACAGTGCTGTTATATTTAGGATAGTAATAATTCCCCAAGCTTATCGGCTACTTAGAAGATATACTTAGACTATTTGTTTGGCGATTTCTAAATTTGCATGGTTGAAATGATACCAAATCACTATAAAATCAGGTTTGATAATAAAAAGTATCAGGCAAATGATAATAAAAAGTCTTCTTTCTTAATCACCAAGCAATATTGCCAAGCTAGACATCTCGTTCATGTTCACACACATTAGTATACTACGAAGTGGGTGAACTTGCCAAAGGTAACGCCCATCAGTGACGACACTTTTCATAGCTGCCTCGTTCACAATTACCCAGTTATGGCATTGAGGTTAGTGTAAACAAGACTAGATCAGTGACAGCCGCAACACTTGAAACAATGTTTGGCTTAAGCTTACTTTTGTTTATGTACCAGTCTCAGATTTCACTTAATCCATCGCTTTTCACCGACGATAGACAAATAAATGCCAGCAATGACACAAGCATGATAAAATACTGTTTTTAATCTTAAAATTGTTTTGCTAGGAATAAAATCGTGGGAATAATTGCGACGTATAATAATATCAAATAGTAAGCGTCTAGATTGAGTTTTAGATTTAACCTGTTTCCGTTTAAATGGACCTTGCAATTCACTCCAAATGCAAGGTTTGTCTCTCTGCGGGGGTAGAGAGGGGGTGAGGATAGGGGCGTGATGGTTATCTTTAGAGATTTTATAAGAATGGCGGTTGCTGCAGGAAGAGAATCCGCATTCATTGGCTTCTAACAAAATTATTGTTTTTCCATACAATTTGTATCCTAAAACTGAGTAAGCAGGGTGCGCTAGCATGTCTAATGTATTGTGCAAATACATGTTTACTACTATAACTTTATCCCCAACAATTTACATTAATTTATTTGTTTATTTTCATTAACAGAGGGTCATCCATCAACGAGTGCTTCCACATTTATTCTTGGAGTTTCCAAACCACGCCATGATACCCTTTGTGTTACCAAATGTTCTTTTGATCGCTGAAAATTGTACAAATCAGGAATTTGTCGATCTTATTTTACCAGAACTAAAGAAAATCTTTTCAGTGCAAGAGCCTGTCCAGGTAAATTTGCATCCATTTAGCCTCGCTTATGATAACGTTCTCCATTTTTATGTCACAACCATTTTTGTAAGAATTTTCAGCTTAGCAAATTTCTTAAATTAGGTCTACAAAGTTTTTTTAATCGGGGCTAACTCATCTTAACAATCATTTGGTCTTTCTTTAGTACCACATAATAAGGGGACCCAGAGATGCCTTAAGCTTAATAGTGATTTAAAATGATTGATAGGTTTGCTTTCAATAGAGATATGAGTATAAAATGTGATCCAAACGTGTTACAAATTAGCTAGTAATCAAATTTAGCATTGTCTGTGCTAGCTAGAAGTTAAATATACTCATATACCTTTTAACATGAAACATCAATGGGAGCTAAGACACAAAGCAAACCAGAAATCGCCATTAAATTATGAATTTTGATTATGAAAAGTGTTTTAATCTAAAGTTATTTCTGAAATTAAAGTTTACATTTAAAATTCCCTGATTATCATTTTCATTCTGTTTCATTTTCTTTCAGATATTGCTACTTTTTATGCAAAAGATGGAATTGCTGTTGAAGAAAACACCCGCTGAAGATGTTAAAAACCACGTGTTACCAATGGTGTCTAGAGCGTTGGAATCACAGTCATCACAAATTCAAGTAAATGATTTTCATTCTCGTGAAATTCCATATTTTCTCATTTAACATCAGCCAACTTTCAAGGGATAATAAATCAAAGCTCGTTTAACTGACTATGTGCTTCGAGCTTAATTTGGCAGCTTTCTCAGATCTCTCAATCACAACGATATGTCAATAAGATCTCAAATGGTTTTATGATTTCTAGAGGCACCATGGGACATGTGTTAGACTGGAAAAACAATGTCTGAGGTTTCTACCCAGACTTTTGTACTTGAGTTAATCATTAAGTAAAAAATCGCAACCTGTTGTCGACAAAAAGTACCAACCCCATATATGACCACAGACAATCTTGCTTCTTGCCCCCCCCCCCCAGTAAAAACAAGGACAACCCCTACTTTCATAGCATTGTGCTTTAGAAAGAAGACTTCAAAACAGCAATTGTAATGAGAAAATTGATAATTGTTATTACTACTCTTTAGGACATTTATCTACTTCTGTTGGTTTATATCTTGAATTATACTAAATTAAGTTTCTAACCAAGACAAGATGATGTGGGTGGACAGATCTTTGTAGAAATTAGTCTGAGAATGATTCATATAGGAATTAATCGACTTTTCAGAACTCCTTTATAAAGTAATGTCTCTTTTTCAGGAATTGGTTTTAAGCATTATCCCAAGTTTTGCACATATGATTGAATACACATCATTGAAACACTCCATCATACCACGAGTTAAAAATCTAGTTCTCAAAACTTCAAATTTATCGGTAAGCAAATGTAGAATAGTTCAAATTTTTTACACTGAATTTCGCCACTTATGTGAATATATTTTAGCATAAAGATTACTAGCTTGATAAAGCTGCGTTTCTAAGATTTTGTAAAGAATAAAATCAGGAATGTAAGCAAAGATTGCCTGCAATTTTGTTGAAGTCTTTGTTGTCCATAAAATTTGCAATGTAAGTTTTAGTTTTGGTTAGATATTCAAGCAGTTACAGACCAAGGGGTGAAGCATGACAAGAAATAGCTTTAGAAATTCAAAGCAACATTAATAAACAAATCAATTTACATTGATCGATTGATATTCTGATCAAGGTTTGTTTTATAAATATGCTCGCACATTTTAGGTTCGCGTCAATGCATTGGTTTGCATCGGTAAAATTATCGAATACCTTGACAAATTTCTTATGATTGATGATGTTTTTCCAATATTAACCCAAATACCATCAAAAGAACCTGCAGTTTTAATGGCAATCCTTGGTGAGTTGGAGTAAACATATTAGATATTTAAAATAACGTTAATGAAAATTACTGTTAACCGGTCTGCTAAAAATAGTGCTCGATGCCAATGAAGCAAAGCTTTACTAAACTTAATAACAGAACACGACGTTTGAAGTTGTAACTTAAAGTTTCACGCTTGATGCGATCTTCAGACAACTTAGAACTACTCTGTGTGGTGTTTGCTTATATGCTGACTTTTGCTTACGTTTATAAATCCCCCCAGATTTATGTTTTTCTAAGGTCTCCACAGACACATTATTTTAATAAACTTGCACTCCAATAACTCTAATTGTTACTAAAACTTCAAACGCAAAACTTCAAATACATACTTATACTCCTATCAATAGATATATGTGACATGGATCTAGTTGTCACTGACAGACTCCTTGTTCCTAAAGGTATCTACAAAAAGACGATGGCACACAAGAAGATGAACATGGAGACTGATTATTTGGCTTCAAAAGTCATTCCTTTTTTGTTGCCATTGTCTGTTGATTCGGGATTAAATGTCCAACAGGTTTATTCAAAGATCCTCTTTTTGAATTGCTTTATTTTCAATGCATTTATGTATCATAATTAATTTTATACCGAAAGTATGGATATCTGTTAATTCATCTTCTTAATAATTTTACTCTGTCTTATGGGTAAAATATCCTGCTGATGCACAGTCTCAATCTACCCCAAAACGTAATACCTATCTTTTGTTACATTATTCCCTGTCTGTCTTTTCTATCCAAAGCCCTAACCTGCAAAACGTTTTATTTATCGATTTCAGCTTCTATAAACTTGAGAAGATTAAAGTTATTCTGTCTTTTGTTATTTGACTTGTTGATTTTATAAACTGCTTTTTAATTTCAGTTCAATAATTTCATGTCAGTAATTCGAGAAATGTTGGATCGAATTGACCAGGAACACAGAACAAAACTAGAACAATTGAGCAAATTACAAGAACAGCAAAAGTATTTATGTTAATCGTTGTTTTCTTACTATTCTTTGGTCATTTTAAATGTTTGTACAGTTCATTTTTGCAACAGATTATAATTCTTAGCATCACAATATCACAATATAAAATGCAGCATCATTTATTGCATTATTTGTATTTTTATACTTATCCATTCATCAACAAATCAATTCATTAATTCATTTCATCAGTTATTTATTTGTAAACTGTTCTTAAAATCAGCCCTATATGATACTGCATATGTCTTTATCCTAACTTAGCTACTTTTTGCAGAAGTATATAGCTTGTCAATGCCTCTTCTATATTTTCGTTATCAGGTCTGCATTGGAGTTTTCAAAGGCAGTTGACAACTCACGTGACATGCAGGAAATGCTCGATAAAGTTGATAAATTAGTTCTTGGCAGTCCGGAGAAAGGTAAACAAGAATCTTCCTAGTCGATCTCATTTCCTAGAGTGGTGAGATAAAAGTGAATATAACCATCCTCATTATCATCATTATCATCATCATCACCATTATCGTGAATTAATGATCATCATCAATCTCACTATCACCATCATCATCATCATCATCAATCTCATCATCACCAATATTTAATTTCCTTCAGACCTTCTCTTCAAAAATTCATCTTCCTTATAGAACCTAGCAAAATTCTGTATTAATTGTAAAAAGTTCAAATGAAACCTTATTTTTCTTAATTTCATTATAGCTGGTGATACTACACATACATCAGAGGTAATTCCAAATTCTTTTCTTTCTTTCTAATTCCAGAATTTCAGAAACAGAGCTTCAACATTTTACTGTCATATCAAGCAATTTCAGGAAGATTCCTTTTTAATAGACTTGCTAATGCATTGCTATATCTAGCATTATTACATGTATAACTATGCCCATTATTTGCTTTGTGTGTAATGAGTTGAAGAAGAAAATAAAAGATTGCAGAATGATTGACTTCACATGCTAAGGCGTTGAAAGTTTTGTTTGAGGGAACTACAAACATGATATAGATTTATGCATATTTAACTGTCTTATTTCAATCAAATAAATATCATCTCCCAAAATAATTTTTTTTAGTTTTCTAAAATGTTTGGTATTCTCAACGATGATTCACCACGTGGACGGAATCAATCGAAGGATCTGATGGCAAAAGAGCCCATAAAAACTACAACTGCACAAAATGCAAACTTAAAGCCCATAAATACATCTACTGCAACATCAATATCATCTAATGAAACGGGGCAATTTCATGCATTGCCATTCAGTACAAAGGCGGCTGAAACGCCAACAAATGCTAAGAAATCATCAATATATCACGAATCAAGTTTGGCAAACAGCGGAAGTGAAACTAGCAGTTTACTAGGGAAGCAAACAATGCCAACCTCATCGATGAATAATTCAATCCTTCAACCCCAACAACAACAACAGAGTAAAATAAACAATCGCTCAAGCAATTCATCTTCGTTGGATTCAATGATGATGAGGAATGCAGGAATACAATCAAACACAGGTTTGAATTATAAAGTAAAACATCTATTACCCAAACTATTGATGTCTATGGTTGTAGCCTTTATTGTTTATATAGAGTTTATATGGAGATCTGCGTCTCATAACATTGCAATCGTTTTACAGATATCACTTACAGCACCTTGTTTATCTGTAACATTCATCTTGCTTGTTAAATTGAAATCCTACCAATAATGATTTTGTGAAGGCCAACATTCTTCTCCATTATTGTTTCTTACTATTTTTCTTACTTCATTACACTAATTATTTAGTTGATGAATAGAGATATGAATAGTTGAGTTGATGAATAGATGATAAGAGATGAATATTTTGATTAATTTCAAATCGTCACCATTGCTGCCTTAATTTATTTTCAACCTTCTTTTACTTTCACCAGGTTTTTCAACGCTTCCAAATCAGTATAGCAGCAATGCTGGTATCAACAAAACAAATACCCCATCCCACCAGAATGTATTACAACCAAATCCAATGGCTCAGAATGTAACAAGCCAGAGTTCGATAGGGCAAAGTTCGCTCGGTCAAGGGTCATCAATTGGGCAAAGTTCATTAGGCCAGGGGCCACCAAGAGGACAAAGTTCACTTGGTCAAGGGTCATCAATAGGCCAAATGTCATTTGGACTTGATCCTTTTAGTATGAATCAACAACAGCAACCACAAAGGCAAGGAATGCCAATGAATGCAATGCAGCAGCAACAACATCAAGGTAGGAATTGAACGTTGATAACAAATTTTTTGCTGTAACAAATCTTAAACAGTTGAAGAAAATAGAAGGTATGATATATGATACATGATATGATATGATCATGGAAGGGCATAGAAACCTTTCTCAACGCCATTCAGAAAATTCAAATTTAATTCCCTCATAGGTGTTCCAACTTCGATGATGAATTTTGGCAATCCTTCATTATCACAAGGCTACAGTCAATCACAAGCAACCAATCAGTACCAATCAAGCAACCAATACCAATCACAGAACATCATACCGGGCATGCAGAACAATGGCAGCACGATGATGGCAACATATCAAAAGTTTAGTAATACTGGACTTTCAAATGCGAGCCAACAGCAGACAAGTTCATCAGGAATTTTAATGCCAGTCAAAGGAAACATTTCCAATGAAGATTTCAGGGATTTGTTATTATGAATAAATATAAATATAGAGAATTGTTAATCGCAATTAGTTTTCAACAGTAGATGTAATAGAAGATCGCGCGATGTATTATGATATTTCTTTAAATGCTTTACTTCACGATATTTAATTTGCAATGAACAATTTTTAGTTTTTTTTTCACATTTTTGGTGATACCTCAAATTCTACTGCAACCATACAGGCTGACGATAATTCATTAATAAATGAGAAGGGTTATTATTAGAGTGGAGGGGGCATTTTTTGAGCAGAAAGGTAAGGTGCAGTAAATACTGCAGAAAGTATTTTCGGAAAACAGAAGATAATGGCATGATTGGCTTTGAAAACTAAAAATTGAACTTTCTCAACGTCTCGAGGAGCCGTGTACTGCTTATTTTAATACGAGTTCCGTGCAAACCTTTTTACCTAGAAACTACTTCTTTACCGACTTCTTCTTGTAAACAAAACAAAAGTTTACTCTTGGGCTGAGAAATGATTATAAGACGGCTAGCCTTGCCTTTTGCGGCTTTAGGCTGACGGGTTCTGACCCCAAGCTGCAATTAAGGAATTTTCCTCTTTGTGTTTTTACAGCAGTTAGCTTATTCTTAAACACACTTCTTTTGAATTTGTATTGAATATTGATCGCATTCTTTGAATCCAAATAACCGTAAACATCAGCAGAAAACTCTGCGACGAAGAAACGACGTCCGCTTTAGTGTTTCTCCTGCGATTCGCCAAGGTATTTGATCTTTCGTTTTATTTGAGTTAATATTTCTTTTCAAATTATTCAGCAATGGTTTTCAGTGATGAATTTATGTTATTTTTCGATGTGTATACACAATCTTAGCGGTCAAAAGCAAGGGATAATCTGCAACATCATTATTTATCGATAAGTAGCTGTTACTATCGTGTTTACGTTGATTTGGCAATTGATTGTTTACATTAATTTAAATTAACAAGACCGGACAATTTATGCTCTTTTACTTTTTCTTTATAAACCATTCCGGGGCTGAAATGCATGGCCCTTAAATAGTGCTTTCCGCACATGCACATGTGCACACGAGATAGCTTCACACGTTGTTTGCCGAAGACAAAACTTAACAAGTTGGTAGCAAGCGCAATTATGAAAACACCATTCAGTTATATATACCAGGGGCATGTCAGGGAAGGAGGAGGATAAAGGCGTAATAGGGCAAAGCAAAAGCAAATAAAATAACTAGGCATTTTTCTGAAGGCAGGAGAGAAAATTGCTCCTGAGGTCGCCATGTCAAGAAGTCCCTGAACCCAGTCATTCCTCTAACGTATCAATGTTGAATGAGCTAACTTAGAACTCTTAAAAGGGTCGTAGAACCTAATTTTAACATGCAGCATTGTTTGTTCATATCGTGTTTTTCCATTAATAAGCAAAGACACAAAGAAAGGATTTTCCTCTTTCGATGTTCTGAATTTTCGATGCAAATAATAGTTTAACATGCATGACGTCTTTTTATTATAGACAATAGGTCTCTCCTTTGAATATGCAGCCTATATCATTTGTATTATCTTTTAATGGGAATTAATTTCCCTTGATTCTATCATGAATACGTAGCGATCTAAAGAAACGTACGCTAATCTTCTTCTCTTTATAGCAGGGGAAAAAAAGAGGGGTTAGTTTTTCCACGCGTTCAATACGTTGTTAGTTCTTTTAAGGGTTTGTTCAAGGGCTGAGATAGTGAGTTAGTGAGTTGCATTGTTATATTTTGTTCATCAAATGCTGTAAAGTTTTACCGCATCATTAACAATCACTGCTTTAAAAAACTGACCAGGGACCTCGCCTACTGATATTTTGAGTAACACCCAATTTATTTCCATGTTTAAGCTCTCTACTTCTATCATAATTCTATGAATGACTTTGATTAGAAGGTTTTAGCTATGTGGTTACGCAAGCACCTCGTCCGTATCAGCAGCCACTGCCACAGTGATTGCACAAAACCGTGATGCCTGGAGAAATAGGATCCACCGTACAATGTCTAAACAACTAGACGGAATGTGTTGAAGATGATGATGATGAGCCACTGCCACAAACAATCAAAACAATCAGATTGCCGTAAATCCTGGAGAAAGCCCCCCTCTAATAAGCCCCCCTCGAATAAGCCTCGCTCGAATAAGCCCCCCTCGAATAAGCCCCCCTCGAATAAGCCCCCCTCTAATAAGCCCCCCTCTAATAAGCCCCCCTCTAATAAGCCCCCCTCTAATAAGCCCCCCTCTAATAAGCCCCCCTCTAATAAGCCCCCCTCTAATAAGCCCCCCTCTAATAAGCCCCCCTCTAATAAGCCCCCCTCTAATAAGCCCCCCTCTAATAAGCCCCGCTCGAATAAGCCCCCCTCTAATAAGCCCCCCTCTAATAAGCCCCCCTCTAATAAGCCCCCCTCTAATAAGCCCCCCTCTAATAAGCCCCCCTCGAATAAGCCCCCCTCTAATAAGCCCCCCTCTAATAAGCCCCCCTCGAATAAGCCCCCCTCTAATAAGCCCCCCTCTAATAAGCCCCCCTCTAATAAGCCCCCCTCTAATAAGCCCCCCTCTAATAAGCCCCGCTCGAATAAGCCCCCCTCTAATAAGCCCCCCTCTAATAAGCCCCCCTCTAATAAGCCCCCCTCTAATAAGCCCCCCCTCGAATAAGCCCCCCTCTAATAAGCCCCCCTCTAATAAGCCCCCCTCGAATAAGCCCCCCTCTAATAAGCCCCCCTCTAATAAGCCCCCCTCTAATAAGCCCCCCTCTAATAAGCCCCCCTCTAATAAGCCCCCCTCTAATAAGCCCCCCTCGAATAAGCCCCGCTCGAATAAGCCCCCATCCCACGGGGGATTGAGGGTGAATTGAGTGCACATGTTTTTTATTTCACAATGGTTTTTAAAACGATGTTTTGTTTACCAACACGTGTAAAAAACCTTCGCTTTTGTTTGCTAAAGACTGTCTGTGTTTGATTTGTGAAGTAAAGTATAAATAGATTTTACCATAATTAGTTCTTCTTACTAATCTCAATGTTTTGATTAACAATAGTTTTTTCCATTTTGAAAATCTGCCGAAAGCAACGCTGAAGTAGAAGAATGAAAAACTGTTATATTGAACTGAAGTAACCCACTTTAGAAATATGACATTTGACTCCTTCAACTATATACCGTGTTTAAGGCCAGATGCCTATTTTTGAGAGGCCATTCTCAATATTTCAGCTAACAACTTGCACCATATACTTAGACAAAAAATACTTCAACTGTGTAATAAGGCCAGATGCCTTTTTTCGAGGGGGGCACCTCACAAATTTGCAACAACAGTTCTATTAGGTAACAGCGTGCAAAAGGAGCATATAATCACTAATAAGTAGAAAACAAAAGCCCAGCTTGTGTAAACAATTAAAGTGCTTGTTCGCTTGCTACCTTTTTTTTAAATACCTCCCATACTTAACTGTCAGTCGCATTCATTCAGAAACTTTTGACCTGAATAACGCTGTTTTTCGTGTGTGTCTATTAGAAAGACCGGACTATATCAGCATCCAAAATGATGGAATGATTTAAATTTGTAGGCCTGTGAACATGTTTGCAATGGCTCCACACTGGGTGCCATGTGTGACATGCATTTTTCTATTCATGATGATTACTGGTGGAGCTTATTGTAATCAAAGTGAGCTGGATGGAATTGCTTGTGAGTAAATTACAATATCATGATTTGTGATAAAAATACATGTATTATTACTCGAAACGTAGGCATGTACAATAGCTGAACTAAACGGGATGAAATGGCAAAAATGACAGTCATTCGGATAGTAGAGAAAATAGAATGACTCTAAACGTATTAGATTGTTGATATCTTGAAAATTAACACAGAAAGTTATGATCCCACAATATTGGATCTGTTGCACTATATATAAAGCGGTTCTAAGCTTAATTAAGATCCCTGCTACTTTCACCTCAACCAACATATGACCTTTGCACCCTGGCTTCTTCCCACAAAATTGACCTAAAACAAATTATGACTTCTGCGCTCTGACCTCTAACAATATATTTTTCGTTTTTTTTTTTGAAACGACTATATAACAACAGGAGTGAGGTAAGAAGACTTAGATTATGCCATTGAATACATTATATTTCGTTTCTCACAGCCAAGATGCAAATGCCATTGAAAAACCTGTCACAAAACCCTCAGAACAAAACAGTGTTTGATCTTATTGGTGTAAATGGAAAGCTCCTGAGCCAAGCAAACTTCACGGCTCTCACAAAACGACTCAATATCACAGCTCCACGCATTTTCTTCGAATTGTTCACATTCCAAGATATGATAACTTTTCTAAACATGACAGAACAGGTGGCCCTGCAAATACCACTAATTCAATTGTTCCAACAGTTTGTCTCAAACGTTGTCAGAGGCAGCACAGCGGCAAACCAACCAGTTGCAATTGCAGCTTACAGAAAAGGCATTACAATTTCACAACTGCCAAGTTACACAATTATTGCCCTTGCAATGAAAATAACTGGTTTTACAGAAATCATCATTCAAAAACTGTATAATATATCAGCTCCGGATCTCAACCAAGCCAAAGTCCTCACATTTGGACAACTGCCAACCTATGTAAAACAGACAATGAAAGTAGATTCCCAACTCAAACATTTCTACACAATGTCTTTCGATTCGATTGCAAAAGCAATGCTTATTCACAAAAATCAAACGGAAGGAACCATAGATTTCATCAAAGATTTTGCAAAGATTGCCAGAAATGTCACAATCAATGATATCAAAGCCATTTATGGATTACATGATGGAAATGTCACAACATCTTCGTTGTTTACAATCAGCAATATCATATCTGGCATAAATTTCACACAGTTTAAAATTGCAATGAATGATACATCAGATTTTCACCTCAAAGACGTGAGTATCGGAGAAATGGCAACATTTTTGAGCCTCAACGCGTCAGAGGTGAACAAATTCTCCTTGATTGGACTTCGAAATAAATTTAGACAAGCAATTGCTGTTCGCACGGCATATTCCCTCCAACCAGTTGCAATTGCAGCTTATAAAAAAGGCATTACAATTTCACAATTGGCAGGCTATACTATCATCAATCTTGCTGTCAAAATAACGGGACTCACAGAAACATTCATTCAAAAACTCTATAAAATTTCACCAGCAGATTTCAACCAAGCCAAAGTCCTCACATTTGGACAATTGCCAGCCTATGTCAAACAGACCATGAAAGTAGATTCCCAACTCAAACATTTCTACACAATGTCTTTCGATTCGATTGCAAAAGCAATGCTTATTCACAAAAATCAAACGGAAGGAACCATAGATTTCATCAAAGATTTTGCAAAGATCGCAAGAAATGTCACAATTAATGACATCAAGGCCATTTATGGATTACATGATGGAAATGTCACAACATCTTCGTTGTTTACAATCAGTAATATCATATCTGGCATAAATTTCACACAGTTTAAAATTGCAATGAATGATACATCAGATTTTCACCTCAAAGACGTGAGTATCGGAGAAATGGCAACATTTTTGAGCCTCAACGCATCAGGGGTGAATAAATATTCTTTGATTGGACTTCGACATAAATTTAGACAAGCAATTGCTGTTGGCACAGCATCTTCCCTTCAACCAGTTGCAATTTCAGCTTATAAAAAAGGCATTACAATTTCACAATTGGCAGGCTATTCTATCATCAATCTTGCTGTCAAAATAACGGGACTTACCGAAACATTCATTCAAAAACTCTACAAAATTTCACCAGCAGATTTCAACCAAGCCAAAGTCCTCACATTTGGACAATTGCCAGCCTATGTCAAACAGACAATGAAAGTAGATTCCCAACTCAAACATTTCTACACAATGTCATTCGATTCGATTGCAAAAGCAATGCTTATCCACAAAAATCAAACGGAAGGAACCATAGATTTCATCAAAGATTTTGCAAAGATTGCCAGAAATGTCACAATTAATGACATCAAGGCCATTTATGGATTACATGATGGAAATGTCACAACATCTTCGTTGTTTACAATCAGTAATATCATATCTGGCATAAATTTCACACAGTTTAAAATTGCAATGAATGATACATCAGATTTTCATCTCAAAGACGTAGGTATCGGAGAAATGGCAACATTTTTGAGTCACAATGCATCAGAGCTGAACAAATTCTCCTTGATTGGACTTCGAAATAAATTTAGACAAGCAATTGCTGTTCGCACAGCATCTTCCCTCCAACCAGTTGCAATTGCAGCTTATAAAAAAGGCATTACAATTTCACAATTGGCAGGCTATACTATCATCAATCTTGCTGTCAAAATAACGGGACTCACAGAAACATTCATTCAAAAACTCTACAAAATTTCACCAGCAGATTTCAACCAAGCCAAAATTCTAAAATTCGGACAATTACCAGCCTATGTCAAACAGACAATGAAAGTAGATTCCCAACTCAAACATTTCTACACAATGTCTTTCGATTCGATTGCAAAAGCAATGCTTATTCACAAAAATCAAACGGAAGGAACCATAGATTTCATCAAAGATTTTGCAAGGATTGCAAGAAATGTCACAATCAATGACATCAAGGCCATTTATGGATTGCATGATGGAAATGTCACAACATCTTCGTTGTTTACAATCAGCAATATCATATCTGGCATAAATTTCACACAGTTTAAAATTGCAATGAATGATACATCAGATTTTCACCTCAAAGACGTGAGTATCGGAGAAATGGCAACATTTTTGAGCCTCAACGCATCAGGGGTGAATAAATATTCTTTGATTGGACTTCGACATAAATTTAGACAAGCAATTGCTGTTGGCACAGCATCTTCCCTTCAACCAGTTGCAATTGCAGCTTATAAAAAAGGCATTACAATTTCACAATTGGCAGGCTATACTATCATCAATCTTGCTGTCAAAATAACGGGACTTACCGAAACATTCATTCAAAAACTCTACAAAATTTCACCAGCAGATTTCAACCAAGCCAAAGTCCTCACATTTGGACAATTGCCAGCCTATGTCAAACAGACAATGAAAGTAGATTCCCAACTCAAACATTTCTACACAATGTCATTCGATTCGATTGCAAAAGCAATGCTTATCCACAAAAATCAAACGGAAGGAACCATAGATTTCATCAAAGATTTTGCAAAGATTGCCAGAAATGTCACAATTAATGACATCAAGGCCATTTATGGATTACATGATGGAAATGTCACAACATCTTCGTTGTTTACAATCAGTAATATCATATCTGGCATAAATTTCACACAGTTTAAAATTGCAATGAATGATACATCAGATTTTCATCTCAAAGACGTAGGTATCGGAGAAATGGCAACATTTTTGAGTCACAATGCATCAGAGCTGAACAAATTCTCCTTGATTGGACTTCGAAATAAATTTAGACAAGCAATTGCTGTTCGCACAGCATCTTCCCTCCAACCAGTTGCAATTGCAGCTTATAAAAAAGGCATTACAATTTCACAATTGGCAGGCTATACTATCATCAATCTTGCTGTCAAAATAACGGGACTCACAGAAACATTCATTCAAAAACTCTACAAAATTTCACCAGCAGATTTCAACCAAGCCAAAATTCTAAAATTCGGACAATTACCAGCCTATGTCAAACAGACAATGAAAGTAGATTCCCAACTCAAACATTTCTACACAATGTCTTTCGATTCGATTGCAAAAGCAATGCTTATTCACAAAAATCAAACGGAAGGAACCATAGATTTCATCAAAGATTTTGCAAGGATTGCAAGAAATGTCACAATCAATGACATCAAGGCCATTTATGGATTGCATGATGGAAATGTCACAACATCTTCGTTGTTTACAATCAGCAATATCATATCTGGCATAAATTTCACACAGTTTAAAATTGCAATGAATGATACATCAGATTTTCACCTCAAAGACGTGAGTATCGGAGAAATGGCAACATTTTTGAGCCTCAACGCATCAGGGGTGAATAAATATTCTTTGATTGGACTTCGACATAAATTTAGACAAGCAATTGCTGTTGGCACAGCATCTTCCCTTCAACCAGTTGCAATTGCAGCTTATAAAAAAGGCATTACAATTTCACAATTGGCAGGCTATACTATCATCAATCTTGCTGTCAAAATAACGGGACTTACCGAAACATTCATTCAAAAACTCTACAAAATTTCACCAGCAGATTTCAACCAAGCCAAAGTTCTAAAATTCGGACAATTGCCAGCCTATGTCAAACAGACAATGAAAGTAGATTCCCAACTCAAACATTTCTACACAATGTCATTCGATTCGATTGCAAAAGCAATGCTTATTCACAAAAATCAAACGGAAGGAACCATAGATTTCATCAAAGATTTTGCAAAGATCGCAAGAAATGTTACAATTTATGACATCAAAGCCATTTATGGATTACATGATGGAAATGTCACAACATCTTCGTTATTTACAATCAGCAATATCATATCTGGCATATATTTCACACAGTTTAAAATTGCAATGAATGATACATCGTTGATGAATCTTAAAGATGTAAATATCGGAGAAATGGCCGCTGTTGCAAACCTGAATTCGCTACAAGTAAACAATTATTCTTTAATCGGGCTTAGAGATCGGTTTATAAAGGGCATTGCACGTGGTTTAGTTATTGCTAAACAGCCAATCGTATTTGCTGCTTTCAACCGAGGCATTGCCATATCCCAATTACCGGCTATGAACATCATCAGACTTGCTGTCAGATTCACGAACTTCACTGAGATGATGATAAAGGACCTTTATAAAATTCCCAACGCTGAATTTAACCTTGCAAAGAATTTCACATTCGGACAGTTGCCTTTTTACGTGAAACAAATAACCAAGGTAGATTCAGAGTTGAAACATTATTACACCATGTCATTTGATTCAATAGCTAGCGCTTTGCTTGTTCATAAAAACATCACGGAAGGAACGATTGATTTCATTAAAGATTTCCATTTCATCGCATCAAATGTAAGCATGGCTACCTTGAGTAAAATGTATGGTTTTCATATTGATCTCATCAAACAAAAAACATTGCCAGAATTTTTAAATCTTATAGCAGGTACAAATTTTTCAGTTGTCACCAAATTCAGCGTCAATGAGATCGACCTTTTGAGCAGTTTTACATTTGAAGAGGGTTTGTTCTTCTTAAAGTCACGATTAGAACCAATGATTTTAGAAACAGCAACGGTCAACAAATACATACAAGCAGTCCTTGGTAATTCAAAGATCGTACCTGGGTTCTTTGCTCGCTTGGACAATCTTGTGAGTGTAAATCTGATGCAAACGACGCTTTTGAGGCTAATCAACCTGGCTAGCCTGTCCAATCCTCCTGTTCAATTGCTGCTGAAATCAAGTTTAATTTCAGTTAATTATTTTCAACGCATCCGTGAGTATACATTGCAAGATTTATTTACAAGAAGAGTATTTGTCATATCACCACAGAATGTTGGGCAGTATACTCTGATGAAAGTTTTGCAGTCAATTCGCAACTTCAAAGGTATTTGTATTTGTCTTCTTTTCTTCTTTTCAAGTTAGAAATCAAAAGTAATAAGCAGATTGAATTACAATGTGGGTAATCCTTGTCTACCAAAAGACGGTATTCCATAACTTCCACTGTCTGTGATATGGGTTATGTCTATCTCATTGCACACCTTCTGCGGTATAAAAATTTGATTTATTCTATCAAATAATCAATATTTCAAACACAACAAGACAAACACGAGCTAAATATTGATCAGATTGCATCAGGATTCATATGCTTTATGCAATAATTTACTAGTGACTGAGCTAATAGCCTCGTGGCTCTTCAAAAACACCTCAGTCGCTCCAATCCATCGCCATCTTTCTTTCCGCATAATTCAATAAACAATCACGCACTTGACCGTAATTTATTTACGACCTTTGTTACCTTGTTTTTAGTGTTTGCAAGGCTGCCGTTTGTAGCAGCTGCCTTCTACAATGGAATACCATCAACAAAACTAACAGACAGCAGTGTCTCAGTCGTCATAGAAAAAGTCATCGGATTTGACATTCCCACAATCATCAAAGAAATGAAAATAAAGACCAATTCCAATAATTTTGCAATTCTATCTTCAGTCAACTA
Source organism: Catostylus mosaicus (assembly GCA_964019065.1). Taxonomy (NCBI): domain Eukaryota; kingdom Metazoa; phylum Cnidaria; class Scyphozoa; order Rhizostomeae; family Catostylidae; genus Catostylus; species Catostylus mosaicus. The sequence goes on from OZ025198.1 coordinate 298,794, forward strand.
CCAACAACTAGGTGCTCGTTTGTCTCAAATTTCTGGTAAAGCGGTTAGTTACAGGCAGTTGTACCACATATCAGTGTATAGTCTACTAGACGCGGTGCTGACAAGAAGGAGCACTGTTGACACAACACGTGCAGTAGAGCAAGCAATACGTTACATTGCTTTGCAGATGACCCTTCATGAAGTCACACTCATGCATGCAATAAGTCCACCAAAACTAATGGGCAGTAGTCTGGTTGATCTGCTAGCTGAGTATAGTCATGTAACAGGTTCTGAAGTAGCAGTGGCGTTGAATATTTCCTCGATAAAAGAAAAGCTTTTGACAAGAGTTCGAATCGTTGATGCGCAAATACTCCTTGGAATTGGACGTGAAATTTTTGGTCTAACAACTGAGAGAATCGGTCATAGAGTGATTACTCTACATCAAGAAACCGTGGTTCTTTTCACAACAATCGAAGAATTACTCCAAGCAAAAAGCCTGCAATTAGCAGAGCTCAACAATCTGAAACTTCCGTATTTCCTGGCATCTGCTCCGCAAATTAACATCGATCAAGTGCTGCGAAGAATGAACATATCAAAGGACTCGCAGACTTTCATTTACTCAAAACCACTTGCTCAAATTGCTTTGGCGCGTAGTACTCAACTGCTTGCATTTGCAAAGTGGCATATTTTTAAGGTCTTCTGGGAATTCAAGGCAATGATTTCAAGAGGTAAGCCACAGGATTCTCACATTCTAAATTTTCACAGACATGGGATTTAGGAAGATATTTATAGTTCTTGCTTATTGCAAAACTTTGATAATATATAAACTTCTATCAGTTTTCCTCGACTAACCAAAAATACCGTAGTAACTCAAAATGCACACATAGACTGGGGTAGGAGAGATGTTTTGTGTAGATGAACACCATTTTTTCTGACTCAAAGAACATAACAGTTCTTTAGAAACAAAGTTTGGGACAACAGATGGTCACATCATACAATACTTGATACAAGTTTTTGTCACAATATTTTGAAAATATTATCAACATGAGAGACTATTCCAAAATGGATAATTTTCACTACGTCATCTCGATATCCATTAAAGTCCCTTATCTTATGTTTACAATTTTTCTGTCATCTATCACATTCTAGAAAGCGATCCTTGCAAGAAGTTTACTACCCCTTGCACGTCTAACGCTGAATGTTTTGATCCACGTGGCCACATATTCTGTCGATGCAAATCTGGTTATTCTGGAAATGCAACATATTGCTATGGTATGGATGAATTGCTTTTCATATTAAAATCGTTTTGTGCCAAAAACAAATGTAGATTGCTTTACAGATAGTGTTGCTGCCATCTTTGAGGATGGTAGAGGAGTCATTTTTACGCCTTGATAATTATCGCAGGTTTTTCGACCTCTCCATAAAACAAAGATGATAGCTATATCACATGGGCCCACCAGAGTAAATCTGATTGAAAACAAATGCTTTCTTGCATGGATTTCCGCCAGCAATTCATATTTATAATACGTATGTTTATCACCTGGTGTAATCCTTTATTCAGGTTGATATGCCATGCTATGTTTAGTAACCGTTGTTGTATTTCATATCTACAAAAAAGAATAGTGAAGATTACTGTTGTATAACGCTAGCTGTGTTGCAAATACAACTATATTAATCATTCAAAGGAAGAATAAGACGGTTAAATGATGTTATCTGAGATTTGCACTTGTTCATCCGATATGAGACGATGATAAGACCTTTGGCATTAGCTTTACAAAAATCATCACTTTGTATTATCATTCATTTATTTTTGTAATAACGGTTTGTTTTTTATTCATAATCATTTTCAGCATTGCAGATATGCTTCATTTTCAGATGGTTGCAGCGCCGTTAAATGTCCCTCTGGTACAAATTGTGTCAATGTCCCTGGTGGATCTGTCAAATGTCGATGCACAAAGCCAGGCCACAAATTAGAAAATGGCAAATGCGTAAAACAGGCTGGTAAAATCGTCAAAGTTTCTGGTTTGAAACTTGATCAAACATTTAAAGAATCATACAAGGATAAGAACAGTAAGAGTTTCAAAAAGAAAGCAGCTGAAATTGAGAACGTCCTTCAAATTGTTGTATGCCAGAAAATCATAGGATGTATTGGGATAAGCGTGCTTTCGATAAACAAAGGCAGTATTGTTGTTGATTACAGTGTCATGCTTGCCAAGGAGTATAACAATGTTACAGAGAACACTGTTCTGGAAGTATCTAAGAAGTCACTTGATGATGAACAAATGTTGGGCTTACGTGTCAATCGTACGAGCTCATTGTCTGCTCAGAGTGAGTTCAATATTATCTATCTACTTCACCTTGTCATACAATTAATCAAATCATTGCATGTAGGCCCGTCGTGAAGACAGCACAGGCCTGGGATAATCAGGATTAGGAGATGTTTCTTCTCTGACTAGGACCTTGGTGGAAATATCTCCTGGGACATATTTCCACATCTATTACCTTAAATGTTGATGAAAATATTGAGACGCCTTGTCAGTTTGTCTTTAGCTAATCTCGTGCAACATATACTCAACTTTACGTCTTCAAATAAGCAAAATAAAGAAGCTAAATGTGTTCTTAGGGATGCAAAGTATTTTGAATTTCACCCCTAGGGGAAGTCGATGTAGCCAGCTCGCAAACTGTGCTGTAAATGAGCTTTTTTGTGCTTGAATTTTCATTTTGTTGAAGTTTCTGTGTTTTTGATCCAGTAGATTGTTAACAGTACCCGTAATTCAATCTGACACCAAATCACATTGGGACTACATCAATGTTTACAATTGTCATTTCAATGCACTTTGATTAATTTCATAGAGAGCAATATTTGCGATATTGGCGGACATGATTGTGATGCAAACGCCAAGTGTATTGCTGGCAGTGATGGTTCATCGTACACGTGTAAATGCAATGATGATTATGAGAAAGACGGCAACAAATGCAAGAAAGAAAAAAGTCATAGTAAGATATATTAACTTTTTATGTTATTTGTAATCAGCAGTTTCAAGTTTATATTGTTTTCATTCATACTTTGTAACTTTTTGAGCGGAGGGCTCCTTGAAAATCAGCAACGCTGAAGAGCAACCCCCCTTAAATATGTTAAATCAATCAATCAATCAATCAATCAATCAATCAATCAATCAATCAATCAGTCAATCAATCAATCAATCAATCAATCAATCAATCAATCAATCAATCGGCAATCGTCATTCCCTCCCCAGCTCTATAGCTAACGAGAGCTGACCACTGCTACGGGCTCATATTTAACTTACACATGCATTTGTGTATGCAACATATTTACTAAGAGACCTGGGACTAGTTGCGTCATTGTTACCTTTGTGTAATTGTGATATGCTCTATTTTTGCAGCGGGAGTCATCGTTGGAGTTGTTGTTGCTATTGTTGTTCTAATTGCAATCATTCTGGTGGCATACGTTCTCATCAAACGGCAGAAAGCAGCTGGAAAAACATATGACATCCCTTTCGCCATATTTAGAGGTTCCCGGTCGAATTCTACAGTCGACGTCAGCACAGGAAACGAAGGTGTTGACAACAAAACCTACAAATCAGACAAAGTTTAAAGCGGATCAGAAAAAAACGAACAATTTTGAAATTTAAACGCATTTCATGTTCATATATCCACAGCTTTTTTTAGGGTAATGTAGGGATGGGGTAAGAGAGAAAATTAAATGCAACATTTTGTATTTTATCCATTTATAAAGCAGTAGAATCTAATGCATCTCTAAATTTAAATCATTGGGTCGTTTAGAGCGGGATTGCAATTCGTAAATGCAATCTTACATCGTTCATTTCACATTTTTATGACTTGTTGACAATATCTTTTTCTCTCATTTATTTACGCATTTATTGCAATTAAACGTCGATATCATTTACACAATTTATAAACAAACTCCAGCGGCAAACATGGGATTAAAAAACGGGACAGAAAATCAACTTTAAATCAAAGGAGTCAATTTGAACATCCATTCTGTGCTTTACGCATTTAAAAGTGAATTTCAACCGGAATGTTGGATATGAACGTGCGGAGTGTAGACACCGCATTCCAATTGGAGGCTTAAGGGCTAGGGGCTGATGAATCTCGTTCACGATAATGCTGATTGTTTTTCAATGCATTTACTATATGCAGTACAGTCACGGTAAACTATGCAAGGCATTAATATCTTTTATCATAAGATCAAAGAGTTTATGAGGCTCCTTAGAAAGTAATGTCAACGGTGCTTTGTTTGTAGATAGGTTCAAGCCGGTATTGGAGAAAGAACAGAGACAGCAAGTGAGATTGGAATTTTAAATCAGCCTGAGAAATATCAAGAATCATACGAGTTAGATCAGAAAAGGGTAATGGGAGAGTTGATAGCAAAAGGGTATATTATAATTTGCAGGGCAAATCTCGAATTTTGGAGGCTGCTGTGAAAAAGCGACGGCCATCTTACGGGCCATGGCAAACAATTCTCCACCTATCTATGTATATTAAATTCTAACAGAGAGAGCATGGCGTCTCGTCTCCCCTCTCCCCCCATGCTTTATTCTCAGTCACGGGCTTCGGGGATTATACAGGGGCTGAACCCATGTGTATTATAGTGTAGTGTATAAGGTGGTGGCTGTGATACGGAAAAACCAACTGCCGAACACTCAAAGATACACCTTTGTCTCGTCCCAGTTTCTATCAAAAGTGTGCGCCTGTGCAAAAATACTGGGCAGTGGCTAGATGTAAACGGTTTAGATCTGTATGCGTGATGTGTCTTTTAACACAGGGGTTATCTGAGCAAAAGCCAAGCCTGCTGTGCATAGCCACGTTGAAAACAATTAAATTGTCGGTGATCTACACCACCACATTGTGGTAGTAGGCTAGCAAGCATGGCACAGGTAGCGTTGATCTCGCTTGTAGGCTACTGAATGTTTAAATGAAACAGTCCTTAATTACAAATGTAAACGATTATTGAATGACTTTGCAAATCTGTCGGATTTTAATTAAACTGTTGAATAGAACATTGCTGGTGGATAGCTGAGGGAAGGTCAATGGCGGGTTACGGAATCACACAACTGTGAATGGGTCCAGATAGAAGTTCATTGGTGCTTAACGAATCAGAACAAATAAGTTATCGTTACGTTAAAGATAAACCGCCCCGTCAATGATCTATGTAGTTTAAAACAGCCTAATCATGGTTCTGTATATACACACTGTTGAAAACGTTGTTCAAAATCACTAATAACAAAACGGTTTTGCACCTGATGTCGCAGAGACTGGCTGCACGTGAGATTTTATGTTGACTAGGTAAGTGTAGCTATTTCGCGTATCAGATAAAGATTGCAAATCAAAATAAAGCTAATCGATAAATCAATGGTGGCCAGACAGAGAAATTAGCACGTCTTAATTAAGGTAACAATTTTTTGCATTACAATTTATTAAAGGGTTGATGCAGCAATAATGCTTGGGGTAGGATCGATTCTGAACAACAAAGCATTTGATTATTCAGACTTGAAATAAAACTGTTTATTGCAATTAAAGGCCAATGCAAAATAAGACCATTTTAGGGATTTGAATACAGTGAATGAAATGGCGTTGCATAGAACAACAACTGCATCATGCGACAAGCTTGGATAGCTTAATGAAGGGCAAACATTCTAGTCTACAAATCCAACGATTTGTAGATGAATCTAAGCATCATTTAGGCTCAAATCATTGCTTGATAAGTACAATGATAACTCGATTAAAAAATAGTGATACTGTTATGAGAATCGATTGAAAGATAAACTTTGCAAATTTGCAGGTAATGATTGTTATACTGTGTTCATAACGAAAGGTAATAAGTTTCAAATTAGTTAGATATATTGATGTAATGGTCTCATTGACGTTGCATTGTTTGCTGCTCAGTGCGTTATCGTCTTTATAGCACTGCTATTTGTTCAATTCAGTACAGCCTGTGATATTTTTTGCAAGATGGTTATGACTGGCTATCTCTGTACACCAGATACAATTCCCACCTTAACAGTAAGCACACTACCATCTTAACAATAACCAAAATGTGGTTGGTTCGTGTTAGATCAATAAGTTGGTTTAAGATGATGATGGGAAACATTGTATTTTATATTCAAATACTACAACGAAAACCTCACTATTTGGGTAGTTTGAATTGGCATGCCTACTGGCAACAATTCCATATGATACATGATAATGTAAGAGTTAAGCCATTTTAAAATAAGTAAAGGTCGTGATCAATCCGCTCCTTATTTCTGTGGCAAGATGATAATGATAATAATTAATATAACTATAAGTAATAAATAATGTCTTTTTAGACGGGCAAATGCGAAATGTGAGACGCAAAAGTTCATTCATCTGCAATGGAAATACGATAGATGGTATTCTAATGGAAAATGATTCTTAAAAGAAACGTTTTTTATCTTCTTACTTTGATCCTCACCATTTTGGCAACAAAAGGTAAGTTATACAAAATAAATAATAATACTCGTTGCTTCTTTTACTCAGAAATCTTGGACCAGACAGGCAACTCTACCTATGGCGTAAAACAAGGAAGGGGGGGGGGGGAAATATCGTTTGCAAACCTTCGCTTAAATGTCATTTCTTAATTCAAATATAGGCACACTTTGAAGCTATATAAGCTTCAAAGAAGTAAGTTTGCACCGTCCCTTTTCGTAGTGTTATGTATAAGTTTGCACCGTCCCTTTTCGTAGTGTTATGTATAAAAGAGATCTTTGTTCTGTGATGTGTATCGTCGTGTGTATTGTTAGCATTCTAGATGCTTGCTCAATTGCTAACTGACCTAATAAGTTTATTTGTTATTAAAAGTAAATGCAATATTTATTCATCGTTGGAACTGATTGACCCCACATTTCCTTCCCAATGCGAATTGCTCAATTTTTTTGTATTGTAGTTTTAATTATATAGCAAAAAAACTAAACTTGCTGTGTTCCTGAAGCAAAAGATTACTGTTTCACAACTGGTAGCTATGCAGACGTACGCTGCAGAAGAAAATGTAATTAGTAATGCCACATCCAAACCAGGGCCTGTTATTTCTTGTAATTAATAGAGATGGTTTGCCAACGTTGGAATGTAAGGGTAGAGAAATTTTTAGCATTTCACTGAGCTCGCAGTGAATAGTGATCGGTGCTTATGAATTCAGAGCATATCATGTTTCCTTCCCAATGCGAATTGCTAAGATTCTTGCATTGCAGTCTAAAAACTAAGCTTGCTGTGTTCCTAAATAGAAATTCACTTTTTAACGGCTAGTAGCCTTGCTAATGTAAGCTGCGGAAGAAAATATAAATAGGAATTCTACTTCTAAACCATGTCTTGTTTTTTCATATATACATTGGATATGAGTGACCCAAATTGAGCTGTTAGTCTGGAGAAATGTTTAGCAATTCACTGAGTTCTGCACTAATGATCAACCGTTTTCATAAATGCTGAGCATAATAGCACTCCATATTGATGACAAGTATTACTTATTTACAGCTGGCTCCAAAAGAAATCAAGAGAATAAAGTTGAAAATGTAACAACGGAAGAAGCAAGCGGGTCTGGATATAATCATCTAACAATTAAAGATGAAATCGCAACAAAAAATAGATCGAGAAAGGATTATATAATTGCTATTGAAGACAGCGCACCAATGAGTGAAGGAACTGATCCTGTTTTTCAAATGTTACAAAGATTAGCAAAACGAACGCGTGGAAAGATGGCTGTCATGGACTACACGCAAAATGAAAGGAAATTTGAGAATTCGCCGTTTGAAACAGAATTAGGATATCGAAATGAAATTGCTAATGGTGATAATAATGATGAGAATTATGATGATGATGTTGTTGATAATGACGACGATGATGATGGATATAATGATGAATTTAATACAGGTTTAAGATTGGGTGGGAAGCAAAAACTAATAGGGCAGAATGTGATAAAAAATTTACTTGGTTTGAAAATGTCGATGGAAGAGGAAAGACCCAGGCAAAGAGATGATGTAAGACAAATGCAAGATATGAATTTTGAAGATAGAAATAATGATTTATCACCATCTGTTGTTTATGAGATAGGAGGAAATAAACGAAGTGATTATGATGATGATGAAGATGAAGATGAAGAAGGTGATGCCTTTTCAAGAGGATTACCAGGGCATGCGCCTCTTTTCTTGTTTGGTAATGACAAGAAATGATGATACACTTCTGATGACTTTATTTAATTGTATAATACACTTTATTACCCCGATATTTATCTATAGGATATATTTATAATAACAAAATACACGTGTTTATTTGATTATCCAAACCTAATTGAGATTGACAAGTGGTGTGAAACAATTTAAAACACAATCATCGAAACTGATCAAGACCAAGAAGAAACAACTTACTTTGTAACGTGTTTAATTTGATAAAATATCTTACAATTTACAAAGATTTTAATGCTAAAAATTTAGAAGGAAATAAAATACTAAACTATTAAAAGTGAAATTGTCTCTTTTTCTGGCTAATGCTGGTTGAAAATAAATAGAGTATTTAACTGCAATTGAGCAATTAATAAACGGCAGTAACCTTTGCCAACTGCAGGAATTCTAGCCATTCTGATAATTTTTTTGCGTCTCTTACTGTTCCAAAGGAATATATTTGAATATCTGTTATAATAAAATATGTATGCATCATGGATTGATAATTTTGTGCGTAAAACGTTATTGATCTTTCCTTCCAACCAATTTGATTTATTCTTCATTGGATTAACCTTCCCTTCAATCTTCAACCAAGTAATCTTGCAGATTTCAATTCATGCTGAACAACAACTGATATATACCTAATAATCGGTTTAAACTTAATTGGAATTGAAGGTATATTATCCCTCGCATAACCAGTTGACATCTCCATTTCCATTCCTTCACTCTTTTCTGATGATCTGCTAATCAACTGCTCAGCAACTGTTATCACATCAACACCCAATCTTTTCGACAAATCCTCTAGAAATTTAACAAACATATCTGTAACTTGATGCTTCTTTGCAACATCTTCTCTTATCACGTACGTTGGCTCGTCCTTTGATACAGAATTCTTTACTTTTACATCACCACCCTGTTTTAGTTTGTCGATGATCACGCCAACAAGTGCACCTCTTAACGTATCCCGCACTCCATCGGGAACACTACCCTTTATTGTTTTATCCTCACCAACTTCTTCATCACGGATAAGTGGTTCTCCCAGTGCTAAAATGTCATTAGAATTTTTGATATCTTTCACTGCCGCCTTTACGTTGTCCTTCCCGTTTTCAGTAATGCTCACAAGAAAATGATCAGTGGCGATTTTGGTTGCATTATTTGTTCCTTTGCTTGGCAGCGTCTGGTTCTTAGGTTTGATTGTCTTGGCTTCATCTGTCTCATAGATTACTTTCAATGGAGTAGAGTTTACGAAAATTCCTATGAAATGAAAGTACGACATTTAGGCTGGTTGTTTGAATAATGTCTAAATAAATGGAGAGGAAATTAAATAAATAATCCTTTGCATGAATTGATTAAATTCTGAATGCATGGATGAAGAAATGAGCAAATGAATGAGTGAATATGTGGAGTGGGTGAAGGAGTTCTAGTAGAAGAAACGAATTGCATAATCATGAGAAAATCTACCAACAAAATATGATGAAAGATTCGATGATTGAATGAGGAAGTTAGTTTTTTGTAATGATCAAATAATAATCAAAACTCATTAACATTTGCAATAACGCACAAAATATAATGATAAGTCGTCAATATTCTCAGAGCTTTGTCATAAAATTTATGAAAAAATACCTTGCAGGAGAAGAAGCAAAGTTGTTACAAAGATCATTCCTGTTGAGAAAGAATATCATAAGTTTAATAAAAGTTACACCGAGTTTTAGATACAATATACAAACAGATATATTCTTTCTTCATAAGTAAAGCAAGTGTAATTGATATTTGCCTCGATAATAATAAAATAGGAATTTATTCAAACTTACCGTAGGCTTGCATCATTTTAGACGGTCGATATCTTTTCATTGCTCAGCACGAAAGAGGACCATGAAGTGTCAAGCAAAAAAACTTATTTACGAGCTGATCATTGGTCTCCTTAATAAAATACTTTGATTGTAAGCAAACACTACCATATCACTATGACACCGAATCTCGCGGGCTTAGCAAAACACGCAAGCAACTCGCGCTTCTGCGAATGTGGGAGAAATGTGATAAATACGTTAAACAGCTTGTTTTATCGCAGGTATGAGATTTATCAATGTCTAGATTGATGTTTATTTTTATGTTTTAGTGGGTAGAAATAAACTTATTTTAAACTACATTAAGGGGAGAGGGAAATAGAAATTAATTGTCCGATTCTTTTCGTAAAGATTGTCTGTGAGTGAGGTACAATGTGAGAATGATACAGACAGTCATCATCACCTAGAGGCTGTAAACTCCCTCAGCATGAGGCTCAGCCTCCATTCGAGTTTACGCGCCAAATTCATTCTATACCACGTGGTAAATTCGCATGTAGTTGATTAATAATTAATAGACGATAAACCATTACCACAATAAATACTACTTATTTACAGCTTGCCTGATCTTGAACAATCATTGTTTATGATTTGATCGTTGAATATCAGCATTCCTTGAACTCAGATTAGCAACGGAGTTTTATTTTGTATAAGACCAAATCTTCCGATAAAAACTGCTAAATAAATAGCTCAAATGTTTTAGAGTATTTCAGAACTTGCGATGGCAATCAAATAGAAATGTAACCTCAGAAAAAGAAGGTAATATTTCATCAAATACGTTATGTATTATCGTTCGCTGTGGGTTACGTTGTTTAAAACAATGCTTTATCTGAAGAAATTTGTATGCAGACGGCATTAAATGATTCTGACGATAGAGAAATAAATGTAATGGGCGTGAAAGGAAAGATTGGGCACAATTGTGTCAAACTGCAATCTTTTGATGTCAAAGAGTAGTGAAAGGCAATGTGGGATTCGTTCATAACAATGATATGAAATAAGCTCCTTACACTAAAATTAGATGATTTGTTCCTTAAGCTGTACCTCTGCAATGATGTTATCATAATTATGATGATGTTTATTATCATTATGTTGATAAGGATGATGATTAGATCACGATAGTAATGAACATGATGATGATGTTGATGCATATGATGATGTTGATGATATTGATCATAGTAATGATGATATTGTTTATGATAATAATGATAATCAGGACGATGATAATGATTGATGATGATGATGATGATAAGGAAGCTAATGGTAATGATGATGATGATGATGATAAGGAAGCTAATGGTAATGATGATGATGATTATGATAATGATGCTAATGGTAATGATGATGATGACGATGATGATGATGATGATGATGACGATGATGATAATGATGATGATGTTGATGATGATGATGATGATGATGATGGTGATGATGGTGATGATGATAATGATGATGATGATGATGATGATGATGATGATGATGATGATGATAATCCAATCTATTTCAATTCCAGGTTGTCAAGAACAAAAAGGAAAGGTTTCATGATGAAGTTTTCAATCCTCCTTTTCATGCTTCTTTCTCACATCGAAATTTTGCAATGTAAAAAAGGTAAATAAATTTTTTATAACAATCTCTCATGTCTTGATGGAAGCAATAATTCTTAGTCTCTATTCGTTCTACAAAACTTCTGCTCCTGTGATTTTTTCCTAATATCTTATTTTTGGTTAGCCTTTTGTAGCCTGTAGGTTAGCACTCAATTCGTTTGCAGTTTTTCTATCTTTAGTAGGATAGTTTATATAAATTATCACAAATTGTGATAGGAGAACAAAATAGGCAAATACAAGGTGCGTTTATTTATATTCTCAGCCAATCCAAAACACCATCAAAGTGTTCATAATTTCGAAACACGTTTGTCAAGATCTAAACATCACGAAGATAAAGAGAAATTTCAAATCACAAAAAGGGGAAAGGAGAGCAAGGGCACGGTGTTGAGCTTGAAACGACAAGATATAACAAAAGTTGAGAGCAAAACGGAGAGGTTAAAAACGCCTAAAAATGTAATCGAAACAGCAAATGCATTTGGGCATTTATCAGAATTATTGGGCCTGAAGGGTTCATTTATACCAAGTCAATCCAAACAGAAATGGATGGAAGATGAGGAGGAGCGTAATAATCCTGATTCAAATAATGATGTGAGTTCTTATGAACAACAAGCAGAGCAGCATCATCAAATGCACGAGCTGGGAGCAGAAAAAGGGACTTTACCATTGGATATAAGTCCACAACAAGCAGCAATGATTACATCAACTGCAGATCGAAACAGCCAAAGACAAAAATTTCTGCAGTGGGAGAAAGAAGGGGGGTCTATGGACACTAGACATTTCCCATCTATGTTCATAAAAGGGCAGCGAAGCGTTGAAGGTCTTGAAGTTGATGCTGATGCTGCTAAAAGGGTATCAACGGAGCATTCTCCTTCAAATGAAAAACATGACTCTGACTCATTTCATGGACAAGAAGGGAAAACAAAAGATGATGATCATACGCAGGACTCGGATAAAGATAAAGCAATATTCAGCGATGTTGCAAGCAAAGACAAGAAAGGTTACATGGGGTATATATCATCTCAGTTTGGCATCTCTGACGAAAACCGTAGGCTAAGCAATGAACTGGGACCACACAGTTTTCTTGGCACCGCCTTTCATTCAGCCAATGACCCACCTCTTAGCCATGAAATGATCAACAAGTTGCAATTAGATCCAGCATGGGATGCCATGGAGGCTAAAATCCTGGCACAAAATGGCAGAAAAGTGATGCCGATGCCATTGCCTGTAAGTAAAATTGATAGAGAAATGATGCCACCATTAGGAGAACCGGTTGGTCAGGCTTATTTACCAAGTGGGCATCAATCACATGCAGCGTTAGTGAGCAATTTCCACAAGGCAGCTGGATTTATGACGCAACCGTTACGAGGAGATTTGCACCCGTCTTCATACTACTCTCATTTCCAACCAACAGATCAAGGTTTACCACAGACCATTAACGTAGGTGGATCACTAGGTAAGATATTTTCATGCCCATTAAATCTACTTTCCGATTCACATTCTGCATTCTTTGATCATAACTTAGCGTGTTTCAATTCCATGCAGTTTTGGATTGTATGGCATTTGGTGTTTAGATGTGTTGCTAAGAGTGGGGGGGGGGGTGTTCTTAAGGGGTCGACAGATTTTCAGTGCAGCTTTGAATTTGGGGTACTATGTTTAATGTTTTTAGCTATGTGCAAGATAAGAGAGATAGCTGGCTATTTTAAGTGGTTAGGTGTTGCAAAAGATGCTTTAACCCCGTTTTTTTAAAAGATTTGGACCATGAAATTAATGCAACCAAGTTACTTTTATTTCATTTCAGCTTGACCTGGCTTAATATCTCAAGGTTAAACGTTGAAATCTGTTGGATTATTTAGTAAAGTGTTACGTAAAATGTAAATAAGAAAAGCTACCTTGATCAGCAGTCTTTAATCTTTTACAGTCCATGCTGTTGGTGACCCATGGAAGAATCTGAAACAGACGACGTATGATCATGCAGGTAAGGTATTTAACTGAGGTATGAATGTACTTGGGAACTCTGATTACGCTGAAGTGAAGGCACAACATTGCATGCTAGTAGAATAATCATATTTCACTTTTATGAAGGATAAGCTGTTCTGTTTATCAATGAAAGACCTGTAGATTACTTTATTGTCCTTAATTTCGCAGAATATGAGCCGCAGAGGCCAGACACGTTGCGAAAATTAACCATATAAAAAAAGGGGCGTTTTTTAATCATTGAACGATCTGGCAAAACAGGTCTTCCATTAATGCTAACCGTATAAATTGTTCCAAAGGTTCCACTTAGAAGGGGCATTGCGGACCAACCCAAGTGGAAATAGGACCTATCAGGAGTGGGGAAGGGACAGGATTTTCGTTATACCTAACATTCGTACAAGTCTTACCTCTTAATATTTATCTGAGTTTCTCGCAAACATTTATATTTTGTAGAGGATAACTTTCCCCTTGCAAGCATGAACCAGCAGTTACCAGCACAACCAGAAACATCATCATCATCATCGTCAGCTGCAGCAGCAGTAGGTGAACAGGATTCCGATGGGGGAACAGAGAGCGTTGGTACACCGCTAACGAAAATAAAAGGGAAAAAAGTCACAGAACAAGAAACAAGTAAAGCAATTGAATCAAAAAATGATGAAAAGGATTTAGACATAAAAATAGGAAAGGATACCCCAAAAAAGAAACCAAATCTTGTACTGGTGAAAGGAAAGAAATTTAGAAAACATGAAAGTAATAAAGATGACAAAGAAGATGATGATGATAATATGAAAAAACCAGGGAGAAAGGAAGAGGGGCAGAAAAAGGTAAGGACATGACAGCCAAGTATAGAGGGGGGTGGGGAAAAGGGAAATCGTTCATCTACACAGCTAGCACAAAGGGGTATGGCAATGCCAAATTTGCTGCCAAAATGGAGGTATCAATCGTGACTGACTGGCTAATAGTCTTGATAGAATCTTTCATTTTAGCACCAGTATTGAATTGAACTGCCTGTAGCAGTTTGAGCATTCCCTTCATTTTCAATCACTGGCGGTTTCTGCTTTTAGATACGACCCAATGCTGGTCTCAGGGAACAAAACTCTGATGATGATGAAGTGGATACTGGGCCAGCAAGAGTGAGTGAAGATGATGAGAAAGAAAACAGAAAAGGCAAACAAATGCTGAAATTTAAAGGACAAAGACGAAAACCATTTCGCACCGAAAATGATGATGAAGATCAAGGTAATCAAAAGTAACCATTTAATTTTGTGAATGACATACTTCAATTTTGCTTGAATTTAAATAAGCGCTTAACTTTTAAGTTTTAATGTAGTTTTGGTTAACAATCCAAGTGAGGCAAGTCTCTATTCTCCTTAACGTTTTTTGAAATAAAAATCCTTTTCATAGTTTATTAAAAGTAGTTTATTAAAATAGAAAGATTATTATTAAAATAGAATTAAAATTATTTATTAAAATAGAAAGTTTATTAAGATTATTAAAGTAGTTTATTAAATAAAAGTAGTTTATTAAAAGTATCTCTTGCATTAAATATTTAACATAGTTTATATTTTATATAGTATATTTGCACATTTATTGTAAGTGTATCTCGAAGGAAAATTGAATTAGATTGGAAATTGAAAAGAAATGAAACTGAACTGAATTGTATTAAATTAAATTTTTACTGGGTTTATATGACGGAACTAATTTTGATTTTTTAAAAATTCAAGGGCCTCGCTTTAGCAAACAAGAAAGCAATAACCAAGATAGACAGCCGAAGAGAGTTGGTGGTCAACCGCAGATGTACAATGGACAACAATGGCATATGGAGCAGGGTAGCAATAGCCAAGATGAATCAAAGAGTAAGCAAAATAAAGAAAACACCGGGAAATATATCACACATAAGTTTGTTAATTTCCTAAGTGACGTTGCGCAGCATCTGAATGTCGATAAATTGTCCATTGCGGAGCAGCTAGTAAAAGACGTAGAGGACAGTAAGAAACAGAAGCCGAGTAATGAAGGATTGAAAATATCGAAAAGCCAAGAGTTTAATAAATTATTACAAGGATTACAAGGATTACAAGGATTACAAGGATTAGCAACAAAAAGAAGAAATGTAGTAAAAGAGGAAGGACTTGCGAATAAAAAGGCTGTAAAAGATGAAGAAATTGGAGGACTAAGAATAAGAAGAAAGCAACCCACAGTCATCAAATATATCTGGAACAAAGGAATCTCTGTTTTAAAAGAGACTTAATAAATAAGTAAAATTAAAAATTGTGTAGGGGCATAAATAAAGAGGGCATGTTATAACGATTTCATGTTGTAGGGGGCATATCATAAAAAGGGCATGTTACAGGGGGTATATCAGAAAAGGGCATGTTATAAGGGGGCATATTATATAGAGGGCATGTTATAAGGGGGCATATTACATAGAGGGCATGATATAAGGGGGTATATTATATAGAGGGCATGATATAAGTGGGCATATTATAAAGAGGGCATGTTAAAAGGGGTATATTATAAAGAGGGCATGTTATAGCGGGGATCTTAAGGGTGCATATTAACGGGGTATATTATAGGGGGTAAAGAAGATGAAATCTTGCGTAAAATAGGCGACCTGCTCGCAAGATTTTGAAACAGTTGAAAAATGCAATCTGTAAGTAAATCTTAGATACGCACCATTGTGGCTATCTTAAAGGCGATTTAACATTGCAGATATGTATTTATTTTAGTAGTACACTTGTTGAAATCTAGGATTCACAAAAAACAATTTGAGTCTATTATTATGATGATTTTTATTGTCTTTTAAATGACGTCGCAAATGGTGGCCTAGAAATCCTCTTTTCCATTCAAGTCTTCCTAACCACAACCATGATAACATTAATATTGAGATGTTCATCAAAGAATATTCTCTGATAAATATTTTTGATAAATCAATATCAACATTCTCTGATACTTTAACAGCTAACGATGAAAATGAGACATGTTACCAAACATGCAATTCTCACAAATCAATAAATATATCTCAACTAGTTGATCAATTGAACACATCTTGAACGGGTTAACTTCCTTGCGAGGGCCATTCTTTTCTCATAACCCAATATCAGTGGTTAACTTCATTTTTCATCGTAAGAAAGCAAATGATTTAATTTTAATGGTTAACTTTTATTGTATTTAAGGCAGTACCAGAACTAAAACTTCAAGTTGAAACTCTTTAAGAATTTTTTAAAACATTTAAATTCTAAAAAATGATTAAGAAGTTTTTTAATCTTACGACTTTAAAAGATTTTAAGAACTACATTATTTTTAATTTACAATGATAGACTACAACTATATCTTCCTTTAATTAACTTTAAGGTCAAGTATTTAAGGTTAATTTCAAGGCGATTTAACAGCAAGTTGCAGTAACTCTTCTAAAGATTATAAAATTTAATATATCATATTTGCATTGAAGGGGAGCGGGGTTAGGGATAAACTGTATAATCAGAATGGGTCTAACTTTAGACAGATGTTTCATACGGAAAGAATGGATTAATGAAACCTCAGAAAATCATCCGCTACAGTTTCTCTCGTGGTCTTTGATCGGCAACTAGTTTTTCATTTCCATACTCTCTTATGTCTTTTTATAGTATTAAATAATCTGGGCAAAATAGAATGATGAAAGTACATTTCCGTATGCTATGTTTTGATTTATCAAGGTGACGATGTCAAATGCGAGAGATGCAACTGGCTGTTTGAGTTACCTTGAAATGCGTTTAGGGTACGTGCGTGACATGCATTCGGGCACCACATTAATCCTCTCACCCTTGGACGGGCCGTATGGTCCAATGAAAAACAGCGGAAAAGATAATTTTTCAGGGGGTTAAG
Source organism: Catostylus mosaicus (assembly GCA_964019065.1). NCBI lineage: Eukaryota > Metazoa > Cnidaria > Scyphozoa > Rhizostomeae > Catostylidae > Catostylus > Catostylus mosaicus. The sequence goes on from OZ025198.1 coordinate 316,260, forward strand.
TACAAAATATTGTAAATGTTCTAATGGCAAATAATAGTTTACGCTTTCACCTAAGTTATTCGACTATGCTACCCCCTGAAAAGCGTTGAATTAAATGGATTTTAACAGTTAAGTGAAAATAAATCCGAGTGCGAAAGGGTTAAGAAACAAATAACAAATATATGTGACATTCGAGAAAGGTCTGAATTCGGTTTTATCGGCTAATGTGGCGAGTATCAGATACGAGTCATCTTAAAAGTTCTTCTCCAAACTTTCTTTAAAAGCCAGTGGCCGAAGTTTACATTAAATTAACCCCATATGAACTCACAAATTTCTTTAATCCTAAAACACAGTCTTCAAAACTCTGCTTTATTGTTAATTATCTCTAGAATCTCTATCAAAATATTCACCTTCTCTTCCATTTTCTCTTGAGCTTTCTTCCGGACCTTCATTTCTTCGTTCTTCATTTTGTGCACTTTCGTGGCTTTCTTCGTGTGGCCCATCTTGTTGGCCATCATGTGGTCCAAAATGCGGTCCAAATTGTTGTCCAGCATCATTATCTTCCCCTCTTCTTTCCCATCCACCTCCATGTTCCCTTCCGTGATCACCTTCACCTCTATCTTCTTCATTTCGTTCAAACTTCCTTTCTCCATAATCTCGCCTTCTATAATCTTCACTTCCCTCATGAGGAGGACCATCGTCACTCCTCCATGATGCACCGGAATCTTCATGGTTCCGTTGATCCGACATCGGTTCGATATCGTCCGGTTTCCAATCCGCCTTCGGAACATAATGTCTGCTATCTCCCGCCATGTGTTCATCTTCATCATGTGAGTGATACGACTCCGGTTCAAGTTCTCTCGGACTTTCTTCTTGGTCAGCCGGAACCTCTGGTCCATCATCTTCCATTGAATTATGGAAGCGACGACCATATGGTCCGGAATTATATTCTTCGTCTTTGTAATGTTCATCATCATTATGATTCGGTCCTTCATCCACGTCCACTTTATTCTCTGCCTGAACTTTTACATTGTCAAATTTATAACTGATTGAATGATCATTTTCGTCGCCTTTTTTGTTACCATAAGGATCATATTTCGGGAGAGGTTGATCAATGTATTCAGAGGCCTTCGGTACTTTAAAGGGATCAGTTACATCAATATCTATATAACTTCGTTGTTGTCCCTTCTTTTGGATTGCAACCGATTTACCTACGAAAATAAAAAATTTCAAAATCAAGAAGATGCTCACGGATATTATAGTAGTCTCCTGCTTCGAAAGGTTCGCACTGAACTTCATTCTGGCAGTAGTTCATTCCTTTTCCAAGGATTAAAAATATTTAAGAAACTGCCGGGTTATTGAAAAGAGAGAGAGATCTTTGGTCATATTCAACGGACAATGTAATAAACGTGATTTTGATGTTAAAAACTTTGTTGTTATTTCTTAAGCCTGATTTTACACATACTTTATTATCTCACTATTTTAGTTGAAGATTTTTACAGGACCGTGACTGATAACAGCCTTTCAGCTGACTAAGTTATCCTGTATAAATACGGATTATCATAATTATTACAATCATTATCATTATCATCACATTGTAGGGAGATGAAATAAAGAACAAATCAAAAAGCGAAGCCTTAAAAGACAATATTAAATGATGAAATAAAACAACAATAACACAGGCCTAAACAATTGATGATTGAATTTTAGTTGTGGAACGAGGGGAGTTCAAAATGGGCGCACACTTACCCAAGATAAGGCAAGGAATGGTTGTTGATATAATTGATATCATGAACAGTCTAAACTGCAACCTAAAACTATGAAAAAAGGTTAAGTTGTTATTGAAACTTGAATGAAAATATAATCAATTATATTTGGTGTACATTTGTACTAAACAGGGGAAAAGTTGAAATGAAATTGATCCTATTATTGAATACTTAGGCTATCAGATTGGGTCGGGCTATTAATAAGAAAGATTTGTTGTAATGTGGAAGGACTTGCAATTAAAAAGACTAAAAGATCGTTTGTTTTATGCCTTCAACACAGAATATTGCAAAATCTAGCAGGGTCTTTACCAACTGTGTAACGTCTTCTTAAAGGGCCTTATCAAATCAAGAAATAGCTTATACATTTATACTCTCGTTTCTTTTGTTTTTCAAACTTTCAAGGTCTATCAAAACCATTCACTCAAACTCCTGCTTCAGGCCGATCTCTAATCTACCTGACAACCCTTCTTCCACTTTTTTCCTTCTCTCCAAGTTGCAATATTCACCCTTAGGTTTCTCTCATCAGTAAATATAGATGCCAACGTAGCCGGCTTTTCCTTCCAGCTGTAACAAAATCGTTCAAACCTAGCAATTTCGTTTTAAATCCTCGTCATTTCCAGCTCGCTACTCGGGGGATATAGAAAGCATTATTTCTACACGTGTTTAAAGTTATGGGATATTTTATTCCTGAAAATAAATGAATTCTCTTTGAAACTGAAACTGCATCAATGATAAGATAAAGCAGCAGTAAACAAGATTACCTTTTTGAATTCATGGTTGTACCTGAGTATGAACGATCTGATAATAGCTCAGATATTGGCTCTTAGTCCTTCAAAATCCATTCCTAAAAACCTGTACACAACAGCGAAACAAAACAGTGATCATTCGGTATTATAACAGATAATTTCCAGGTATAAAAATGTATCTTAAATTGTTGAAATAATGACTTTTCAGTCTGGGGAATCCAAGGTTGAATAACGTGGTTAATTCACAGGTGTGTGACAGGTATCGTGGTGCTTTAGTAACAAACAGTGATTGAACATTTGAAAGAAATCATACGCCATGTGAACCTGATGTTCTTTTTCACTGCAAACCAAAACTAACAGATTTGACAGCAGACGTATCTTATACACGCTCTTGCCATCTATTCTTGTAGACAATATACTAGATCGGCAAGTAATACAGCTGTTTCCGTTCATATAACAAATGGTTGGCTTGCCATTAGGCGATCAAAATGCCAATGTGGCCAATTGAAATGGCTGGACGGAAGCCTTGTCCGTCGGCTCAACCAGCAGAGTTCTGATGATCAAACCAAAAATCGATGGTTAGGCCCTTTGCAATCAAAAACTTATAATTTGCGTTTACCTCTAGAAAATCAAGTTCCTTTGTAGATATCTGTAGGCTTGGAAAAAATCTAGCCATTTCCATCAACATCATGCATTATCTTTCCAAATAAATCTTGTATCCCGCCATTTTGTTTTGCTTCCACTAACGATTCATTAAATGCCAGACCTGAGCCCAAGACAAAACATCTATGGACTAAAAATTGATGTCTCTATGGGGTTCTGAAACAAATAGTCATTACTTGAAAAGTACTTACATATATTGATTCTTCACATCTGCACCCAACTTCTTCTTAGGCTATCATGAGAAACGTTTTAAAAAGTGTCCTTTCTTTACCATGGAAACTCACGAAAAAAAACTTCTTTTCGCGAAAAAGTTAACGGAAACTCACACGCGAAAACTACAGAAAATTAAAAAATTTCGATGCAAAGCGTCTCATTTGTCACACGCGCACGCAAATTTAAAAGGAAAATTGCAATTTATGAATGAGGATTGGGATTTTCATTCTGCAACTGTTTTAAAGGTTAGCCATAATGCACGCGATTCATGCAAAATTAATTCTAAATTAACCTCATTAAGCGGAGGCAATCAATAAATTGCCTAAAATATTTGCTACCGTAACAGAAATCAAAATGGCGAGCTTAAACATTTTGCCTAATAAGACATATTAGATCATTTATATAGGGGGCTGTAAGGCTTGAACATAAAACTTTGATAGGAGCAAAATTTGTGAATCTGCCGGATATGTCATTCTCCTATATTTACAAACTAAACATTTCACTCAATTATTGCGCGCATTAATAAAATTTCGGAACATACCATGCTTAACTGAAGGTGAGGAATATCTAGAAACATGGTTCCTATAGACACAGGTCAGAAAATATAACGGTTCAACGGCAAGCAGCCGTGGGGGAAGCTACTTTAAACAATAGAAATTGTAAGGCACGCCCAGATCATGTCCTTTTTCTTTTATTAACAAAAGAAGGATGCTGAGATTGAGTCATTAGGCAGGAGAAAGGTTCATCACTTTCCTGACCTATAATCCTAAAGGGTAAATCTTATTCACTTAACAATGGCCATATCTTTGACGTGAAATAAATTTTACTCTGGATCTTCGTGAAAGTTGCTCCGGACAGTGACTACTAGGTCAATAAATTCATCTCTAACTGGCCGGACCATTTATAGTTCCAGCCGGTATTTCAAATTTCAATGAGATAGGAAAGGTCTCCTCTCCTATTAAGTAATAAAGGGTCACTGTTTTCAGCTCTGTTCATTAGGGCAATTTTTTCTTAGGTGCATTTAATTGAAAAGCGATGCAGGGCTTTATGTTTGACCAGATGCGCCAAATTTCTGGGTTTGTTTATGGGAAAATGCACTGAATGTATTGAGGCCTATTCTCACGACTGGTTTACCGATAGAGCTTTCGTAAACGAATGAGATAATCTGATTAAGCTTGAAGCCAAACAAAATATAGTTCATATGTCTAATTAGGAACAGGGATCAAAGCACTTGATTAACTCAATAAAAAAGGAAAGTTGAGAAGTTAAAGCAATTACAGGAAGGGTAGAAAAAGTGGCAGAAAAAGCGAATAGAGAATGCGCTTATTATGACCGAGAAACATTGATTTATACGTGAGTAACAATATATATTTCATTGCAATGGGGTTATTCTGTTATGATTGGCATTCTATTAAGAGCAGGATAGTATAGAACTCCACAGTGCAGAACAGGACAGGAGATTACCAAATACATTGAACTATTTGTTTAAAATTACCTTTTCTTAATGCCGAGGTTATCTTTCTGGCCAACCATTTGCTTGTCCGTATATCCAATTAGCTAAAAATGAAAAGGAATCTCTTTTGAATTTGTAATAAAACTTATAGCAATATCAGCACCTTTTGATGCTATGCAAACCATTAATATTAGAAGTAACTAATAGAATGCGTCGTTTATTCAACTAAAAAATCCATTTGGGATTTGCTAGCAGGTTGACCTTATCAGATATATCACGATAAACTGTAATGAAATATTTCTTCGCAGATAAATTTGTAAATAAAGAAAATGGGTTTCATAAACATTGCAACAACTACATTAATTCTTATGTGCAGTTATGGTGAGTGTTAGAACAATTTCAAATATAATAACACATAATTCAGTAAATTTTTAACATCAGGTTTATTGATTTTTCTTCTTGTTTTACAACTGATTTTTACGGCCTCACACAACGTTACAAACACCAGTTTGATGATAAGGTTAAGGACCGATCAATCCATTTTCTATGGTACTCAAAGCAGGCTTAGCTGTCTTTGTAAACTGGCTAAAAATCTAGACTAACTACAATTTAGACCAAACACCGTCGATTACTTGTTCATCTTAGCGTGGTAGATTCATTCTTTAAATTCATTCTGACGACCAAATAAACTACATTTTTCATACATTAAAATTCTTCTTTTTGTGATAGGATTCTCATCCGAAGCATTGGATGCAGCGAATAAGAACACATTTAAAGTAAAAAAGGACAATTTGAATAACAAAAGAGCAAGAGATATTATCAGCTCGTTTTTAAACGCATGGAAAACATCAAAGATTATTCCAGATTATGGCAGAAATCGAAATGAAAACAATCGTTTCTTAGGCGCAAAGCTCACAGGAAAACAAAATGGTTTCCAACTTGATAAACTAGATTTTCTTGGGCAGCGAAAGAGTCAGCTAGATGCACCATCATTTTACGCCCTGCAAAATTCTTTTAATCCTAAACCAATAAAGAAAGTCAAAGCAAGACCATCCAGCCCAGAGGCTGAGACTTTTCTTGGAAAGGAAACGTATGATGAGAGTGATGACAGGAGTCCTGAGTTGAAACTAGCATCATTGATTTCAAAGCCGATATACCACACAATGCCATACGGGCATGGTTCTGAGAACGATTTAAAACAGTTTATGTTTGGCAGCAATGAGGGTGTGAATGAGAATCGTATTGGATTACCCAATGAAGAATGGCAGGCGAATTTAATGTCCAGGAGGAGCTTTACAGGAATTCCGGGATCGGTAGAAAAAAACACGGAAATTGAGAGCTACACAGATAACAATGAAGCAAAGAGGGGCGATATAATGAGAGGAGTGGATTTAGATGTGGCATATCGAAAAGATGAGATACCATCAGATGCTAGGATGATTTTGGAACAACTAGAAAGACGAAATATCTATAACCAAATTGGAGATAAGAAAGAGCTGATAACAGATCCATACGATTCATTATCATTGCCTGTCTCAGAGTTTCTTAACAGACAAGAAAGTGATAGAAAGTTTTACAAATCATTGCCTGATAACATGATAGATGAGTATGAGACACGAGAATTGCCAGCCCAGTTTAAGCTGCAAAAAAACCCTTTATGGGGAAACATACAAAAAAGGTGGAGACGCAGCAAAGTAAATAGAAAGAATAGCTGGCCTGTGCAGGAAGAACTGAACATCAGAGGGGTGCCAAGATCGTTAGGGATAGGATTAGGAGAGACAGGGAATTCCTATGATGCATATGGACAGATTGGGCAGAACATGGAACAATCATTAATGAGATTAAATGGTGATAAACCTGGAGGTTGTGCGCAAGACCAAACGATGAAATTTGAGCCAATTTCAACTCATGGAACAACACCTACAGCTTTGTTCGATGGTGCCGACGTGCAACAAGACTTTTCAAGACAAACCGACAACGGAATTATCAAGATATCACCACCGCAAAGAAGACGATCAACAATTACATCATATAGATCAATGAGAGACCCAACGTTCAGACATAAAAGATCACTTTATTTACTGCGAAAAAGAGCAATTCGAGATGCTTTATCAAAGAAGTCTAAAGGTTTGTTTGTTTCTTTGTTTTTGTACCGTCAAAGGTTTCGGACTAAATATTCCACCGATTGTTGTGCAGTTTCAAGGCTTGCTTTGTCTTTTTAATTGGCAAAACGATGACTATGAATTAACACTCACTGTCTGTGTATGCGTTTGATGTTCGTGTTTCATACATAAATTATCATACAAAATTGCTTTATAAGACAGTTTGAGATTGTTATTCTTGCAAAAACCAAACAACTTTATTGAAAACGAGATGATATATGGACTCTCCATGTCCATGTGACTATAGACATAAGTCCATATGACAAATGGCTAATGATCCCTTTAGCGATAATTAGCTCTAACAATAACCATGCAAAACTAGAAACTTTGATATCGTCTTAAAGGTAGGGCACAGCTTGCATTTTGAACACCTCAGAATTCAAATTTGATTCTTTGGGATCTAGCTACGATTCAGAATGATTGCATTGATTCAGATTCAATTTCAATTTTAGCAACAAAGAAGTTACCACAAGCAAAGATTGAAACTGGCGCAGCAAGCAGGTCTCTCTCGAATCACTACGGAGGAGGGCTACCAGACTCGAGGCCAGTGGAAACAGAAGAAGGCATCGCAGAGGACAACGAACATGAGAATCTTGAGGACAAGCTATCCCATGATTCAACACCGCTTCTAATGAAGATTGCACAACATGATCGAGATGACATGAATAAATTATGGAGCAACAAACATTCGCCTGGAAACGGATTCTACACGGGTAAATAAGTATTTATAAATACAGTATTACTAAGTATTACTAATAACATTAATACAGGATTCATGCATTTTCGCAAAGGATCCTTATACAATATTAGGATAATAGAATCTGCTCACAGCGATTAGTATTGATTAGCAGTGATTGACAGTGATTGACAGTGATAGGATTACCTCGAATTACGTGAAATTATAGTAAATCATATAACCGACTTTATTGATGCCGTTTCTTTAAAAACAAGAGAATGCTGTTACCTACTGCGATCATCAAAAGGCCATGGCAAAGTAAAGTAGTCATGGAGAACAAGAAATTAGGGTCGATGCGTGTTTACAAATACCATGGGACAAAATATTTAAGTTGGTGAGATTGTTGTGAGATCACTGCAAAAGATTCAGACAAGTGTGTTTGACCTTGAAAGCAAATCGCATGTTAAAAACTGTTAGGGCATAGCTCCGTAAAACTCGTGCACGCAAATGATTGAATTCTCGCGTTGAGGTGTGAATGAGTTCTAGTGCTACAAATCTAGACGTCGTTGTTCAAATCAATACAAATTGAATCAAATAAAGGAACTTTCCAAAATATCCTTCAGTTAACCCATACATTCTCTACGCCTCTCCCCCTGGTTGTTGGCAAATAGATGCTGCTTGCCCGCCCTACTGGTTGGTCTACTTCATTCAAAAAGCAATGTTTACCTAAACATGGTACCCAAACTTTTCTTGAGATGCCTACAGACCCTACAGGCCTTGCGTGAACTTGGGCGGATGGCGCCCCCCTTTCTAAGTAACCTGGATCCACCCCATGAACAGCCATGCACTAATGCAATCCAAGCCTTGAATAAACACTGACCCATGTAAGTGATAGCCTGAGAATGCACGTGATGTGAAATAGTGTGTTTTAAAAGGTTTCATTATCATCACAGGTCACGGAGAAGGTCCTAATCATCCTTACCTTGGTGATTACTTTGGACATGGCCCAGAAGAAATGCTTCATGATGATGGCATAAAATCATTAGAGGAATCAGCATCAGATGAAGACCATCACACTGCCAATTTGATTGATTCGATTTGGGAGCATGATCTTGGTGAGGATCATTTAGGAGAACATCGCATTGAGAGACATCGCCCTGGTCTAAAGATAAAAAATTATTTTGGTGGTCATCATGCAAGTGTAATGCTACCAACTGAGACCTTAGATGGAATTGATACTCATTGGACGGGACATTTGCCTCACGCTCATTCGTCTGAATATTGTAAGAATCGGTTAACCGTTTCATGGTCATTAACAACCGAATTCTCATATAAAGATTAAAGATAAGGGTGGTAATCGGTCATCAAAATGCAAGGAATTATACCTAGAACACCCAGTCTTGGGCATTTAGACCTGAATGTCAATATTAGTGACAAAATAAAAGGGTTGTTGTAACCATTTTACGGTTATTCAGTCGGTTTATCATTTTTGCAGGAAAAGCTATCTTATTGTTTAGTTACTCAAAAGAATATGGCAGAAGAGGAGAGATCAGTAAATAAGTAAAACTTTCTCGAAAACCTCGCCAAAGATTATCAAGGGTGAAAATAATGGCATAAAAACATAGACTGTTTTGAGTAAAGGATTTAGAAATGCAAGGATAAACTCTCGTTTCACTGTCAAAGTTACATTAATGTCTGAAAATCTTAATCAAAACAAGCTGGCGCTTCAATTCAATTTATTAACTTTCATTAAAATTTCAAAATATCTGCTATTTTTTTCAGAAAAGCTAGCGAATCGATTTTTTCACCGTTGGGGTAGCTATGGATGATCATAACACGTAAATACTAGATATCTTTAAAACTTGATGTGATCTTGAGAAGGATTTTAAATCACCAAGGTTATTTGCCAAACTGTTAATCCACTTGGTTTGATTTTCAGCTCATAGCGATGGTCACCCTATCGATTTTCCACCGACAAGGATTAAAGCAATCCAGGCAATCCAAGATGATCCGTTAATCGATGCAGAACTTAATCCACATGATGGGATTGGAACAGCAATGGGACATGGACATCATTATCCTCATGGTTATCATCACGGTGAAGGGCATTCATATGGAGGTAAAATTAACGCTATCTATGATCGTAATTCTCATTGATTGTCTTTTCTTGTCAACATGGCATCACAGAAGCTTTAGTGATAATATAACTCTGTTTCCCAATTCAAAGGATTGATTGACTAATTGGGGATTAATCTCATTGCTACAGGGGTTATTTTTACTGTAACTAACTTTGAGACTTTGATTAAAACCTCTAAATCTTTGGTACATTTCAAAATATAGCTGGACAGGGTCCTTGTTGATAACAGCACTGTTGCTGAAAAGGAAACCACGTATAAAGAAATGCATTATCGTTATTGTTATTAAGATAAATTTTATTGAAATGACTTAGTATGAATTATCATAAAAATGAGTGAATTACCTTTTGAAGGCATGAACCTTCCTCCAGTTGTGAGCGATCCAGTCCACGTTGAAGATTCACATGAAGAAGAATACAAACAACACATTGATAATTTACTGAGCCAGTACCACGGATTGGAGGAACACCTACGAGGAACCGATGGAACATTAGCAGGGCATATGGATCCAGGGACATTTGGACACCATGGAAGTCATCATCTACATACAGGATATGATTGTAAGCATGTGTAATTGTTGTTAATTAGGTGCTACTCATTTTATTATCAATTTGACATTTGTTACTACGAAGGAGGAATCGGAACCAGAGAGGGAAAACCAACGGCCCACTGCGAGCTATGCCAAATGCTACTATTTCTACCGTATCTTTTTCTATGATCAGCGTCACAAGATAAGAGTTGAATATACAAAAAATCAAGTAAGAAAGAAATACACAAGAGGATATTTGATGATAATCGGTGCCTGTTATCAGACCATTACTTTTCGCAAAATCAGTCGGCTACAACTGACAATGCAAACAAGAACACGCATGCTCAATACCTTCCTACCATTTATCTAACTCATCTATTGGTTCATAATTTTGAGAGAAACAAGTGCGACGATTTCCTTAAGAGGTAATTAATGTGAGGTCTATCGTGCTTAATTATAGTTGTTTTATTTCAGTATATGCATACAAAAATCCGTGGGAAGGAATGAAGATACCTTATCACGTTCCAGGTATGATATCAACGTATTGTCATTGATTTGAAACGATTCTTGCCCTATAATAAAAATAATATAATATAAGAATAAAAAAACGCCTTGCAGTTCTAATAATCTAAGATGCTACAAGACATTGAAAACCACTACATTACAACCGTATTGCGCTCACATGCCATTGAAATCAAAATGCTTGTGGGATTTTTAACAGGACGCAGATCGACCCAATGTAATCTAGCATATGGCAGATACCGTATATGTTACTTTATTTTAACTTTTGTGTTATTTTTATGAATGTTATCGATGTATATTTTAGTGAGTAACCATCCGATGGGACAGGAAGAAGAAGCACCACCTTCACCGCTGACATTTGAAGGCAAAACCGATGAAAAGGGAGCACCAATGATAGAAGGAGGCAAAGAAGAAGGGGGTAAGGGAGGACCATTGGTGGAAGAGTCAAAAGCAATGACTGGCAAAGGAGGGAAAAACAAGGAAGGTGAATCGCCGAAAGGAGCAAAAGCATCCGGAAGCAAATCACCACAGCCGGTTATCCCAAAACAAAGAGGGGGCCCGGAATTGAGCACGGGAAAGAATGAAACGGAAGAATCTGGAAAGGAAGCAAAGGATAAGGAAGCGAAAGAACCAGAAACTAGTGAGGAGAATAAAGAAGAAAAGGGAAAAGAGGTGCGGTTCTAAATAATTTTTCTATAACGTTTTCTGTAATATCTCATAGGTGTTGGGCGATTTGGGAGCATGTCATTGCATAAGCTCAAACTAGAGACATTGTCAAGACCCTTGGAGTGTCAAGTATTGTAACTCTCTGTGTCCCAGACATTTTAGTCTTACTACTGTGAAAGCATAATTATTGTAGGTGTAAAAGTAGTTTTGATTGGCTAGTTGTCACATCTTAGTTTCAGGGAACTAAGCATACTTATCATGTTTTAGGGCAAGAGTTCGTCAGACGACGCTGACCTGACGAAATCTGATGAAAAGTTGAAGCAAAAAGAAAACAGTGAAGAGAAACAAAACAAAGATGAAAGCAAGGGAAAAGAAAATGAAGATAAAAGTGATGATAAAGAAGAATCTGAAAAGGATTTGAAGAAAATGGTTGAGAAGATGATAAACAGTACAGGAAGGCAATCCGAAATGCTAAACAATTTGAAAGCAGCATTAGGTGATGAAGCAAATAATCCAAAGAGTGTTGCGGCATTACAACTTGCAAAGCTTAAACAATTAGGAACAATGCAACAGGCATTGCTATCGTCATTGGCAAAACAAACGAAAAAGCAGCCAAAAGAAAATGCAGAAGTTGGCAACGAAGGAGCTGGTATGAACGAACTCAAACAATTGTTAGAGTTACAGAGTCTGCAGCAGTTGGGTGCTGGGATAAAAGCCAATGCATTGGTGAATAACCTAAGGCAAAGCACATTATTACAATCATTAAAATCAGCACAGGAAAATATACTAAAAAACATTAAAAAGAACACGAATTTGATAGATAACAACGCGATTGAGAAACAAGATGGACAGACTCAACAGACAGAGATTCAGAAGTTCTTTGGTAAGATGCCAGTAAAACTATTTGGCAGTGATTTGGGCAATGTTGGTAGTGAGAAATTGTCAAGCAGAACACATCAATTGGTTGGTTCCAATATTGAGAGTGATAGCAACATTGGTAAGACACCTTTATAAGTTGTATTTCAATAAACTTCTTAATCTCTCATGAATATATCTGTCATGAATTTCAGGGGGTATAAGCCCAATGATTTTAGACTTATGCTGTTGAAATTTTAACGTATTTACAGATATCGTTTTGATTCCTATAATTTTTAGAGGGCCCTGCTGTTAAAGAAGTACATACCATGGCCATAACTATACTAGAATACCCATTTTAACTACTTTTTACCATCATTATTCCTAGGAGCCTTAAACAGCCCAAAAAAGCCCAACTTCCAGAGAGTTTTGAATGCCATGATTCATTCAACATTGATTTCATTCTTTTTTCTTTTCATTCAAACTATTTTAATCGATCAAGAAGATAGTTGGCTTAAAGCAGGATGAAATTATGCTGATATATACAATAACAATATAAAATGCCATAGCAAGCAGTGAATGTAATTAAACACCTTGAAAGATTAGGTACATATATTTAAATGAGTAGTGATTTTGACGGTATCAAAAGGAAGTGATATTCATCATTTCATATTACTATTATATTTATCTTCATATTTCTATATATTATATTTCCTTTATACTAGGGGACTTCATACACAAACTAAACACAGGGCATATAAAAAAGCCATTGAAAACATCAAGCGAGTCTTCAATGAGGCCAATGCTAAATACATTGTTAAGTGAGTCATTACTGAAAACGATGAAGAATAAGCTGAAGCATATGAGCAGGAATGCAGTTAACAAAGAGAGCAAAGAAAGTTCATCCAACAGTGATAAGGTGTACAGCACGATAGGAAATGAGGGACCAACGACATCAACAGAAGAAACGGGTCATAGAAGAAGCACGAAAGAGAAGAAGAAGGTAAAGGCAAAGCATAAGAAAGCCACTAATGAAAATAAACTCCAAGAAGAGAAGGAAGTGAATGCAACGGCTGTTGAAAAGGCAGAAATTGCAGCATTTCATGAGAAGGATGTGGATGAAGATGTTGTGAGCAAAAAAGATAAAGTGCATCATTAATAGAAAAGCGTGAAAACTTTTAACTTATAAGCCAGATGCGTAACTAAAATCTAATGCAAATAACTAACCCATTTGAAATGAACTTGATTGTTTGGGTAGTAATGCATGGTAAAAATGGCTCTGCGTATTAAGAAGGGTTTACATGCTTACCAAAATTACAGCGAACCAAACTAATCTTAACTAATCTAAACAAATCTAAACTAATATAACATAACTTAAACTAACCTAACTTAATTTTAGATAACCTAACATTAGATAAAACAACCTTACATAGCCTAGCCTAATTCTGCTACTAACGGAAGCAAAATATGCAACATTCTTATACAAACTAACCATCTACTTGTGATCATTTACCCTGGATGTGAAACATTCAGTCAGATTATACTCTGCACAGCAACATCTGTGGGCTAAGAACCCTTTTGTCATCAATTTGAAATTAGATAAACAATTCTAAACATTATGTCAGACATATTAGAAACTCACATATCCTTGGTTGAGGAACGAATCGGTTGCAAGTCTTGCACATTCCAGATTTGTATGACAGAAAGACTTTTGCCTAGAAAAAAAATGATTTATCAAAATCTTGCATACGAAGAAAGCTGCAGGACGAAGGATAGGGATATTATTTACCTCAAAGAGCCAAGGTCAATTACAGTTCTAAAACATCAGCTGGAAACACTTTAAAATCTGGCATTCATTTAAATTGCCTCAAGTAGAATCACATTTGATGGCAATATTGTAATGTATATTACGTTTGTGAGATATAAAAAGCAACTGTAGATTTACTAAAATATATATTTATATAAATATTATTAGATAGAAAAAACAAATTAGAATGGAATAATTCAAATATGAAAATAAATAAAAAAATAAAAAAAAACTCCAATTTCTCAATGCTTCATAGTCCTACCTTCAGAGTTTCTTTTTCACATATCCAGTCTCCAAGGAGGAAGTTTTCCAGAATTTCATTTCAAAAATTCCACACACCATCTTATAGCTTCTGTCTCAGAACAACAAAATGCAGAACACACCTTGTTAACTTCTGACACAAGCCCCCTCAGACACAAATAGCCTCTTTGATATCACAAATATCAATCTTAGAGGCTATTTTTTATCATCATAGGGGACAAGCTGGGTTGTCAGCGCATTAACCTTTGTCCAGCAATGACCAACCCCTCATCAAATGATTTAATCTGGTCACAGAATGGTCTATAAGAAACATGTTTTACCACAGGGAAACTACACTTTCCAATATTTTCTGGTGCCAAGAATGCTTAACAACAAAAATCAATAATGTGCACTGCGAATATAGGGAATAAAATACATGAAAGTCATCCCGCAAATTATGTATGAAATCATTAACAAATAAGTAGCAATTTACAACAACAACATTTAATAGAAATATGTAGGTGCTAAATAATCTGCGAGGCAAACCCAAATTTTGTACAGTAATTCTTGTCTAACAAGACTCATAAATACAATATTAAATATATGCAACAATCTATATTAATTTAAGTATTCTAAATATTCTATGGAACAAACCCAATTATATTACAATAACTAACGAACAATTCTTTGTAAACACAAAACATCAACATAAAATTATAATATATTTTTATTTCTTATTATATAATTTGATTGCATCAATGTTTTTGTTACAATGTTCTATATAATTATTTAATTCCATGTTTTAAATATTAGTTGATTTTTTTGACAAGATTTGCAAACCTCTTTTCAAGGTCTTTGGCAGTTCTACCTCTTTGAAATTTGAAACTATTCAGAATGGTTTTCCACCTTGCACCGTATCTTCCATGGCCGGTTTTTAAGTTGACAATCTCTTCTGTTGTAAATGGAGTTGATTCAATTGTTCCACGGGTTTTTACAGATGTATCTGTTTTATCATTCTGTTTCTAAAATGACAAAATACCGCTTTCAAAAATTTGTTTAATGTTGACAGTTTTCAGTCATTTCTAAACTTCCCTAAAGGTTAACCTCCTTGGTTCTGGAAGCCCCACTTGATTGGAAAAACTCTTTTGGATCAATACTAATTGGAAAATATACCTGTCAAAAATTAGAACTTGCTGTGAAGATACACTTTTATTAAAATTAAATACAGTAGAATTCCATTAACTCGGACCCTAAGGAGGGGGGAGATCAAATTCAGCCGACCTAGTGAGTGTCCAAGACATCCGAAGGCTGGATGAGGGTCGACAAATCCAAAGGGGACACGAAATCTGCACGACTAAGCGAATTTCCGAGTTACCAATGGTCCGAGTTAATGGGATTCTACTTTAATCATAAAATTCAAAAGATGTTGTATGGTTGATCAAATTACGTTATTAAATCGAACTTTTTTTTCAGTTCTGCTACAACCAATAATGACTAAGCAATGAGGAGAGACATGATCACGGATCTATTGATGAAGTGTCCCGACATTGGATTAGTTATATCCTACTTTGGAAATCATAACAAATCATAGGAATTATAATTGTCCAGTTCTTAGTGTCTCGTTTAACAAATCTAATTGATTGAACTGAACACGGTTTTAGAGTAACGTTGTTAAAACAGACAAAAGTTAAAGAGAATGACAAAACATACGCAAAGACGCTTGAATTTATCTTTCAAATCTTCAGCTGTTCTTCCAGATTTGAATGGGTATGTATTTATTATCGCTGTCCATCTTCGACCAAACCTTTTTACACCTGGAAACATATGAAACTACGTAATTAGCGGTGTCTGGGGAATAGCACGATCCAGCTGAACAGAGACTGAAAAAATATCAAGTAGAAAAGAAAATCCTATGGTACATCAAAAGGAAAAATAAATTTATTAAAGGCTATCAAAAATACTTTTAAAGTTTAGCGTCCATTTACAACTTCAAAAAAAAGTGTCACTTAAAAAAACATTGAAATTTTACAATCCCGATAAAATGCTCAGTTGATACATATCTTATAAAAATAGCTATAAAATCTGTGAAAAAGTATTATATTGACCATTTATGTTGTTTAACTGAGTGTAACTGAGTTTTAGCTGGGAAGCTTCGAAATTTCGGAGGTCTACCTATAAAGATAGACCTTCGAAGAATGCTCATGAAGAATGCTTTAGATTTGGACTCCGATCTTCTCATGAAGATTGATTTTCTTTAAGTCTGTTGATCTGCAGAAAGATTGGTTCAGTCAGAAGGGAGAATTTACAATATAAACATACATATGATAATGATGTCTGTAAATTTTACCTTTGTAAATGTTTTCAACTTCGAAGTCATCGTAATCTTTTCTCTTTCGGTGTCTTTTTATTGATCTGCTTTTTGAAGTCATGCAAGAACTGTAGCCAGACGTCTTCAGGAGTTAAGCAAAAAATAATTAAAAAAATTAAACAAATGAGTGAAATCATGAAATACAAAACAACTTAAATTAAGTATAAAATATAATGTATTTAAACAGTCTTGTACTTTTCAGCTAGTGATAGTGCATGCTTTGTTGCAATGGTTATCTGTGATTTCAAGCTGTGCTTTTTTCCATATTGAAAATAAGTGAGACAATTTACACAACATAGCGAAGACCCATACCTTCACACGACCAGGAACCAACTCCTTTCCATTGTCAAGATCTGGTTCACCTTGGGATGAAATTGACACCACATTATCGGATCCATTTGAACTGTTAATGGCCGGCACATCCTGTACGCTTAGCAGTCTACTCTCATTCATTCTTCTGACGCCTATGATATTAGAATATCTATTTGTAGGGCACCTTATTTCCAGCTTAGGTGTATTTACATCTTTATGAAAATCGCACGTGTGAGCATCTTTTTGTAGAGCACTGTCATAGTTTCTCTGATTCAGAACAAAAAATGGGAACCTGGAAAAAGGATAACAGCCAAGACATTTACCATATTTGCTTCTTTTAGCAGTGTCCTTTCCATCATGATCATGAGAATATGTCTCATTTTTGTACGCTGCCTTTTCTTCAGCAGGGCAGTTTCTTGGATCATGCTTATTACCTCCATTGGAGTCTTTCATAGACACATTGCCACGTTTTGATGAAGATCGACATGGTTGAAACTCTTCATTGGTCTTTATGCTAGATTCAGTTACAGGATACACTTCAGACATGACATCAACATTATCATCCGATGACACTGCAAGAATTATTTAAGGTTGCCTATATAAGAGCTAGAAGATAGCATATCAAGTAAATGAGCAAAATATAAACCAAGCAAAGAATCAGGTAAACAAGCAAACAAACAAGAAAAGCAATAAACAACAAAGAAAAACAGGCAACTAGACAACAAACAAATGCCAGCCTGCATCAGTTAACTCTCAGAACATTTCACTTTAAATCACAAAGTGATGTTTTCAACTTCTCCCAAAAATCATCTGATAATTATCTATTATTATCATCATTATAATTATTAAAATTGATTAACTGCCACCATTTCTACTCAAAGTATTTATCTTTGTTTACTATTTCTATTCTGATAGCACTTACTTTCTACAGAAGAACAACTTTTCTCCCAATTTTTCATCACAGCATCATCCTTATTGAATTGGCATGATCTTTTTAATTTGTGCCTTCTGTTAGAAAGTCTCGTTGGTAAAACACTCGATGGAGTTTTCATCTCATCACCCCTGCTTACTATGTCCTTAGTAGGCGGTGTTCTTTTCACATCCGCTACAGAACCAGCAACATCATCTTCATCATCATTTGTGCAAATTTTCTCGCTATTGCCAACAATCCCTTGGTCTTTTCTTGACCTTAAGCTATTTGAAACAGGTTGGTCTTTGTTTTCTATTTCTGTAGTTTGCCTGATAGATTCTTCATCATCACTTTCTGCTGCAATCACGCTTGATATATTCTCCCATTTAGAGTCATCTTCCATATCTATTGATGATCCCACCCACTTTTTGGTTGAACAACTTTCTGTCCCTTCATTATTCAGTTCATATGCAGCATTATCAGCAATTGGCAAGCTATTATCAATCCATCCTTGTACTTTCTCATGACCAGATTGTTCTAGCATAGGTACACCTCCAATTACCGTTGGCAAGTCTTTATTCCTTTGCTTTCTTACGCCACACGTCTCCCTTTTGCTACGTCTTTTGATGACTCCATTGCTTTGATCTTTCTTATAAAACCTTTTAGCATTCAGACCCTCTTTAAACTTGTTTACCGATACCAGCGAGCGTTCATTGCCAGCGATGCTTTTCCTCCCACTATCGACCTGACCTTGATCGTTATTTTCACCTTTTTCTACAGCCTTCCTTTGCTGATTTGCTGCCATGATCTTCTCTTCCATTTCAGAACGCTGCGTAACGGTGCATGATTCATAATTTAATCGTCTCTTATTAAGTTTGCTTCCAACCTCATTACAAATACTTCTATTCTCCTTCTGGCCCATTTTTCCAGCAACAAACAGGTTTGATCTTTTCGATATCTGATGTGCATTCATAATGGCACGTTTTGAGAGATCAACTCTTCTACTTGGTCGTCGGCTCGAGTTCTCTGCAGCTGTGTTTAAAGATCTAAGCGATGACGATGAAGAGATTCTAGATGTAGTTTTACAAACACGCGTTACATTAGGCCCTAATGCTCCACGTGCTAGCAGAACCATTCTCTGACCATGTGAGGCTTTTTCTAAGTCAGCGCGGCTGTACTGTAAATGGCTTCCCTTGCTTGATAATCCAGTCCTTGCTGAAATAACTGAGCCTCTCTTAAATGGTTGGGTAGCTGATGAATGCCTTGTTGAAGCGGTTGAGGCAGCATCGCTATTTGCATGAAAACGTTCTTTCATTTCGTTGACTTGTTTCGTTACGTTGAAAAGCATCTCACTTTGATTCGCAAGCAATGACAATATTGCATTATCTTTATCATTCTTTTCAGTATTGGATTTAATGTTTAAATTCATGTCTCTAGTCAAAGTAAGGCTCCCTGTTCCATCTTCCTTTGAAAGGACATAATCATCATTAGCTCGCCTTTGAAAGACATCCGAAAGTGTCCCATTTTTCTGCATCAATGATTGGTTGTTTAAATTCAAATCTTTAGATAAAATCTTGGGAACTTCCACCTCACCTTTATCTGAAATGATGGATGAAAAGGCATGTGAGTAAAGAGTAATTTCTACAAACCAGATATCAAAACTTTGAAAAGAAACTATAAAGACTAAAAGAGACACACTCATATTTTAGCAAGGATTACCTTTTGGTGAGATTTTACAATGCTGTAATATCAGAATGGCAATCTTTCGTCTTTCTTCATTCTGCAATAGGATGAAGCCGTGTTATGGTTCAAAACAAAAGCAATAATTACGCTAAATGAAAATAAACAAAGCGACTTATGTTGCACAAATAAGAGGTACATTGAAAAAAATAGCTATTGATATTCTGTAACGGGCATTTTGTAAAACCAGGCATTCTGTATAAAACGAACAGTTTCGGAGAGATGTAAGTAATGGTGTAATACCAGGAAGTCTATGGCATGTGCATAAACATATAGCTCACCAGAGCATTAAAGGAAAATACAGATTCGTTATGAAATCAATACCTCGGAGCTGATGATGGTTGAAACTAAAGTTTGTACTCCATTACATCTATGCAATGCTAAGACGTTGGCATCTGGAAAATAAACGATATAGAAAAAATATTTCGATAGCAAAATTAAAGAATCCCTAGGAAAAGGGTATTTTTTGAAATGCAAGGAAATCGTCGTTGCGATGATTTTTTATGGAAGAACGTCAATGTGTATGGAATTGCGAGCTATTTAAAACAACCGTCGAGATATTAGTATCCAAACTAACCTTAAAATGGAAGTTTCACAAGGAAAAAAGTATTTTAATGCAAGGAAATCGTCATTAAGATGACAGGGTTTGACGCGTAAATTTAGATTGATCTGCAAAATCTAGTTAAATTTTTTGAGATAATAGTATCGAAACTAACCACAATCGTCGATACATCTCGATAAACAAACAAGGCAACTTGTTTCAACAACATCAGATAGATTTCCATCTTTTATCATTTCGATAAGCAGAGGAATGATACCAAGCGATCCAATAAATGCTTTATTTATATCTGGTGATACAAGTAAAATTATGTCAGAAACTCATTGACATATTGTCCTTCCGTCATAATTATAAAACATAAAGGCAGCATTAAAAGTGTCCATCTTGAAGCGTTGGACAAGAAATATTTTCGCTAAATGGATTGTTGTTTATGACTCTGAATTTTTGAATTCAAAAACAATGATTAAATAACTGCAGACATATCCCTAAAAAATTATAGTCTACAAGAAACATAGAAGAAGTTTTATGAAGAGATTCTCCATTCATAATTATGAGCCTTTCTGATAACAATGACTGTGAGCCGATAATGTTTGCCTGACTCTGGGACTTTAATGAGCAAAAGGTCATAAAATTCATACCATAATTTGTAAGGCCACAGCTTATTGTTTGCAGTGTTAGTGCAGTCAAGTCTTCATGTCCATCATTGGTTGCTATTCGTCGCTTCAGCAATGTTAACAGTGAATTAAAACCACCAATTATTTTAAGCATCCTTTGGGTTTTGCCTATAATGGACAAAGACAAATAATTTGATGGCATTCCAATTCATTAACGGTCTCTATGACCACAAACAGGATAACAGCTAAACTCTTATTCTGGTCAGAGAGCAAACTACTTTTTGCTGCCGAAACTTTAAAAAAATTTAAAAACTAATGCAACATTTATCCTTTATCTATGTTTTTTGTAAAGTGAAGTTAAAACTTTGGAAAACAACTGCCTGTTGAATGGAGTATTAGAAAGTAAAAAATTTTACCATTGCTGCTGATGACATGACAAATTAAGTTGAGTGAACTGGAGAGAATGTCTTTGTTTGCAATTTTGAGAACACTGATGGCCTGGGGCAGAGCATCGGCGCACAGAACTTTGTTTGCATCTAAGTTGGGGAATGGATTCAGATTGATTAAAGAAGTATGAATAAGCAAGGAATCAAACAATCAATCATGTAATCATTCAAAACATCAATCAAGAAATAATTCGATCAAACAGTCAACAATGCAGTCTAACAGCCAATCAAATAACCAACCAATCAGTCAATCAACCAATCATTCAGTCAATCAATCAAAAAATCAATCAATCAATCAATCAATCAATCAATCAATTAATCAATCAATCAATCAGGTACAATTTCATAACACCAATCAAGAAATAATTCGATCATACAACCAACAACGCAGTTCAACAGCTAATCAGCTAATCGATCAATCACTCCAATAATCAAGAAATTAGCAATGCAACGAATTGTAATATTTTAGTACTTATATTTTAGATTGCTTGTCAATAAACAAACTATGGATGATTCTGAAATTTTAAAAAATAGTCACCATTTTGTGGTTCGCTCATCATACTACAGAGAGTGCTGGAGACAGTTGTCCATAAATTTCTTGATACTTTATCAGGAGAATCAAACCATTCATCAGATTTTGGAACCGTCTCTCTAGAAAATAATTCACATTGTAATAAACAAATAAATCTGATATGATATTTAATCTCGACTTGTTTTTACTGATAATCTACAAGATATCAGATTTAAGGATAACAAAGATAGGGAAAAATGTTGTTTGAATCTTAAGATCACATTAAATATTGATGAAGAACTTCCAAGTAAGATCATGTAGGTGGAAAGACCGTTTGTTTTGATGTAAGAACCAAAACATTGTAATATCAAAGAAACTTCAGCTGCTCAATCGCATTGCGAATCTTTAAAATAAGCAGCCAATCAGATAAATCATCCTAGTCTCACGTGGCTTTCGATCTTCGCTTGAATATTTGTTTTTAACTTCCAGTCATTATCCCACGTGTCGGGAGAGCAATAGAACGTGCGCCTCCGCACTGGCAAAGAAACTAGTCTTTCTCAATGTTAATCAATGCACAACTTTGGTAGCAATTATATACCAATGTAACCCTTGATTTCATACATACTTGAATATTGCGATTAGTTTACCAATACAACCACAGTCTCTTGCAATATCTTGTGCTTTAGCTGTATTAATAGAAATCCGTAGTAATAAAAATGATAATGGTATACTGGCTTACAGACAAAACTGAGATTAAAACGGCAGTATACAAGAAAGCCAAACTTCGAAAACAGTCTACTTCTGTTAGAATTTCCATGCTTCAATTGAAAGCACTCCGTAAACAACGAACAATAATAAAATCTAAACGCGGCAGTTGATAAGAAAAAATGTTACTTCTTGGGCAGAAGGAAATGGCAAATTAGTACAAAAAATCCTTCTAACGCCTAATAGTAAAAATGATATTATCTCGCCTTTGCTGTAAAAAGCTACCAGGAATCATTCTGAATACTTTATATTGAATTCCAAGCTCATGTTTCTCTCAATCAAAATATTATAGCGAAAATACCAACATTGAAGTTGAAAATCAATCTAATACTTGCGTTTATAGTAATAAAGCGTCATAGATGCTAAATAACCATTAAATAAAACAGCAGAGACAGCGGTTAATTTGCATAACGTAGAGTTTTGCAGTACATTATAGTAGCATAAAAACAAAATTGCGTTCAATTGTGTATTCTGTCTCAGTTTCTCACTTGCGCACATCATTAATTTTTAATAGATAACAGATAAGTTACTTTCTTCGCGTTCGATGCAATTTAATTTAGTAAGCATCAAAAACCAGAGGTTAGACTTTATTGGCTGTGTTTTGAGAACTCCTATACACACTCATGAAAAAACAAATTATATAATTTCAGATATCTTTGATAATAATTTCACTGACTCATGCAGGAAGATCAGAGAGACAGAACGGTGTAGGTCGGGATTAAACCCCCATGCAAGTCCATTAGTACTCCCTATCAAATATAAGTGTAAACTAGCTTAATTATCATTTGGTGTAAAAACTTCTTCGATAACTTTACTCTGCTGTTAATTTAAACAGGGCTTCTGTTGACAGCAGCTATATTAATGCTGATAAAATTACCCTTTTTAAATAAAGTATCATAGTGATTTTTATTAGCTTCCTTCATTGTATATTTGGTTGGCTTTGGTCACATTTCACAGCTTATTAAGCTTATTTCCCTGCTCCTTCCTAGCCCATTCAGCTAGTTAAATGGAGTAATATCCAACAAAATGCTGTGGGAATTTCTCTATTATGATAGCTTTCATCAACATTCATGAAGAATTCAGGCATCAGCTCAGCATGTGTCATTTTAATCAGTTTTAAGCTCTTGCACATAGTTACACAGTCACCTCGTCAATTATTTTAAGCCTTTCTTTATCTCATTGAATATTCACATTCTCTATCATCTCCTGAATGGTCCATTTCCAAGACCTTTTCAGCAGGTTCCAATACATTCCCTTCTCACTTTCCCAATCCCAAACAGTAATAACCCTCTAGTTTCCTTGCTCATTCAGGCAATGTTTCTTAGCAAGCTCACTTCTACACAAACTATCCTATTACCATACATCATATTACCATATGCCTATCTTACCTATCTATATTACCATACACTACATGACCATATGCCTATTTTACTTATCTGAATATGTTCATGGACCAAGCATATGTTCATGGAATTATGCCCTGGTGTAAGAAATAAAAAGAACTAGACGGTTTTTGTGATTATTCACAATCATTCAAAAAAAAATTACAGCTTCTTTTTTTGGAAAGCATTTTAACAAAATAAGAGAAAAATTGCAGATGTTTTCCCAAAGAAGGGTCTTTCATTAATAATTTATCACTCTTTTTTCTGGATTCTTTTTGTTCTCTATGTTTGGTAGCTCTTTTAAGTTGTTTTAGTTTTGGCGAAATTGAAGGTTTTGCAAATGTAACAAGGCATATGTGATTTAAAATTATATAAGAAGTCTGCAAATTGTAAACAAGTTTTGAATGGCCAATTTACTGATCTAGCCTTTGAGAATGACTTTTTGTCAAAAAATTTATTTAAAATATGTCTATTAAGGTTAACAATGTTAAGAACAATAATAAGGCATTTATAATGCTCATGGTAAAACCAGAAAAACTCATTTTTAAAGCAACTGCTGAAAGGTATCACCTAGCTGGAAAATGTTATTAGCACTTACCATAATTTGAACATATTGACAATAGAAAATTAGCACAAAAAACTGACAAAATATTTGGTTTTTTATGGCGGAAAAATTGATTGACTGATTCAATCATCTTCATTGAGCATAACTGTTGTTTGTTTGAGACTATAACAAAGAATAGAAAAATTACTAAATCAGGGAAGATTATGATTCATGCGAAAAATATAAACAGTTTAATTATCAATAAACCAATGAATCAAACAATCAATCAGTAAATCAAACAAGCAATCAATCAAACAATCAATCCATCAATGAATAAATCAGTCAATCTAGCATTTAATCAGCTAATTGATCAATCAATCAATCAATCAATCAATCAATCAATCAATCAATCAATCAATCAATCAATAACCAATCAATCAATCATCAATCAATCAATCAATAACCAATCAATCAATCAATCAATCAATCAATCAATCAATCAATAACCAATCAATCAATAACCAATCAATCAATCAATCAATCAATCAATAACCAATCAATCAATCAATCAATCAATCAATTAATCAATCAATCAATCAATCAATCAATTAATCAATCAATCAGTTGTGTAATCTAATCAACTAAGTAGCATTGAGCTTAAAAGGGCAGCTTGCATTATCAACTTACCAGAATCTTGAGCAGCACAGGATAAAACAAAAAGTGACCATTGCTTGATAATTGGTGATGAGACGCTACAAAACATATTGCCAATGACTTTTAGGCCACCAAGCTTGCTAAAACACTCACCTTGTTTGTCTAAAAAGCACAATTTAAGATTGCAATTATTCTTTGTAGGAAACCATCATGAGATAAGCTTACAAAATTGCATCAGACAGATAATAAATTAGTTATGATAATATAAAGTTATATCATGCAAACATGAATTCAAACCAAGGTCTTCAAAGGTAAAAGGTACGGTAACAGGAGCAACACAGACAAAGACGTATTATAATTTTCTTATGATATCTTTTAGAAATAATATAACTCACCATCATTACTACACATTGTAGCTAAAGCCTTGAGTGCCTCAACTTGTTGCTCTGCGTCAAAATTGGAGCATTGCAACGAACCAAGAAGTAATTTCATATCACTTTCTACAGACTCCATCTTGCTATTGATTTTGTTTTCATAAGTGTCATGCGATGCGTTTCAAAAAACTAACATGATTCATTAATATAACATGGACCACTTGTACAAGGGCAGAGCTGAAATGAAAACAGATAATCGTGAAGCTGATGAAACAAGTAAGGAAAGGAAATAAATGCAGCACCAAATTCCGGATAAGAATCGCCCTAAGAAGAGAAGAAAAAAAATAAATAACTGGTCGGAACGTGGCATTAAGGGCATGGAAGCTCCTCGTGGTGATCAAAAAGCAACCGGGATGCACCGGTATTCTGTCGTTATTTTGCATTTTATTGCTCATTTGAATCAGAAAAGCTACTTAAACATTACTTAACACATGCCAAGGGCTCAATAAAATGCGGTAAATGGTCAACATGACATATAAAAGTACGGATTTAAATCATTTACCTCAAAAAAATTTTTGCACCATGTTCCTCTTCCATGTGTTCGCGTCAGCAAAACAAAAATCACTCGTTTGGCGCCTTTTTTCAAATCGAGGTTTACAGCCTCGCTCTTCTCCAGACAAGCAACATTATTAATGACTAGGGCCCAAAAACAATTTGGCACAATGTATGTGAACGGTGCAAAATGCCACGACTAGAATGTGACACCTAAAATGTCACACCTAGACATGGTCTTCTTTATTCGTTTGTAGCAGGAGGTTATTTGAAATTTAGCTTTGAGATGTGAGGAAATTTTGGCACCTCTCGTTTGAATTATATTTCAAAGGGGCAGAACTAGTCTATAGCTCGTTAGAAGCGATCTATGACAAATTTTTTACATTATTTGATTACATATTGCATTGTTTGATTAATTTAGAAATAGCAGTCATGTACTAGTATCTAAAATGCCCATTCATTTTTGCTGGAACATTTGTGATTGATTTCAATATTATAGTATTGCTGAACCAGAAACCAGGACTCGGGCAATTCGTTGGCCAGGTGATGAAACTTAAAATGTAATTCAAACGATATCTTGCCAAATTGTTATTAAAAATAAACACAAATATCTTTTTTGCATAACGAAACGGGATTTCTCCATCGTAGAAGCATCTGCTCAATGTTTATAGTTGGCAATTTGGATTACTGTCTTATAAAACTGATCCTTTGCAATTTGAAAAATTATTTCTTTCAATCAAAAATACTCAACAGGTTGTTATAAAAATGTTTTTTGGATAGTATTGATACTTAAGAAATTATTTCTCTATTGTATGCAAAAATTAACAATATGCTGTTGCTAAAACCTTGCCCAGAAACAAAAGACTTGCTTCCATTTATAAGACAATGCAAAGATACATTTACTTGCGTAATAACACTGAACATTTTCAAATTTTTTCTCCGCTGCCTTGCTTTTAAGTCTTCTTGTATGGCTATTTTATCTAATTGCCAATCTGCTTGCATATTTGCTTGATATGCTTATTAATCTGCTTCCTTATTTGCTAAATTTTCTTCTCACTCATCTGTTTGCCTTTCTTGCCTCGAGTTTTCTCCCTTAGAGTGAGTGACCATTTGCTGAAAAGTTACTTAAGCAAACAGAACGAAGCATTTCACGACAACGCAATAGGCCAACTACAACTCACAACTTACAAATCTTCAGGTGTAAACCCCCGAGTGTTGCAATATTTTTGATCCTCAAACGCTGTGGTGATTTTATCAATAATCAAACACTGATGGCAAGCAAGAGCACATGTTTTAGTCAATTTAAAGCACATCACGGCTTGGTGTTATCAGATTGTGCCTTATTGTCTCTCTTCTGCGATCGTATCTTTGCCGTAAAGAATAGAGTTTTGTGTTTTTCGGGAAGACCACATGATGGATAACAGTTCAACTGGGAAACAATTTCATAAATACACTTTACAACGCAATCATGCTTTTTATGGTCCATCTCATAAGCAATGTATTATCATCAACACAAAGATTGAAAATTGATTGGAAATTGGAAGATTGGAAATTGAACCGTCATATTATTCTTAATATTGGGCATAATTGGAGAAAGACTGGGAGGGTTAACCCCATAAATCTGCTGACATTGTCTTTTGAAGGGAGTAAATAGTGGTTGCAGAATAATGTTTCCTTGCATTTTAAATTGATTTTGGCCCGGTTAAATATTATTTTCTACTTAGCATATCGTCTCCAAATGTAATTCCATAAAGTGAGAACCCTGGGCATAAACCCTAGACACAGCGAGCCCCCCTGGAATCAGAGCAAAAGCTTCATGATAATCCATGCAGATCCGCAGGCATCAGGCACACAAGATGAGGTCCAGAAGATAATGTTAACTAGTTAATGAACGGTTGAAAAATGCCGAATAATAATCCTAAAACCACAGATGTATTAGAGTTTTAATACTGATAAAGATAAACCGAGGTTTGATGTACAGTGATTAACAACAGTGTCCATCCATATAATTGAAGACTTCTTGCATGATGCAATGACCTAACCTGTCAAACAGTTTTAGGTGAAGGTGTATTCACGAATGTAGGACTTGAGACAAATTCGCATGAAAAAGCAAAAATTCATATCTACTGAGGAACATTCATCCACCACTGTTCAGAGTAACGACACATACCAGCAAAGGGTACGGAAATATTCTCCCGCAATTATCACGTGAGGAGAATAGTAGTGTATGATTGGCTAATCCAGGGTAGAAAAAGTAGAACTGGACCATGGGACAATGGGGAAATATTACGGCAACCAGACAAGAAAAACATAAAAAAGCAGAGTTAATAAGAGAGAGAGAGAGAGAGAGAGAGAGAGAGAGAGAGAGAGAGAGAGAGAGAGAGAGAGAGAGAGAGAGAGAGAGAGAGAGAGAGAGAGAGAGAGAATGCACCCAACAAAATGTGAGAATTTCGTAGTCCAGAAAAATTCTTAACCTTCCTCCGGTCAAAAACATAGTGGAAGGAAAATCTTCTTCAAAAAACAAAAGAAAATAGGCATGAATTGGATGTGGCATACAAGTTTCTCTTGCTTTTCGTAGACCTTCCTCCTGCCAGTGACCGTGTGACCATAATGTTGTCCTAACACTGTGTATTTGGTGGTTCGGCTTACTGCCATGTTACAGCAAATAGAATATTTGTTATCATGCGGTCTCAGCAACAAAAACTGTCCATGCCTAGGTCGAGTATTTTCACAAATCAGTTTTCATTCATTTAAGGAGAAGCGTTTCTTGGTTGTCGTAACATCAATACATAAGCGATCTTAGTAACACAAGAGAATTTCTACATTAAGAAGGATCGGGTTGTATTTTCAAAAAAGTTTCAAGCCTTTTTTGAGTTTGAAATAAACCTAACCAGCAATTGGGATGTAGAAATTCCTCATAATGACAGGTTTTTAACATACTTTTAAAAAATTTATAAAGTCTTCAAGACAAGACGTTAGGTAAACAACATGCTTTAAGGTTTGGATCGTAAACAATTTGTAAAAAGTTTTTGCCAATAAGTAGGATCTTGGTGAAAATATTGCCGGAAAATTTATAGAATATGAATTTGTAAATAGGAATTGACATATATTTATATGTAGCTATATATGTGTATATTTAACAAGATGCATTCTCACTTATATAAAACACCCATCAAAAGAAACTAAGAAAAAGGCTTGTTTTTACATTGTATGCTTAACAACGAACGAACACCTGCCTGCGTTATTCGAAGCAGGTACCACATGTGTGTACCCCCGTCCTTGTTATCAGTTAACAGTAAAGAGCAAGCAAGCTCTATAACTGATCTTATGTGCCTAGAAGTTAAACAAGAAGGCAGAAAAACATTTGAAATTATGAAATAACGAACTGGATGGAGAGAAATCAAATAAGGATATATGTTGATGATCATATTGCAAAGTGAGAAAGCAAAGAGCCAAACGGAGTTTCGTTGAAGTGTAAGTTTTGTACTATGTTAAAAACTGAGCGCAACAAACCTGCAGTAACCTTTGTTAACATTTTCGTCGGAGAAATCATTGTCCATGTTAAGAATACGAATCATTTCTTGCTGTTGTATCAAATCAATGGATACAACATCAAATGGATGATACTTGCTAGAAAACAAGGCAAAAATGAGCATCAAATGTACAAAGTTACAGAACGAAAAGTTCTTTCGCATGCTTTTGAGTATGATATTTGAAAAGAGTTTTTCGATTGACGCAGAATATTGTTTCGTCTAATTTGTATATAAGATTGTGTCTCTGTGCCATTGATTGATCAAATTGAATAATAAAAAAGATTCAGACATGACTTTCTACATCTCCTTCACCACTCGTCTTCCACTTGAACATTTGTGTACACAGGCGGTAGCTCAAGGTATTCAATAAATTAAAAAAAAATACGTTAACCTCTTGCCATGGTCGTACTTTATTGCAAATGAGTCTCTAAGAATCACGAGAACTTTCATCAAAAAAACCTGCTAGCACAAAAGATTTTCATTGCAACCTTTCAATAACAATTTTGTTTTTTCCAAATTGAAATCCCAGACAGGTAAAATTGAATGCTTCTGGTCGCTCTAGGCCTCCGGTTCCAAAACTCAAATGTCCATAAAAATGGTGCAGATTCGCACAAAGACGTTTAAGTGCAAACATACTTTTACATTGATTCTATTTCTTCTTAGATCTGTGTAATTCTATCCATCATCGCATTCTCTTTGGAAATGAAATAAGATTTATTTGAAACTATACAGATGCTACAAATTGGCCAAAAATTTTATAAAAAGATATTTTTGCTAGGATATGTCAAGTATTACTGGTGGTGTCAAAAACTTGTTTTTAATAGTGAGTAATCTTTGAATCATAAACCGTGCTGGTGGCGAGAAAACCTGGACCTGTTATGAATACATCAGCATATCAGCATTACCATTTCCATTCGATGTGCGATATTAAGAATTAGTTCATGTGCAAAGCATTTTGAAATGCAATACATTAAGGGTCGAAAGGGTTGAAGCATTTTGGTATCTATTTTATCAATTTAAAAAGCGCAAACTATGATTAACATAAAAAACGAGGATATTAAATATATGTTAAAGCATAAGCAAATTAAGCATCAATACAAAATGCTAAAATGCAACGAGTAAATGTATTTTTTAACAAAACGTGTCTTTTGCAGATTTTTTGCACATCAGTACGATGTGAAACTAGAGTATTTGCTTTTCAACCATTACGTTATGTTTGTGATACTAATGTTGCAAAGTTGAGATACCTTTCGTCATTCTGAGTTTATCAAAGTGTAATAAATTTGTAAACATTTGATGCATTTAATATCAATCATACAACAAAGAAATAAAGTGGAAGATATAGGGAAAAACTACAGATAAAGAAAGTGAAGGCCATTACAAAGCAATTCTTTTATTTAGAAAGCAAACAGAATCATACAATGTTTGCAGGATTCTTGTATTCTCGCTCCATGCAGATTTATAAATTTTTGAACAACAATCAAGCACCTTATGTTTTGCATAAAATTTTCAGCACTAGATTCGCAAAGTATTTGTTGAGACCTGAACCCCAAAGAATGTGATCTAACCCTATGTATCGTCATTACCATAAACATAACTCAAAGGCTAGGCTTAGAGTTAGGACAAGGTTCCGGCAGATAAATGCCAAAGGTTTGAGAAGGATCAACCATTATCGTCTCTCAGTACAAAGTTCTGTGTTGTAAAAATCACGTTCAAATTGCAATTCTAATGGTTAAAATTTCAACATTCCAGAATGGACGTATGAGAATTGCCATGAATATTTCAGTCAATGTTTTATCTAGATTGAACATAAAAATTTAATTCACAAACGTAAAGTCGGTGTTAAGTTAGGGGGAGCTAGAAAGCAGTATTGACTTACTTTCTTAGATGGAAAAGTTTACCCAAAGAATTCTAGAATTTTTTTGAATTTGAAAAGAGAATGAAGTGTTAAAAAGGTAAAGCTTATTCTGTTTATGGAGGCACTTTAGGACAAATGAGGGGAGATGTGTCTTGGTGAGGTGAAGGGTTACAAAAATAGCTGCAAGTAATTTTGTTATTTAGGACGTTTTTGCCACAAGGTATGAAAATTTACTGCCATTTAAATGTGTCTGAATCTCTCAGAAAGGGGTGTCGTCCCTTATTTCAAATCTAAGACAGAAATTCAAGAACTATAATGAGCTCAAACTAGCGACAGTATGCTGTAGGAACATGGGGAGAGTCATGCAAGAATCATTTTCATAATAACAATAATCAACTGCTTGTCTCATAATGATATGTTCAGTAAGGGTGGAATATCTCCTTTGTAGGTTGGCATGGCCTTCTATTATATTTCTATCAAAATGTGAATACGCTGATAGCACACCCTTGCTACCGTTAATAACATTGCAAAACTACTCGTTGTTAGCTGCTGCCGTAACAACGACATTATTAATACTCAGATTTATGATATGAAAGGGCAATCTTTCGCTTTGTATATGAATTAAATTCGTATACGTATACTGTAGGCCTATATGCCACTTCTCCTGGTCGACAACTCATCATCTGTCTACACAAAGTATAATGCCTTGAGCAGAAGTCCTAAATAAGGACAACAAGGCAAATATTATAACACTATATGCTTCTAAAAATTGACAAACTATTAATAATCTGGTAAATTTCACAAGTTGAGGCAGATTGCAAAAGGTTGCAGAAAGCTTTGAACAATTTTATTTGCATGTTGCTATGGTGACGGAGATGACGTTCGAAAAGCGTGATAGAGAACTCTAAATTCGAATTTCTTAGTGTGATACAGACCTCATAATTCGAAAGAGAGAACATGGTAAAGGATGCAAGTATACAAATAACTAGATAAATCAAATGTATAAAACATAAGGTCACAAAATGTATAAGTTATTAATGAAATATAAATCTTCCTCTATCGGTTTAAATAATTAAAGGATAATTTTCGCCATCGAAAACTTCAGTGACGTTTAAAGTTTTCAGTTTTGGAAAAGACAGCGCAATTTTAGATAATCTCTATTATTTCACAACAGAGAATTCTGATTTGATAAGTATAAGATGGAATTAACGTAAGTAAATAAGATAAAGAAGATTTGATGAACTTCCAATCATTAAGAAGAGATTTGATTATTTAGAAGAAATGGTTACAAGTTTTATAAATCAATTTAATTCTTGAAGGATTGAGTTGGTTTAACAAAATAGCAGCTCAGGACTTCAACGAAAATAACAAAAACATAAATGATCTTTCCTTTCAATAACTGATTACCACAAACCGAAAGAGAAAATTATGGGGGCTTTGGGGAAGCAGCTGCCCCTCCCTAAAACGTCTTAAATAATCGCAAACTTAAAAACGTATAAGAAGGGATAATCAGGTTTAGTTATGCAACTCATGTGTTTATGGATTAATAAAACTATCGTGAATGTGGGGTTTGCATCTTTTGGTGACAAAGTTGAATCATCTTTTTACTCGCAAAACTTGCAACGTCTCCTGAGGATACTTTCAAGTTTTGATGGGGTAAAAGCGCCATTAAATAAAAGGGGAAAGTGATGCCCCTAAAAAGGAACACAAATGGAAGAGATGATTGTGTTCGAGATAGCTAGGAGTCTGTCGGTCCCAGATTGCATAGATCATTCAATGCCGCACTTGACAGGACAAGAGTTGACAATAACAGAGGTCTATTTTCTTGTATCCAGCATTATTGTTTGTAGGATGGAATATCAAGCCTATATCGAAAGCATAAGACCTTGCCTTGGTTACAAATAATTGCCAACTGCATTAGAAATAAGTCGTTTATAAATACAGTCAGCTACATTTTAATAAATGAATGAATCTCTAGTAGCAACGATGCGTCTTTGTTGCCATTTTTATCATTTGCTAAATGAAAATTTCTGTTGTCTTAGGAACTAAAAGTCTAATTCAAAACATTTTATAATTCGCCATGCCTTTACCAACTTTACTTCATGCATTTTTAAGTTGGAAGATTATACCATCAGTTACCATAATGACCTCTGAGTTTTAGCACCAACGTTTCTTATTATTTTCAAAATACGTCAAAGAGAAAAATGGGTATCTTCCCTACCGTCCTCCTGTCGTTTTGCATAACAGCATAGAGTAGTGTGCCAGCACAGTATGCGTTCATAACAAACAAACAAACAAGTACCATTTCTGCTGATAAAAAGAATTTTGTTTCAATCACCTTAATCAAAAATGCTATCCTCGCAAATGCCAAGTGCGAGGTTTCAAACCAATTACGTTTTTATGCTTAGCTCAGGAATAGGTGGGAATCTGTCCTTGAATCAGACAACCATCAGCCTTCAGCGCCTTCCCTAAGTGACAAAACGGATTGCCTAGGCCTTTGCTTCGAAATATAAGAAAATTTGAAGCGAAAGAGAAGGAAAGAAAGAAGATTGATGTTGAAATGCACCACCAGTGATGAATAAACAGGGCAAATCCGTGATAAAACATGGGATACCGAAGATTAAATACATGTGTCTTTAAAACAAAGGATTGAAGAATTCATTAACATCTGATAGTTTTGCTTCTAGCAACTTTTATTTCCCGTATTCTAATATGAAAATTCTCAGCAAATGAAATTATACAGCATATTGAAAGAGAGATTTAACATGGATATTTAGTGTCAATAAACATTATCAAAAGTCATATTTTTTCTCTTAGATAAAGAAGCGATTCATGTGTTACATCGTTGAACTAAGTATAATTTTGAAATTCAGGGAAAAGAGTCATGATGACATTTAGATGATTCCCATGGAATTGAACGAAACAAGATGGTCTGGTGCGCTAAGGGCGAGGGAAAAGTTTGCTTTATTATTAGATTCATTGAGCTAATATTGTTGGGTGACACTCTTTACCTAAATTATATGGTAGCAGTATCGTATCAAGAGAAGGGCAAGAGGGAGCCGACGCCCCCCCCCCTTCCCCCCTAATGGTAAATTGTTTGATGTCTGAGCTAAGCACAAATCTGCAATGTGCTAAAGATTTTCCAAGTTGCAACCCACAGGACTCCTCCTATCTATTACTTAATTGGTTCTTTGCCCCCTCAAAGAAATGGCTCTGGATACGTCACTGAATAGTAGAGCTACTTTGGTTTGGTGTAGCTTGTTGATCCGAAAATTTGTTGCAAGTAAAGGAAAGTGTGTGTCTGTTTTTGATTGTGTATAGAGCGTACGGTTGAATTTCAGTGGTAGATAGAACAGGCATTGGAGCTGGTTCAAAGCGGCCTAAACGTTGCCATGATTTTTTTGCTACTTTGTTGGCTAAGGTTTAAAAATTTGGCATCCAGATTCCATGGAAAGATTTAGGCCTTTCATAATGACCACAATTGTAAAAGTATCTTTTCTGTCGGGTTTTTTTGTAATTTTATAAAACAATGCTTTGAAATAATTTTTATTATCATTCCAAACAACTTCTTCTTCCTCTCCAACTGTTTCCAATTTTTAATCACCATTGATTCTTTCCATTTTTAGCTTTTCTCGCATCCTTCCTAATCAATTTGCTAGCCTCATATCGTCTTTTTCTGTTTTGTCTTTATTATGTTAACAATCATAACTGAGATATAAAAATTACGTCTTTGTGTCAAAGAATAGTATTTCTGATAGCGGCCAGAAATGGAAGGATTGGATACCCGTGGTCTTTTGTTAGGTTGATGGTAATTTCAATAAAAACGTCTGAGTCTGCTGAATATGCATTGTACAAAACTGGTTTCAATACGAGTTTATTTACGACAAGATTGATTATGTTATCCGTTTATATGTTGCTAGGCATCGTAGCTAAGCAGGGCGATATTAACCAGCAGGCCTTGCGAAACGAGCAAAATGAGGCGAGATGAATTGGCGAGCGATCATAGAATCGTAGAACTCCGTTGAGATAAGGTTTGAACAGGTGCATAAGTAAGTGTGCAAGTGTTAAAACAGTTCATAAATATGCAAACAACCTGACTAAGAAATGGCGAAAAACGAATAAAACGGCAGTTGAAATGTGGAAAGAGTTGCACTGACGTCAGGCACACAACAGCTGAATGAGTAAACTTAAAAATTAAATTCGATTCGTTTCATGTTTTTAAATTAACATGCGTCATAAGCGTGTATGTTTGCAAGGAAAAGAATGAATAATGTTATGCCCTTGAGTAGTAAAATTTCAGTAAATTTGGAATAAATCCAGGACTGTATCACTATTGCAAATCGAAGGAATCAGTCGAGATCAATTGAAATGATAATCTATAATCAAGATCGATCAGAAGGTTATCATTAATCATGCCATCTATCATCAAATGATTCTTGCTGTAGATGAAGTTATTTCTGGATGTATGCAAAATATTCCAGCAATATGGAGCTAGCTTTGCAATTCATCTTTAAAACATTTGCTAATATATCATATCATATCGTATCACATCTTATCGTATCGCATCGTATCGTATCGTATCGTATCGTATCGTATCGTATCGTATCGTATCGTATCGTATCTTATCCTGTCGTATCGTATCGTATCGTATCTTATCATATCGTATCGCATCGTCCCGTATCGTTTCATATCGTATCGTATCACAGTTTAGAACGGTTTTGTGGTCTAGAATTGGTATCATTGCCTTTATTCTCTCTCCACCTTCTTTAATCGTAGACTAGAATACCTTACAACTATAAAATATGATATTTATACATTTCATTTTTTTTATCAGGAAAAACAACAACCAATATATGTAATAAATGAGGAAATCCACTGGTTGTAAAAGGAAATGAAAAATCTAACTGGCACTTCAAATATCGAAGATTAAGCTATTAAAAAGTATGCAACAATCCTCAGTCACTTTTAATGCAAGTACAGAATCTCTGCGAGCACCCCCCATTCTATACAATGAACAATTCGCCTGTGCCAATGGCCCTGCGGTGGCGCCTACTGAGAATGGGCTTGCCATGGTGAGAGCAGGAAGTGATCTTGCGGTGGCGCAAAATGGAGATGCAGTATACAATGATAAACAGTTGATTGAAATCGAGGCAAGTTTGATACAAAATGAATCGCTTCCAAAGAACGACATAAATCAAACGATAATTTATGACGATGAAAGGCCAGAAAGCGCCGAGGCTAAAGATGAAGAGATCAGAAGGCAAGGGTCATTGAGTTCAAAGAATTCAGGCACACAAGAATCTTTGAACACGATTCCAAATGAAACGAGAATTAAACACTCAAGAGCAAGCCAAAACGTGAAAAGAAAAGATAAAATAGTCATCAATGTTGGTGGTCAAAGACATTTGACATATCGGTCAACGTTGAGAAACATCCCAGATACAAGACTATCGTGGTTAGCTGATGGGTCAGCTATACATTCAGCTGATTATGATCGCGAGACTGGCGAATTCTATTTCGATAGACATCCTACAGTTTTCTCTCATATCTTGAACTATTATAGAACCGGGAAACTCCACGTGCCGTATGACGTGTGTGGACCTCTTTATGAAGAGGAGCTGCAGTTCTGGGGAATTGATGATTCTCAAGTCGAGTCATGCTGCTGGATCAGTTACAGACAACACAGAGATGCCCAAGATACGCTCAAAGATTTTGAAGGTAAGCAACATTTGCTTTTTATCCACGACCTCATTCCGCTAGTTTCCTCTCACATAACTTAATCAATTCAATAACTTTATCGGACAGTAATTATGTCCGTTTACCGGACACAGGTCAGAATTCTAGCCGCTTACACCGATACCCTTTAAAATCCGTTCTTGAACGTGGAGTAGATGCAAGGGAATAGATCTTGATAGAAAAAATTGTTTTTTGTTGGGGTTAGCGTCCATTGATTGAGACTGTCCGTTTTATTTGAGAAATCTTCCTCCGAAGCCCTTTGTACATTGCGAAAGCGTCAGGCATTGGATGGAACTCTGATGAGTAATTCAGTGCGATTTTGGACTCAATAAAAAAAACAGCTAGCGCTGTAGTATATCTTAATTCTATTGTATTAAAAATCCGTTAAAACTTCCATGCTGTCTGTTTTTCAATGCAAATTAATATTTCATCCAAAGTCTGCGTGGAAATTTTCACATGCCAAGGATTATCCCTCAGCCAAATTTCAACAATTCACATTTTTATTTTATACTTTAAACCAAAATGAAAATAAAATCTAATCACAAGATTCCTTACTCTTTTCTTATTCATATCTTGTTTTTCATTTTCACTTTTAATACGTATTGACGTCGTCAGCTGTTTGGCAAGGAAGCCAGGACCAATCAAATTGTTGAAAACGTGAACAAGATAGCAGATGGTTTGCCTGTCAATGCTCTAACCACACAGAAATCGTATCATAAATTCTGCTCTATTTGCCCTTTCTGAGGTCTCTTTAATTTTAAATGGCAAGGGCAGAGGGCTGGCAACCTAAATGTCGCTCAGGTTCAAAGGCCAGGTTTTACGATTTAAGAGAAGAGCATCTTGTAGCGAGGGGTTCACGTAACACTGCTAGTGTTGCAGTGCGGTAGTAATGTTTTGAAAAAATAATCGAGCTTATCTTCGATCCATAACGGCTAAAAATACAATGACCGTATCTCTACAGCTATTAACATCCCGCAACCAGTAACAGCAAATTTATTTTGATGGGTAAAAAGAAGTGCAATGTTTACAGAACATGCTTTTTCTATTGCACTTTCAATTTATTCCTCGATGTTCTGCTTTTTGAAACTCACATTCAAAAGACCCCTGCAATGTTTTCAACTTGTGGCTAACTTTTTAGCCTCTTTTCTATCATCGATCTCGCATTCAAAAAACCTCTTATTCAATCTATGTAATTCGATAGGATCGAGGGATAGCCCTAGTTGAGAGGAGCTGGTTAGGTAATGAACGATATATGATATGCAACGGTTTGAGTTTGTTTGGGTGTAGTGACGGAAGAGAAAGTAAAGCCTCGATCTTGAATATCAAGCCTCGTAATGATAAATGTCGACTTCAACCAATGTAATTCAATAAGATCTAGGAATAAACTTGTTTGCGATGGAATTACCTGCGGTATAAATCTTTGAATCTTCATAAAGAAGAAAGTTGACGGTCACCAGCAGAAATGTAATTACAAAAACAGATGCCCGATTGTTTTTGTGTAATCAAAAATGTAGTTGCTATGACAATCTACAAGCAATGAATCAAGATATGTTCGGGGGGTCAGCGTGAGATCAATAATGAAATCAAGTTGATTAGCCATGACCATAGCATTACCCAGTCTGTGTATCTTCTATATGAACAGTTGTCAATTGTTTCCATCCAGAAGGACCCTTGGGTGTCTAAATAACGATAACGCAACTTTAAGGAATTGATGTCGGCCTACCAAATATCAAAAAGTCAACTTTTTCGCCTTATTTTGTCGTCCTCGTCATAAAATATTGAATTTTTATGAAATATCCCAACCGTGATATGAATGTAATTGATATCACAGTAGGAAAAGTCTTGCAGCTATTGTTCAAACCATTATTAACTGTCATAAAAGCAATGAATTATGACAAAAGTAGAAAATGATGACAAACATTAAGCACGCTATCTTTTAACATCAAAGGGCGTCATAAATCTTTCACCATGACATTCTTTTCAGCATTTTCTTGCTGACTACAGCTTTTATCAATAAATTTTGAGTTCCTTCTAACTAATATCATCAGTTGGTACATACTAACAGTAGAGGCCTCGGTGGACAATGGAATTATTGCTGAAATAACATTGGATCAGGCACGTATCTTTGAAGGCCAGGGCCAGTTTCAACACGGAAACCTCATTCCAATAACAAAGAACGGCACTACATAATACAGTATGTCATCAAAGGGTGCTTCTGCTTCCGGATGAAATTAGTACCCTTCCATTCATTCTAAGGACCCTTCCGTATTTATGCACCCAGTTCGCAACAAAGGCGAAGCCACTGGGCTGTATGAGGGGGCCACCCAGTGGCGTAACGCACGGCGTGCACCTTTAAGCGCAAAACTAAGTTCCCCACACAATCAGGCCCCTAGAGGGGCCCCCAAGAAATTCTGTGAAATCGTTTTTAAGCGTTTCTTAATAATTGTGATGTTGATATTAGTAAATATTGTTTAAAAAATGCAAGCAAAAAATTTATGCAGTTAAAGGTAATTTCGGGCTTAGCCTGTAAACTTGATTTGGAAAAAGGTCGGGGCCCCAAACTCATACTTTGAAGAAAGGCCCCACGCTGCTCCGTTACGCCACTGGGGTCACCCCCTGATTGCGGTGGTGGGCGCCACCATTGGTTCGACAATCTCAAGCCATGACATTTGCTACATCAATAAGTCCCAAGCCCTACAATACATGCCGTTAACAAAAACGTTTATATCTTCTCATTTTAAAATTTTAGGAATAGAATTTGATTATGACCCAGATGATGAAAGCGAGCCAGATTTGGCAAGATACGGATTTCAAGTTGACTTCAATGATGAAGAACAGCTTTCTAGGTACCAAAAATGGCTGCAACTTCGACCAAAGATTTGGAGCTTGTTCGAAGACCCATCATCTAAAGCTGCCAAGGTTTGTCATTAACCCTTTTGTAGTCTCCTTTATGAAACGGAAAAAAATCCATGCCGATCAGTCCACTACTGTGCCATAGCTTTCACTTTGGTCTCATTGCTTTTAACTCTTTTACATGTCTTGCTTGCAACTCTTGCATCTCGTTTTGTTTTTCCTGCTTGCTCCTTCATGCTCAGATGTGTTTGCTTACCTTTTTGTACCAATATATCTTATCCTATTTCTTGAATTCTGTTATCCTTCAATTCAAGGTACCATTCATACTTCTTACCGTTTTAACAATTTCTACAATGCAAATGCCAACAACTAAATGTAATTTTGACCATTTTCTTATCACAGGTCCTGGCTTACATCAGCATGTTTCTCATTTTGCTATCGGTCATGCTGTTCTGCTTGGAAACCATCAGTTCTGTCAGCACCCATAAAG
The DNA here is from genome assembly GCA_964019065.1 of Catostylus mosaicus. Lineage (NCBI taxonomy): Eukaryota > Metazoa > Cnidaria > Scyphozoa > Rhizostomeae > Catostylidae > Catostylus > Catostylus mosaicus. Next base: position 356,873 of record OZ025198.1, read on the forward strand.
ATATCCTATTTTACCTCGAAGGCATTTGTGTTGCATGGTTCACTCTCGAATTATCAATACGATTTATAGTCTGTCCAAGCAGATTAAAATTCATCAAAGATATCATGAACTGGATCGATTTTCTTGCCATAATTCCCTTCTTTATTGAGCTGATATTTGATAACAGAAACGACCCAAGCCATAGCTACCTCCAAGTGATTCGAGTGATTCGTGTGTTCAGAATCATCAAGCTATCAAAGCACAATGTTGGACTGCAAATTCTCGGCCATACTCTCAAAGCCTCGTTCAGAGAACTGTTGTTATTGATATTCTTCTTGGGTATTGGAATAGTGATCTTTGCCAGCCTCGTTTACTATTGTGAGAAGGGTGAACCGGGGACAAAATTTACATCCATACCTATGTCATTTTGGTGGGCTGTTATCACCATGACGACAGTTGGTTATGGAGACATGGCACCCACAACACCAACAGGACAGGTAAGCGTTTTATTGTTCACAATCAACATAAGATATCATCTAAAATCTCAAATTATATGAAACATATTTGCACAGCCAAGAATCCCATTGTCTCTAGTCACTGCAAGCAAAATAACTCAAAGCATGGGATAAAAAAACAGTCATGATTTTCTTAAGAGATTAACCTGTAAAAGTTAACTTTGAAGGATGGGGGTTTACGTTGACGTGGCATCAACTTACTCAGTTGACAGTGGTGAAGAGAAGGTTTACCATTGCCTTAGGTATTTGGTATTTAAGCAAACAATCACCCTATATCACTCCTGTGTGTATGCCGGAGCCATTTACTTCTATCCTGAAGAGATTAATAAATGAAAACCCTAAATAAGGAATATAAAAGATCTTTAAATTTATCATATCCTATTAAACTTTTAAGCAAAGGGTGTTTAAAGCACGCAACATTTGCATATCAGGGATAAGTATGATGTGTGCCAATTGTATCAAGAAGTATCTTGTGAAGTAATTCAATTTCATGAATGCTGCATTAATGATTGCTAAATAAATCTATTCTCTGAACAGATCATTGGCAGTTTGTGCGCTGTTTCTGGTGTATTGGTCATAGCTCTACCTGTTCCAGTAATTGTTAATAACTTCAACTTGTACTATTCACATGCTCAAGCAAGGTTAAAACTGCCCAAAAAGAAGCGCAAAGTTCTTGTGAACGCAGCCAATGCCTTGAAAGACTCCCTCGACTTGGAATTGCAACAGACGCAGATAACTGATGATATGGAGGCCAGCGATGATGAGACGAGCAAAGAGAATAGCCAGCATTGTACGGTAACAATAACAGAAGATGGGAACCATGAGAGTATCCCAATGGATGAAATGGATAGCACGAAGTTGAGAATGCAAAAGTTCAGCAGGAGGGATAGTAGATTATTTGGAGGACAAGGTGCAAAAGCGAATAACAATGATGCGGCAAGATTGTCTACGGGAAACGGAGTTCCGACATACGCATTGCAGAAAAGAAGATCCTTGCTGCCTAACATGTCGGCATTGCCTGAGATTGACTAATGCACTGGTAAATAAAATCATAACATTTTATATGTCCTTGAGTGATAACAGGATTTCTATCCTGAACAAGTCAACCTGTATAAATATTACTTATTATCATTATTATTATTATTATTATTATTATTATTATTATTATTATTATTATTATTATTATTATTATTATTATGTATTCATTGTGCTACACTTTTATCTGGAAATTTGCGAGCACTAAAAAGCATTAGGGCTTCCACTACGTAAACATCAAGCTACGCAAGGACTCAATGCAAACTCGGGCAGAGTCAAAGTCCAAGTAAAGGTTAAAAACAATATTCTTTAGTATGAATCAAGGATAAGTAAGCAACTTGCTAGTAAGCACCAAGGGCTCAACCATTTGGACATCAAACAGGATCTCCTGGAGACAGGAAAACAATCATCATCAAGAATCGATGAGCAATCACAATTTTAAATAAAAATAAATCGAGAAAGGTAATTAGAAAGTAGGCAATGGGCAGACTCGGACTTCAATTGTTTCTTCAAATGTTCAGTTTTTCCACTTTCACTTACTCAGACCGAATTAAGACAACTCAAATGCATATAAACTTTCCCGCCAAAAAACCGAATGAAATTGCTTCCAATCAGCACAAAATTGGCGCCATAATAACAAACAGGCCGGACCGAATAGCTCAAAATCCCGCAATCAAAATATATTTAGGCGCCAAAAGTGTGAGGAAATGTTGGCGCCAAATGAACTGGGATTGTTTGGTTTACTCTCCTAGTCCAAGCCAAATTACTAAGTTTGGCAAAGGTATAAAAATTTTAAAATACAAACATATTTATATAAGACACCAGCTGTACCTTTACCACCTCAAAAAAAAAGTTTAGATAAAACTAAATAAACCTCTTTTCGTTTAGGTATACGAAGAAGCAAACAAGATCGATCAAGAGGAAAGATGGAAATTTCAACGAACTTATCATCTACAATTCGGAGAAATCCAGGCGGAAGCTTTCCGAAAAGACGGAAGTAAATCATTCTTTGCAACAAACTTTGATGAGTACGCATTTCACGATGAATAAAAAAACAGCCATGACGTAAGGGTAACTAGGCCGCACTCCAAACTGGAATGTAACAGAACACCTAAGATGTCGAATCAGAGAAGAAATAAATGATGCTTTTAATAAGTATTTTATGAAAATTACTTTAAGAATGGATTTTAAGGGTGAACTTAAAGACCATCATTATCGAAACCATGGGTGAACACACCACTTCAGCCTCTGCAGCGAATAGGCACCTGAGAAGGCGCAAAAGACGCAGGAATGTTTGAGGAACACAAATTTATAAACCCCCCCTCTAATTCGGACAATGTTCTTTAAAATGCAGAGAAATCTACCGATAGCAGATTGAATTTTGAACATAAATTAAGCAAAATGGTAGAAGAGAACAAGAGATATGAAAAATACTGGGTGATTTAAAATGCTTTTTTTAAAAGACTGAAAAACTATGGTTTCAGGGAATAGATTTTTGTGGTTGGTTTACCTTAAGATGACCTTAGCCATTTTGCTTTGCCCAAAGTTCAACTTTTGATAAACTGTTGTTCTTAAAACTCAAAATTGTTATAATAACCTTTCCTATAAGGAAGATTGCAAACTATTTATGTCTTTAAAATAACGAGATATTGTGAAAAGAAAAGAGAAATAAATATATAAAAGGTATTAAGATTCAGTTTATTGGATCCTTCTATTGAATTTATTAGATTTATTATTTAGAAACACTAAACCATCATGTCGCTTTCCTTGTAAGTGTTGTGTCTTCATTGATGCATTCATTCAATTTATTAAAAAGGGTGATGGATCAATCCTGCAAAATCATATTTTCCGTTTGCCAAACGAAAACATGGATGGATTGTAAATGCCACGAAAAATGCTGAATGAATATTGCGCAGCGTCATGAATGAATACTGCGCAGTGTCATACGTTAAGCTGTTCCGTTCCCCTATATAATAAAGAATGATGCCATGTGTGTAGTTTGACCCCACCCACTTTTATCTACTTTATTGGCACGCATATTTGCGAATGCGGCAATTGCTACAACCATTACGTTGCTTGCTCATGGCCATGTATAAAGCCAGGAACCGTTAGTTCAGCAGCATTCATCTTATATTTATCCACCACAGACAATAAGCAGAAGATCAGTACCTTTAAACATTGGTGTATTGGGGATGACCATATCCCCCTTTTAATCTTGTGTTTGCACCCTATTTTAGTTATTACATAATATGCTTTTTGTGCATTTTTGGCCGGTCACACTGCACGCAAGAGGTAGTCAATCTTTCACCTGCTATACTCCAATCAATTTTATGCTAAGAGTCAAGAAGAAATAAACGATAGATAGATGATAATTCTAATCTGAATGAAAAATTATCTCATAAATCTGATCTTTTATAGAAATATATAAACTGAGTATAGATTTGCTATTTGAGTACTGAAATTCCATTTTTGCAACGTTGGTAGTTATGGTGCTGATGGAGGTACTGATGAAAGTGTTGACAAGGGTGTTGATGGGGGTACTGATGGGGGTGCTGAACAGAGCTGCATGAACCAGAAACTGTCTACGTCATGAGGGTAGTCAGAGTCATCGGAATCTGAGACGATCCTTGATGAAACATCAGCAGAAACGATTAGAAACCAACCCATGCTCGCTAACATTTTAATAATGTAAGTAATTAGAACACCGCCATGTGCATTATCATGGCCTATTAAGTCACACCTCCAAGGATTGCCATGCAACTTTATCTCTGGTGCACCATAATATTCTTCCAATCTACGCACATTAAATTGCCACTTTTTATCGACTTCGGCTAAAAATGGATCCAGAAGATATTCAGGAAAATTTATCAAACGAATTTTGTTGCTTGAATTGAGGGAAACGCAAAGAATATTGAAAGGATTTGGGGCACATCGAACGAAGCTAAACACACTCTTATCTGATTTTTTCTTAGTTAGATCAATGCCTAATTGTACCCTCCAACCAATTGCAACAAGCCTTTCAAATATCTTGCAAAGAAGAGTACGACTTGTAACTGGACAATCTACCAACCCTGCCCATGGTGCGCCGGACACCTTGAATTCATAAGAGCCGAATTTCTCTTCTTCCTTTTTAAGTCTATGTTCGGGGTTATCTGTGACTGTTGCTCTGACAGTCTCTATCACCTCAGGAGGAGCATCATTCAAGCGCAGCCGGTCTTCGCGATTCAAACTAAGCATGAATCCAACTTTAAATGGTGTGTCGTCTGCCATATTCGGGTCATACTTGAAAAAGATTGTATCAGCATTGCCCCTCAGATTGCTACTACCATACAGTACCCATTGACGGTGCAGCAATTCATTAATCAAAGCTTTGATCAAACTTTTTGATTGGACATTTTCTTCTCCTCCGAGCCCTAACCATGGATGGCCTTTCAGTTTTACCTCCAGCATCTCCCCTACCCTCTTCGTCTTTTGAATCTTTTTAGGCCAATTCTTCTCTATAACATCTTCAAGCACTGCATAGAGATTTTCAGGGAAGTCGATAAACTGCAGCTTATCTTCGTCGCTTATTCCGATGCATGCAAATCCAACATGACAGGCCACTGTTTGCTCTCGATGTAGAATCCAGGTCCCGCGGATTGTAAACTGACTCAGCTCAGTTGAAACCAAAAGTTTGCAACCATGGTTGTACAAACGAAACAGAAGCTGGTTTGCTAAATGCTTTGCACTGATTGCTTGTTCCGATGGTGAACTTTTAGCAAATGGCTTCTTCTTCAATGTAAAAATTTTGGCGTGTTGAAAAGGTTCCGCTTCGTTGTAAATGCCGTCTACAATAGAGCATTAAATTTATAAAAAACAAGAACTTCCATCGCGTTGAGAACAATTAATAACTTGCATTCCGCACTAATTTGTTCAAAAATATGTTAATAGCAGTGAAGCTGTATAATATGTACATAATATAATATAAGGGGGGGGGGGGCAGATTTTTTCTGTTCTGCCAATTCCAGTTATCTCTTTGACTAATACTATTTCAGCTCAATTATCACTAGATCACTAGAGGGAAATTGCAAAACGGTTATCCCCAATCCCCCCCCCCCTCGAAGAGAACTGCTAAGCTATATGGGCACTTCTTCAGGATTTGAAAGAGTAAATAGATGATTTTTGAAGCAATGATGCCCCTTGATCCCCCCCCCCCCCCAATATCGCATGAAAAGGGTCACTCGCTTCATGGAATTAAACTTAAAAAGAGCACAAATAATATTTTCTGAAAAGAACCTTTCCACAGCTCTGTGATTGCTTCTCTGATTATTGTTAGCTCAGCCTCCTTTCCATAGCAAACAATGATGGTGTCTGGGCTTTTGAATGCTATTGTCATGAAATCATACCCATCAGGCATTGCGATCAGGTTTGAGGGCGTTCCAAACACGTAGTTTAATAACCCCATTTCTGCACAATCTGAAAATCAATTCGAAAATGTAACTTTAAATTTTGAGAAACAGGCTTAGGTCATGATCTTTCTGAGTATGACTGACAACCCCCGGACATGTAAACAATGTAACTGCAAAAGGTTATCAAAGTCAACAAGTTATTTTAAAAAACCTTGCAACCCCTTTCTCTGCAGCTAGATACCTAAGGTTATGTTGAACGTCTTCAACACTTAATAAGCCGAAATTCTATAAAAACGCATTCTGTTATGGTTGAGATGATAAGAATGGAAAGGATAAGATTAAATATTTGACAAGACAAAGTAGCTGAACGCCCAGCGAATTTTGAATATTTTTATCATATATATCGCATGCTTTGCAGCATGTTAATTTAGTTTCATGTCATTTTATGATCAGCTCATTTTGGTTGAAGGTAATTTCAAAGTTTTCTAATGAATTTAGTATTATAATACGGTTGACAGACACAATGATTCATAGAGTGAGCAAACAATGGGAAGAATTCCAACATTAGATTAAGGCACGCGAGGACTATTTCAAAGGGAAAGTTACACTTACAAATGGCCTAACGTTGTTGCTGACTTCTGCTCGATAAAATCGTCTTGAAAATGCAAACAAAACGTTGTCCAGTGTTGAAAACCTACAAAATAATCCGAAAAACTGTGCAAGTTGTAATTTTAGCTGCACCTAGCGTGCCTTAGTAAACACAACCGAACGAAACAAGTAATGACAACCTGCTACACGATTGGACGTGATAGAGGAGTAAACCAATTATAATAACGCTGTGTAACAATGATAAATAAAATTGCGGTAGAATTGGTATAAGCGGCTTTATTGAAGGCATCTCAAGGGTTCAATGCATCGTAACTTAATGCAAGAGAGGGCATTCCCCTCTTTTGTAACAATAAATAAGCAGAGAATAGAAAAAAGCAGGGGGCTTACCGAACGCTTGATGAAGTCTTGGGGGCGATGTTTCCAAATGATTCAGTTGTTAAGAAAAGCAGCTCCGGTAGAACAATATGACGACTGTGACGACGAAAAAAACGACATCTTTCTTCTCTTTTTTCGAATTGATCGTTTGATAATAAATTCAGAGTATACTGTACCATACGTTAAGGGGGGGGGGGGGTGGGGGTGTCACACATCAGGATTGCTGTCCCCTCAAGAATTGATTAATTTGTAATTCTATCATCCCAGTTTCTTATTCCTTAATTATTTAACTCAATATTTTCATCAATCAATTCCACCGTTTTTTATTTTCTGCCATCAATCCTTCAACAACCCCAAGAATGGCGAAACACCCTTCAAAAAATCCTTGGAACTAAAGATATTTGAGTTCATTCGCAATAAAGGAACGTTGAGATCGAAACAACAAAAACAGCTGAGGCAAACTTTTTAAACGTTGACTACATATCAAATGCAAGAGTTAATTTACGAATGAAATGTGTTGATGATATTTTACATCGAATTAAGATAAACCTTCGAATAAAGGCAAATATTTTATCTTTTTCATCACAGAATAAAAAGACAGTGCCAAACGTTGACCAAAAATTAGATATGGTATGGCAAAGGTATCACTTTGTTCAAATGTTTGCATTGTATGACCGTCATGTTTTCCTAACTCTGATAATTAACTTCCCAAACTCATTCAAACACTTTTAAATTTCATAACATTTTATACTTCAAAATGTATTCAAACATATTTTTTAAGTAAGTATAGATTGGCACCTGCGAACTTATACCATGTTGCAAATGTGAAGGTGGCTACTGTAATCAACTGAAATTATCCTGCGGTATTTTTGTTAATCGTCAAGGAATGCTTTTGAAGAAAGTAAAATTTAGGCCGGACGAAAGTTGAAAACCTCAGAAATGGCACAGGACTTGAATACAGTTATACACGGTTCTTCTTTCATTCCTTTTTTATTTTTCGCGCACAGAAAAATTAAAATAATAAAAGGTTAAATGGTGCAATAATTAAATCAGTTTAATGAATTAAATTTGGTTAACACGATTAGATACCCCTGGAAAAAATACATATGCAAAGTAAATCACATACTATATATGCAAAAATAATTTTGTTCAAATGTTTGCATCCGATTTATTCATACGGCGGAGGTGCATACGCCGGAGGTGCAGTGGCAAAACCAAACGTGGAACCAGGTTGCCCTTCCATACCATAACCAAAAGTGACAGGGGGTGCAGCGAGGGGAGCAGGGGCAATGGGGTCCATTCTCATGAACCATAAACTATGAACATCGATTGGATAATCTGGTCCTTTGTCTTGGTGAATATATTTGGCAGAGACATCAGCTGACAAAATGACATACCAGCCCATGTTAGCACACATTTTTACAAGATATTTTATCAAAACACGGCCATGTGCGCCATCATGACCACTCATGCCATAGCTCCATGGGTTCCCATTCAACTTCAACTCAAAGCTTGCACCATAGGGTCGCTCTCTTGCCACGCCGAACAACCAGACTCGCTTCACTTCTGCCGTAAGCGCCTGGACAAGATCAGAGGGTGCATTGATGAAACGTACTTTGTCAGTCCAGTTCAATGAAATACAGAATATTGGCATTGCCATAGGAGGGCATCGCTGAAAAGTCAAAATACTCTTGTCGTTCAGCTTTCTGGTCAAATCTATTGCAATTTGTACCCGCCAACCAATGGTCAAGAACGCTTCAAATAATTTGCACATAAAGAGGCGTGTATCCACTGACATTTCACCATCTGCCCACCAAGGTGTGCCAGCAAGCTTGAACTCATATGCATTGAATTTCTGTTTCTCTTGCTGGATTCCCCGGCTCCATGTTTGTGCGATGGTGCGTTTTGCACATTCTACGACATCAGGTGGAGCATCTATCAACCGCAAACGATCATTTCTGTTTAAACTGATGACAAATCCAGCCAATCTTGAACCGTCACTTGGAATAGCTGGATCATACCTAAAAAACAGAGCATCTGCATTCCCTCTTAAGTTTGAGCTGCCATACAATATCCACTGACGCATGTCTAGCTCATTCAACAATGCTTTTATCAATGTCTTCGATTGTATATTTTCTGCTCCGCCCAAACTTGACCATGGTGTTCCTTTAAGCTTTATCTGGAGGACATCTCCAATAATTTTTGTATCTTGAATGGTTTGTGGCCAATTCCTTTCAACGACATTTTCCAGGGTTTTATGCAAATTTTGTGGAAAATTGATGAACTGCAGTTTGTCGTACCCACTGACCCCAATGCATGCAAATGGAAATTGTGCAGGAACAGTCTGTTCTCGATGGAATAACCAAGTTGCAAAATCAGTTGTTTGAGCAAAATCACTTGATATCAGCAATTTAAGACCATTATTATAAAGGCGCTGAAGCAAATGGCTCGTTAGTTTTCTTCCCTGTATGGCCTGGTCCCTTGATGAGCATTCATTGAATGGGTTGCCTTTCAATTTGAAATCATAGCCATTACCAAGGCGCATTTCCTCATGCTGAAGACCTGATGGCCAGAAAATAAGAAGGCTAATTAATGATGACCAACCGAATCGCAAAAGAAATCACCTCATATCACTAAATGATCAATCAACCAATCATTCTTTACAATTGTTCATTAATAGTACAACAATCACAGGATCAATAGTCAATAAATAAATCAATCAATTAGTTAATCAATCAATCTGCTCATCAACCAAGCAAACAATGGAAATCAAGTTCATCATCTAATTAATCAATCAATAGGTAAATGACTAAATCAATCAATCAATCATCAATCAATCAATCAATCAATCAATCAATCAATCAATCAATCAATTAACCAATCAATTAACCAATCAATCAATCAATCAATCAATCAACCAATCAATCAATTAACCAATCAATCAACCAATCAATCAATCATCAATCAATCAATCAACCAATCAATTAACCAATCAATTAACCAATCAATCAATCAATCAATCAACCAATCAATTAACCAATCAATCAATCATCAATCAATCAATCAATCAACCAATCGATTAACCAATCAATCAATCAATTAATCAACCAATCAATCAATTAACCAATCAATCAACCAATCAATCAATTAACCAATCAATTAACCAATCAATTAACCAATCAATCAACCAATCAATCAATTAACCAATCAATTAACCAATCAATTAACCAATCAATCAATCAACCAATCAATTAACCAATCAATCAATCAATCAATCAATCAATCAATTAACCAATCAATTAACCAGTCAATCACCAAATTAATCACAAATAAATCAGCTCTAGTTCATGACTCAATTGACTTATTGGTTTATCAATAGATCGATCAATCAACCAATCAGCACCATTACACAATCAATCCAATCTAAATGTCCATCAAAAGTCACAAAAAAAAACATTAAAAATCAAGCAGACAAACATGCACATAAACAAATAAGCAATGGCCAGTTTGCATAGTATGGCCAATCTTGACAAGATCTTGGGTGCGCTAACAGTCCCGCACCTCAGGTACGGGTGCACTTAAGCTGTACAAAAATTGTTGTGTGGGCCACTACACTATAAGTACCGCTGCACAGACATGACAAATACAAAATCGGAGGGGCGTCCAAGTGCCCTTTCTTAGGCATTTAAGAATTATCTTGGGTGCGCCATTGCCATACTCTGCATTCTTGAGCAATGGAAATGCAAGCAGGGTTGAACATGCAATCTGTTACCTGTTACTTAAGTATTAATTTTTGCAATGAATTGAAGACCTTCAGGAAATCTATGAAATGTTTGTATTATCATTAGACATGGATCCCTGCAAACAAACAAAACAAATCCATTTATTTTCCATTATTCAATTTTTAAAAATAAACGATTTACCTTGTCACCCATTCAACATTTAAGGAGAAATTCTATCAAAAAGATATGAAATTCATAATTTAAAGAAATTTTGGAAACCCTAGTATAGTAATCAAAAATTCACTGAAAACGAATAACCTACCTCCCCAATGTTGCAGAATTGTTTCCCTTATGATATTAATTTCTTGATCTGTAGCGTAATAGACACGAATTCTGTCAGTATATCTGAATGTTATGGTCATATAATCAAAACCAAATGGCATTGGCACAAGGTTCGAATGATTTCCACCCATCTTTCCACTCTCTTTGTAGAATCAGTTTCAAAATCTGCAAAAAGGAACATCTTTTCAATTAAACAATACAATTGGATTTGCGGCTGGTGATGATGATGATAATTGAATTAAGATAATGATGATGACGTTGATGATGATAATGATGATGACGTTGATGACAATGATGATGATGATGATGACGATGATAATGATCATGATGATGATGTTGATGCTGCTCATCATCATCATAATGATGATCATGATGATGATGATGATTATAATTGAATCAAGATGATGATAATAATGATGATGACATTGATGATGGTAATGATGATGATAATGATGATGATGATGATGACGATGATGATGACGATAATGATGATAATGATCATGATGATGATGATGACGTTGATGATGATGATCATCATCATAATGATGATGATGATGATGATGATTATAATTGAATCAAGATGATGATGATAAGGATTTGATGATGGTAATGGCGGTGATGATGGTGATGATGATGTTGATAATGTTGATGTTGATGATGACAATGATGATGACGTTGATGATGATAATGATTGATGATAGTGATAAGAATGATAACAAGTTTATTATTGCCGATGATGATGCTGATTGAATACAAAACAAGGAAATTTGATCGACAGGAAAGACGTGCACCAACCCACACACCAAGAACCAGACTGCAGTGGTCCACACCCCCTTGTCGAATAAAGTCATATTAACCTTCTTATGGGTGTAAAACGTACAGAATCGAAAAATACGAGGACTAAAACATTTCCCTATTAAACACAAAAGTTTACTTCGCATTTAAAAGCCAAAGAAATGATTGTTCCGCCTATAGCTTCTACTATTTTCTATGGATTAAACTTCTTGGCTAGGCCTTCTCCTAAAGGCCAATCAAGCAATATTATGCCGACGCAAAAACTAGGATATCAACAAGAATACTTCGCAATTAAACTAAAAAAGATGTAAAATAACTCACCTTGGAGACACCGACTTAATGATTGCTCGCATGAATGCAAACCAAGTGCACGAGTGACTGAATTCCCGAACCACAAGAATTTCTGAACTTTAAAAGAATAACAGAATTGCATACAAAGCTGCATCCGATGCTCCTTCGCAGTGCCAGTTGTGACGTGTTTACTTTCTCACATTGTAACAGGGATTATCCTTTCTCGTGGTTTGAACGATTTTAGCTAACACAGCAATTCTATAATCCCGAGTTTGCATTTTTTTAAATTCGGAAAACGAGGGTGGGAAACTATATTTGAATAGGGGGCCTGCAGCACTCCAGATCAAGGGGGCAGACTATGAAAAATCAGGGCATGAAAGTTGACAGACAAATACAGCATTTTTCTGGGAGAAGAGGCAATTGCTTTGGCTTTGTAAAAACTTGCATCCAAAATCATATCGGATAAAACAAATTGTATTTCCTCTAGCAAAATATGTTTTCTACTGTAAGCATATAAATTGCAGGAAGAAAATACGGAGCTATGAAAATAGCTCAAAATTTCATGATCTGTTTAACTAAATTGTTATGAATAAAAGAATGTTTGAATGTGTATTTCAAGAGAATTGTTGACAATTACAGTGCGAAATATGAAACAAAAAATATTGGAGCTATAAAAATAGCTCAAGATTTCATGATATGTTGTATTAAAATGTAATGAATAAGAAAGTTGAAAACTCATGTTTGAGTGAGTTTTTTAAGGGAATTATTTACAATTGGTGACATCGCAATACCAGCTGATGTTTGATACCTGAAGTTAAGAGGTGTTCTCAGAGCAGCATTTAATGAGACATTGCAACTAGCACCTCTCCAGTCCAGTTAACTCTTGAGTGTATGGATGGGTAAGAAATTAGAATGCCTCAAAAGATGCCAACTTATTAGTGACAATATATCTCAACTATAAAGTGTGAACTTGATTTAATGAAGATTGCTCGATAAGAAAGCAGTGTCTATTGGAAATAACGCCAAGACAAAGGTCTTTTATCATAAAGTATTGATGTTGTGTCCAACTGCTCATTGTCAGGTCTATGTAGGCCATAGGTAAGTAAAACTCCAGTTCTTTCATTAATGCATTTACCAGATTGTAAAATTTACAAGGACTGGACTTATGATTGATTGAACACGATTGAATAAAAGCTTCTATCAATCTGGCACCTACGACTTCCCCATGGCAAAAGATCGATGGTGATGATGTAACTTGGGACCCAAGTAATGATTTCTTAACGGCCTAGCCAGGAGCCGACCCATACCTCATGCAAATAGTCTGGTGTTTTGCAAAAAGAGTACAGCATAAATTAAAATGACACAGGAGAAATTCAATGTAATGATAACGCAGTCATTTTACCATTATAATATCGAATTAATGCTTTGAGAAATGATTTGATTTAATGATAAAATGGTGATATTTCAATGGTTTTAATCACATTAAAGCAATCACTTAATCAAATGTAACAGAATCAACAAACCAACAAATCAAAGAATTATTTATAACAGGAAAGAAAGAAGCCGCCATTGTCCGAAGCTCTATATCATTATGTGCTCCAAAAAACATCACAGCCAAACACAAATGTAACTTGTAGTAGATACGAAAGAAAATTGCTCATCCATAAATGGTAGCATAATCTCGGCAGATATGACAAGACCAATAGATAGGACATTATTTGAATTGGCTCAAATGCAAAGTAGGAAACCATGAAAACATCTCCATTTATTAGTAACATCATGAGTTTTGTTCTGAAAGAACATTTTTAATTGTGTTTGTATTTGTTGCTCAGTTCATTTATTGGAGAATTAAGTGGTTTGATGGCTTGAGATTTTGTGATTTTGTGAAATCATGACGTTACTTCTAATAGGCTTTCAACTGTTCTGAACAACAACAGACTCGGAAAAAGGAAAAATTAATGCGCAGATCAAACATGCAAATGTATGGCTGGATGAAAATGACAAATTCACATGTTTCTTCAAATGATCTTAAAATGCATTGGAAAATTTGATCATGACAAGGAAAATGAATGAAAACCGGATTTATGGTACATTTGGACATGATAAATCCTGTTTTATTGATCTTAAATATAAACTAAAATTACGTTCAATTTCTCATTGTTGCTTCCTCTCCTACAACGAGCCAGTTTAACACCGCAAATAATTAGCAACGTTATCATATTTTAAGTTGGCCCCAGCTTTCATGCTTTGGTCATTTATTGGTTATTTCAATACTAAAGATACGGCGAATCGATTTTCTTAAATCACCATAAGTAAACGAGGAAATGCTGTATGTCCTGCGCACTTTACTTTTACAAAAATGTACCATTTCAAGACTGACGGACGGCAACTAGAAATTAACTCCAGATACTTTGCACTTTCTGTGCGTATAGATCACTGGATACTGAATTAAATACTGTATTTTTCTCTCTCTGCAAACATTTCCATTCATCGTATTTTCGTTAGTCACATACCGAACTTTAATCAAATAGTTAGACCTTGCTTCTAACTTGCAACAAATGAGGCCTTTCCAAACATTATTTCTGTTTGCATAGAAAAGTTATTTCCAGGAAGTTTTTGCTAGAGAAGCTGTTTTCATAATATTTAACGGTTAAAAATATTCCTTTCAAGAGCAGTCTTGAAACATTACTTTAAAAAAAATGTTCAAGAGTTCCTCGGTGACATCTTTCTAAACAAAACATCCCGAGGTCCATGTATAAAGGTCATCCTATATGCATTTTACCATTTTACAACATCCTTACAAAAGGCTTAATCTGTCACGAGAGCAGCAAGTTTAAATGTCATATCACAGTGGAAGATATCAAAACAAACCAAATGAAAGAAACTTTTAGAACGCAAAATACATATCTGAAGTGAAGCCATTCTTCTCTAGATTTGGAATGCATGCGAATTGAATCATGGGTGGTGGGCCACACATCAGAACTTGTGAGTCTGGTCCAGCTTTCGGCATGTGATCACTGATCATCGCTTGATTTATAAACCCAGTGCTGTATTTCCAGCCTAGGCAAAGAAACATAGGGTTATGTGTCAGGCAAGAGGTCATAAAGGTCAAAACAGGTCACAAAAGGTCATACAAACGACAAAAAAGATATTTAGGATACGTCCGTTACCTTTTCACTACGTGTCAAAGGTTTAAAGTGACGTCAAATCAAAGGTAAACAATGGTAATAAACAATTATAAGGATTGAACAGGGGTCACCTTCCATTGGTCGATCCAAAGTATACCACAAATGAAATCGGTCTTTGTGCTCTTTAGCAATCCTTTCAAGATCAGATCGAAGCAAAATATCTGCTTCAGTCTAAATTGAATGAGATAAACAAGATGTAGATTAAATTAATACAAATAGAAAAAAAATAAAAGCATGATTTATTGGGAGATTGATTGATAGATTGATTGATTTATCTATTTATTTATTCATTTATTTATTTATTGATTGGTTGATTGATAGATTGACTGATTGATTAATTGACTGATTGATTGATTGGTTGCCTGATGATGGATTGATTGGTTATTTGATTGATTAACTGATTGAGTGACCAATTGAGTGACCGATTGATTGATTGATTGATTGATTGATTGATTGATTAATTGACTGATTGATTGATTGGTTGCCTGATTGATGGATTGATTGGTTATTTGATTGATTAACTGATTGAGTGACCAATTGAGTGACCGATTGATTGATTGATTGATTGATTGATTGATTGATTGATTGATATAAGCAATAAAGAATGAAGTAATGGTTCTACTAACTTGATTCGCAAAAAGCAGCCACATTTTTGTTTTGTCTGATGGATTCTTCAAGATTGCTTTTATTACTTGCAGCATTGGAGTTATGCCTAAAAGTAAATGAGTTCTCAAGTAAACCAAACTACATAGCTATAAATATAAATAGATACTCTTCAATTATCCAAGATTGTATCACTCGAGCAAAACTAGCCTGTTTTAACATATTTGTTTAACTATTTAGTTGAATCTATGCTATTGAAATATTATATCAAATTTCATAATACCATTTTACATCATGCATTATTAAAACACTATTTTCGCCTTCAAATTCTTAAAACATTGTAAAATACCTCACACAGCACCCTGCTTGACAAAAATGACATTGAACACTATTCACCTGTTCCACCAGCAATCATTCCAATGGTTTTACATTTTCTTGTTACAAGTGGTTTGGATCCATCTTTTATTTCAATTTGCCCTTGAAAATAAAATAAATGAATATTAAGACAGCTAGCATAAATATGTTAAGGCAAAGAAATGCATCTATTGTCTCCAAACTACAAAGATTTATCATCAAAAAGGTCATAGAGACATAACAGAAAGCCAAAAATTTAATTATAAAGCCAAATTTATAGTGAACAGTGCATAAATAAAGTAGCCAGATTCCAATTAAAATTCTTTCATTAATGAACATAAATAATTAACAAAAATTAAGAACAATTGAGGTGTCAATTTATTTCATGACACTTTATTGTGCTTTTCCAAACAAATTTAACTCAATGAAATTTGAACTCTGTTCTATTCAAACTACATTAGGCTAATTTCCATTGAATCTCAAAATTTTTCAGCTGATTTTGTCTCCCTTTCAAACTTCTTAAAATAAATGTCACGTAATTTCTAACCACACTAACACAGTTTAATAACATTTGTCAATGTGACCAACCATAAGGTCTTATAAATAATTATTATCAAGCAAGAACTAATATAACCATTCTAATTCAACCTTTCCTGGAGAGAAGGTACGGCATAAAGACTTACAGCAAGAATCATTTGTTTTCCACAGAAGGGGGGGGGAGAAGGAATACTTTTAGCATCCAAACACATATAAGTAAATACCAACATGGTTTTTTCCCTGACATAATCCATTTGCTACTATCTTGCAGTCTCAAAAGGAGGCTTAGTTGTACAGGTACAACATTAACAGGAGTGAAAAGTTTAACAATCTGCATCCAAGTGATAAAAAATAGATTTGGAAATGAATTAAGCACAAGTTGGATGAATTCATTCCCAAGAATACCTGGCTTGGAATATGTGAGCTTTCCAGATGGACCTCTGACATCAATGGTGTCACCAAGCTTTAAACTTTCCAAATGCTGTGACATTTTACCACCATCCGGGTACCGAGGATGTACCCCTTTGAAGTAAACCTGAAATATTTCCATTTCATGAGAATATACTTTGACATAAACAGTAAAGAACTGCATTTCCAAATTTATCCGACAGATGTAGCTAACAGAAGAACAAGAGAAAATAAAATAAAGACCATTTACCTTGATGACAAGATCAAAATGTCCAACATCATCATCAGAAGTAACAGGGGTGTAGGGGCGGACAACTAAATTTCCATCAATGATTGCAGACAAGTAGATGTGCTTTCCTAAAACACATATTTAAGTGATTTTTACGAGATTTTTATACTATCCAGTATATAATTTTTCAGAAGCAGAATAACATTGCCACTTTTGAAAAATTCTTTCAACCACCCTCACCAGAGCCCTACCCCCTATGCTACACTCCAGGGGGGTTTAATCAAGTTGTTAAATTAGATTATCTTCAAGATGCCATTTACTTAACATTGTCAGAAGATGGTAATTCAAAGAAAATTTCCATTAATCTAAGTCCTAATATTTACAGTAAACCATAGATTGATTTTGCTTGTTTTGCCATATATTTTCAAATATATCTTTTCTTATTTTCCATTAGTATTTTTATCATTGTTTTCAAATAAATTTCTATTTCAATTTAATTGTGTTTCATTTGTTATTGATGGTATATCATGGTTCAACAATTGACCAATCACTAACAAATCATTGTTTTCAATCTCTGAAATACAAAACTATAAAATAAGAAACAAAATAGTTATACCAATTGGTAATCCAAGAATATGCTCAGGAGATTGAAGTGCAAATCGAAATCTTCTTGTATCATGGGACACAACCTTCAAATTTAAAAATCATTTAGTTAGCATTAGGATCCTTGTTTTTGGCTTAAATCATTTGCACTTTCATGAATACATGGGCTATTTTTTCTTCCTTTAAGTCTTTCTTTCTTTCTTCCTTTCTTTCTTTCTTTCTTTCTTTCTTTCTTTCTTTCTTTCTTTCTTTCTTTCTTTCTTTCTTTCTTTCTTTCTTTCTTTCTTTCTTTCTTTCTTTCTTTCTTTCTTTCTTTCTTTCTTTCTTTCTTTTTCTGACTTGCTTTCATTCTTTCTTCCTTTCTTATTTCCTTTCTTTCTTATCTTCTTTCTTTTTTTCTTTCATTATTTTTTTCATTCATTCATTCATTCATTCATTTGCTAATTAACATTATCATTCATTTATTCAGAAACAAATAACTCCAGTTTATCATGGAAAAAACTTATTGTAAATTTCATACATTTAGTGGTGAGAAATTTTCTCAACAAACAAACCTCTTTTCCAACAAGTTTGAATGGAATTTTCTTTTTTGGATCAAGAGCAACTGGCCTTTTCTTCATTTTTAAATAAAGCAATACAACTAATGAGAAGCAGATAATGGATCCTCCAACAATCAGTTGCGTCTAAAATAAAATGCATTTTTAATTGCAGGAGTTTCCAACTAAATCCCACTCGTTTGCTTACAGCAAGGAGCATGGAGCTACTTCAATGCATGTTGGGCTATACAGGGTTTCTGTTGGTAATTTCAAGACCAATACAATAAAGAAAAGGGATCCTCGATATTAAATTAGTTTAAATTTGCATTCTGAAATTACGGCAAATGTTGCCTATTTTCTTGGCGCTATCGTGGTCATTCTTATTACATTGCATTTTTATTGCATGCTTATTACAAACACGTTTCAAAAGATACTTGCAGAAGTACTTAACATAACAGAACACTCAGTTAGTATTTTCAAATATAATTTACCCGTGTTGCATCCATTTTCGCGGGCAAAATCTTTATTTCGCAGTCTTGCCTCAAAAATATCTTGGAAGGAAATCTCCCCTGGGACCATCAACGAAATGCAAACGAGGAAGCAATCACGATTCCGAGGCCTATTAAGAAGTCCCATGCTAATCACGTGCACCTAGAATCCTCATCATAATACCACGTGATAAGAAATTTATAAAAATTTTGAACTTTAATGAATCTCTGGTTAAAAGTGGAATATAATTTATCCTTCATGTAATTTTTACGTTGTGACACCCTGAGAACACTGCTAAACATTTACCACCACTACGGCCAAGATAAAGGGGGGCGGGGTTCACTTTCGATTTCCATCGATGGAATCGTACCATGTTGTTGTTGTTAGTTGAATGACGTCATTCCAGATTTAGTTTCCTCGTTGCTATTTTGTTGTGAGCTAGGAGTCAGGCTTTTTGTTGTGAGGAACGAAAAATCAAAATATATTGGTATGATGTTCAAATATTTCTATTTTCTCACATCTAATACCTGCATTAACATTGTATTGACGTTTTTTTTCGTCTCAAAAGAAATAACGAAAGGAAAACATAGATGTTCGGACGACCCTAATTAATAAATCACTGACCGTAAACTAGTAGGCCTACTCGGTTACAAACCACTGCATACGTTACACTGCTGGCAAATTTTGCAACAAATCATGCACTATATAAACTATGCTTTCGTGTCGGACTTGCGAAAGATATTTTAGAGCAATATGTGACCCAGATCTCCAATCATGATGAATACATTTGCCATTTTACCACACCATGCGCCGTTCAAAACAATTTTTTCATGAATGATTTATTTTCTTTCAGCATGAAAACACCCTTTCACGAGTTTGTCCGACAAGTACAGCAGCAGATGGGCAAAGTACAGAGCCATGTGAAAGAACAGTATAACAAAGTTTTTACTGAGGAGAGAAAGGCTGAATTGAAAAGGGGAATCTCATATTTTAATGAAAGGGCATGTGTTTACAAAGAAATTGCGTTGCTTAACAAAAATGATTTACAAGGTATGCTAATCACGTTGCAATTTTCAAAATAAATCTTTCTGATTCCCTTTTTTAGAATATTATGAAGGAGATTTTTGCTAGAAAACAAACAGGGATTAGTTACTATCGCTAAAGAGAATAGTTTCTAGGGTCATCTTTTGAACCTAGCTGCCATTCTTCGGATACTAAGCTGTACTATTTAGGATACCAACACTGATGAGAAATTCCGTTCTGATCAATTTTAAATTTATGTATTACTATACATAATATTTTATGAATTCTTTTTTATTTTTTTTGCAGCTGCAATTAATGATATGAATGCTAAGTAAGTATTGCAAATACATACCTTTTGAAATGAATTATTCAAATGTGAATTGGTTTCTTACACTCTTGCCTCATTTCACTTGCACTTTGATAAGTCTGTTCTGCAAAGAGTAAGCAAGAACCAGTTTACCTTCAAGGCAAACTTGAAAACATATTTTAATTGACCTGAATTTTATCCAAACAGGTTAGCAAAGTCTTGCAAGACATCTAGCAGCAAAGTACATTTTCATTGCAAAATAGAACAAGGCATAAAATGGAAAAGAACTGCAAGAATAATTTGCTTTCAGGTGAGATTTCTGTCTTCAATTTGTTGAGGCCTAGGATTCTTAAAGAATGAGTTCCAAAATGCATTGTCGTCTTCTATAATACATTGCTGATGCCTTTTTACTGCCTCCTCACCTTGCAGATGCATCTAAATTTTTTTTGGAAATTTTTCAGGTCGATGAAATTGATGATGACCCGGTAGTAACAAGGTACATGAATGTTGTCCAGTTTTGGATCCTCCGAAATGACATATTACGACAAGTTGGAAAGAAATATGGCAGAGATGAAGAAAATGAATTTCAATTTGTTGATTCATCTGGAGAAGTTGTTCATAGTGAGGCAGTGGATTCCATACCTCAAACTAATGAAGAGGTATATTTTTAATAACTTAACTGCTAGTTATAGAAATTACGATTCATTACTTCTTGATATTCAAATTGATGTAGTTTTGAATTTTTAACTATATATTATATTTTGATGAAGTTGAAGGGTGACAGAAGAAATGCCCCATCAGTTGTGCTCGTGAATATCCGATAAAACATGATTAGAATGATTGATAAATGCACCTAATCACTGTCATTTTCACTGTCATTTTAACAGAATGTATCTTCTCGTTTAGGGTGACCAAATGTCCACATCTGATATTCTTAACAGGTATGTTTTCTTAATTAATTATTAGAATTTCAAATTTGCATCTTCCTCATTTTGTTTACCTTCAGTTCAATGATTCCCACCATTAAAGGAAACCTTCAGACCTACCATCACTTTTGTAGAGTTGCTGAATTGAATTCTGAGGAGATTGAATGTTGCATCTGCATGGAACGGAAATCCGATGTCTCTTTGTCATGTGCCCATTGCTTCTGCAAGCATTGCATTGACTCTTGGTAATTGCTTTTCTTTTTCATCAAATATTTTATATTTAGTTCAGCAAATGATGGTAGACTTTGGAAGATCTAGCTGAATAAAACAAATAAAATAGAAAGACGAAGAAAAACAATGAATAGATATTACCAAAGAAATCCAAATGCAACAGTAATGAAAATTCAACTTAGTCAGTGATTAAAGCATAGAGTGGTAATGATTTTAATTACAAACAGCAATGCACTGCTTGAACTTTTCTGTTTGGCACTGTACAGAGTATTAATTCAATTAACTTTTTACAATCAGGCAGGAGCACGAGCAGAGAACATGCCCAATGTGTCGTCAAACGTTTCCAGAAGAAGAGGAATACTGGGAAATGACAGATGCCCCAAACAAAGATGAAATGCATGATTATTTTGTATCATTAGCATCTGGTATCCCATCATCACCTTCTTTGTAAATCTTTGTACACACAATTGATAGCTTTTCATTTCAGTATTTATTTGTTTTTTTCAACTTTTTTCAAAGCCTGTGGTAATAAGCAATGTTAGTGTATTATACTTTTTAGCTTCTCAAAAAATGAAAACCCTTTGTCTCATATACGCAAATGGCAATTAATACCAGTAATGCTTAATTTTTTTAGCTCTTTTAGAGAAGACTCATCGGTAATTACCTTCTGCATGAATAGTGCTATGGCAAAGGGTCATTCTCATAAGCCAGTTGAATGACTTCCTTCAATGATTTATTGCTGCTAAAAACAAGTTTTTTCACTGCAAAGAAGCCATTTAATGTCATTGCAGTATATTGATATTACTGATACCCACGAAATATCATTTGCTCAATCATATCCCTTGCATGGATCAAGTCATGGTTCTGCCAAAATACAGTATTCATGCTGGCCATTCAGGTTCTGCTTAATTGCAAGATGCTGCCACAAAAAGGTTACTTCTGCCATAATAACAGTAATGCCACTGCCAATGCTGCTATGAAGCTGCCAATAACACATTGATTTGCTAATTTACAAGCATATGTTTCTGTTGAGTATGTGTTACTGCCACCTGCACCATTCCATGCCAAACTCGTACCAATGCCACCAAGACATTTCTGCCAAAAATATTCAAGGAACCACCACTTGTGTTTGATTCTCCATAACAAAAAACTCCCTCTAAGTTATCGCTTCCTTCACAGCCAAGTGTTTAAATTATTGCAGCTATTTCCTGTATCATTCTAAGAATTTAGTTTTTGTACCAAAATCCCCAAAAAAATTGTTGGTAGTTTTATAATTTTCCATTATATTGCAATTCTATAAAAATTGATGCAAAATGTTATTTGCAAATTGCATTCTTCAGGAATATATTCTTCAAGGGAATAGGATTGGTTTTTTCTGCTATTGCAGCTTTTGTAGATAAATTCAATCATAAATGGTGTAGATAAAACTCAATTGTTAGTAGCAAACATTGTATAGTTTAGTTATCAATTATATTCTTGATACCATTTTCAATACTGTTGTAGTATGAAATGATTTGATAATTGTATGATAAATGCAATTCATAAAAAGCTGGAGTCCAATTTATTTGAAAAACCTCCACAAAAAATTTACAGGTTCTAGGATTTGTCAAATTTTTCTGAAAAATCTCCACAGTGTTTTTATGCGTTCAAGGGTTGTGTTTTGGTATTGCAATGATTGATACAGGAAATGTTTAATTTTGTCACAATTAATTTGATATTTCTCAGATTGTGTCATCTTACTTTTGAAAAAGGTATAAAAATTACAGGTAATGTTTAAAATGCTCTTTAAACAGGCACCAAAAAGAAACAGAACAACCAATAAATGCAACGATTGTGGTTTTGCAAAATGAATCGCCCTTACCCTCCATGTGACATATGATAGGCCTTTAAACAAATTTTGTTGGAAAATAGAAATATATGAATATCTAATTCTACTACTTATAACTTCATAACTGATGATAATAACAACATTTATTGTCAATGCATAAATAAGATTATAATTTCAGAATATACGAAAATTTCTATAAAGTTTTGCCTTCATATGTGAAGTTGTCCCTCCCGATCATATAGCGCACAATATGAGGTACTGTCCATTTAAACGATCTATGCACGGTATGATTTTATTTAAGCCGTTGTTTATAAACCAATCTTTAAAGGCTGTCTAATATGGCATGATCTGATTGGCCAATTAAACAATCGCTGAACTCATTAACAATAGTCTCACAATGGAACATAGAAGTTATTGTTTACAGCAAGAATTTCCAGCTTTAAAGCCATTCTTTCGGTTGCCCTGTTCAGTAGTATCAATGTATGATTTTTAAACAATTTTAAGCGGTAAATACAATACATAAATTCGACCTGAATACTGTAGTATGCCGTATTTTTCTTATATTCTATAAAAAGTCCGCCAAAGACATCTTTTCCTTTGGTTTTGCTAAATAATCTCTGCTATCGTTATCAACATAGTCATCATCAGAATCATAACCACCTTTTCCGCGTCCTCTTGTTCTTCTTCCACGACCTCTGCCCCCTCTACCTCCTCTACCACCCCTGCCTCCTCGCCCACGTCCACTTCCCCTTCCTCTTTTACCACGGCTGCTGCTTCCACCTCTTTGAGAAGCACTGCCATTCGCTGTCTTGTTTGCCAGTCCATGCACCGTCACCAGTGGGACAAACAGCGGATCACAGAAGGGACAGCCTTGATGCTTTGGAACGCCAATGTTTGTTTGCGTCTAAAAAGATAAGACAAAATAAGCAAAAGGATATGTTGAAGATTGTACATGTATTTGTCGCCTGATACCGGCTTTGAAACTTGAAATTACGATATGAATTTGGACGATAAAATTGACCTAAGGTGCTGATGAGAATGAACAATATTGCATCTCTTGTTTTCGATTATTATTTATATCATCTGAAAGACAAATAACGATAAATGATCAAATGCTAGATCATCACCTTGTGAAATTCAACATCCATTAAAACAGATCCACAATCACATTCATCTTCAGTTACAGCAACACGATGTGCATCTTTGAAGAAGTGAACAATCACTTTACACCTGAAACGGTCAATATAACCTTTCAGCTTTTAAAAAGATCAATTCTACCACTGAAAACAATAAAATTTTCGGTCATAATGACCAGTTACCGATAAAAAAATTGACATTAAATGATGTTTACTAACTTGTTGCAAGCCATTTTCCATTTTGGACCTGATGATGGATCAAAAATGAGAGTACCAGTCTCGCAATCAATGCAACTGGTGACAGCGAGGCTGGCTACAGAATGTTTGCACGTGGGATGAGTGCATTGATTGCAACACATCCCTTTGCGCATGTCATCAAAAGGTGGATGATTGTAACAGTAGGGACATAAAGGTGTGCTCTAAAATAAGAAAGAAATATAAACATGTTAACAACAAAAACTTTTGAATAGTTATGAAAACAAATAAATATGAGATATGGAGTTATCTGTGTTATAGATTTGCATCAAAAAACGTTTTTGCAGTTATGAGTTTCTGGTGGGAAACAATGCGATGGTTGCCATACTAAAATTGCTTCACTTACCTTTCCTCCTTTTGCTGCCCAAAGAAGAAGCTCAAATTCATCTAAAGGACACCTTAATTCCTGCATGAAAAAAATTAGAAAATAAATTGCTGAATTGTTTACAGGAAGGATAATATGCCATCATCAGTAGATTCTAAAGACGTTGCATGCATCTTTTTACGAACATAAATGTGACACATTTGTTTATTCTGGATGGCGCATCATATAGTTGTTTCATGATAGAAATTGTTTGATATACCTTAAAAAGTTTAATATTGCCATCATGTTGAGGTAAACTGTAGGTTTCATCACAATTAGCGCAATGCAATCGACATGGTTTGGCTGTTATGAGTTTCATATAACGGTGGCATTTTCCACATCTAAAATTGAGCAGGTTATCGAATTAACAGATTTGTATCATCAAATTCTTTACGTTATGAAATTTATTTAAAATCAGACAAAAATTTTCAGGCTAGTTCAGTTCAGTTTTCATTATTCAATTCTGCAACTTATACAAGTTATAAAGAAAATCCATACAATACATAAGAAAAGAAATATAATGACGATAAAAAGACATATATGAAACAAGTAAAAATATATCAATAAAGATCATAAACAAGAGTTCTAAAAGGAGGCTATTTATTTTCTTATATTCATGGCATTTCTTCCATTCTCAGTGACTAATTTTTATACATTGCATTGCATGATATCATCTATCGAATTTCTATCTTTGATTAAATTTAGGCTTTATACAGTGGCGAAAACCTACCAGAATATTTAGGGGGCAAGCCTTTTGATTAGATGACGTCACACTCGTCCATTTTAATATGAACAAAAGACTATTGTCTTCTATCATCGAACGCCCCCCTCCCCTCCTCGGCACAAGGTGTCCGCCACTGATTTTACATCGTTTAGATTCTCTGAAAAAAGCGTCTTTTATATACTTAATACCTTGTTATGCCAAGGTAAAAACGAACCTATTTTGGAAAGAATACAACTAATGATTTTGATTTAAACAAAATGGAAGATACCTAGAAAGAGGCTTTCCAGATTCTGAAAGTTTAGTGAAGGAGACTTCAAACAATTCATCCATATTTGAAATATTTTCATGAAAATACTCAAATTTGCTGTTAAAACAATTGATGCTATGCTTCAAAACTGAGTCAAAATCGGCCTAAAAATAAAAGAAGCAAATTACATAGTTTAAGCAAGGGTTATTTTGGTCAGGAATCGGAAGAGCTCAAAATCTAAAGGAAAATTACCTCGCTATAGCAATTAATGGCTTAATAGCACTATTTGTTTCAGCGTTCGTAATTTCGTATAAAATTATGAGTATTTACATAAGAAACCAAACGGATGATTACCTTTCCGTGGGCAATTAAATTTAACTGTTTCTCTACAGCTGCTCTCATGGTAGGTAATACCAATTCAGGATCAATCTAACAAACAAAAAAGAGCAAGCCTCATTTTAATTATTATAGCACTATAATATATATTTGCATTTGCGCTTTGCATCTAGATTTCTGATTTAATAATCAGCTAATGGATATCTAATCATTTTATTTCAAAATTAAACCTAGGTTTTCCCTCTTCACTTCATAATTAAACTATTTCACCTTCATATTTATAACCACTTCTCTTTATTTCATTTCTAACGTTTCTTTATCTATGTTTCATATTTCAAAATTTCAAGCAGACATGCACCCCTCTTCCATTTCAATAACCCTCTCTCCGTTCCGTTCAATAACGTTCCGTCTGTTTTGCTTCTGAAATCCATCTAGCGCATCCTTGTACTAAAACTATCGCTCTAATAAAATTGGTACAAAGTTACTCAGAGACAAGTCATGCTTTGCAGCACCGTTTAAGTCTTCACAGTTCAAAGACACCTTTTAAGTCAATTTATTATGAATGATCAAGTCGAATAAAATGAAAAAGAACTCTTTATTCCTCGTCGTCCTAGTCTTCAAGTTACGCTTTGCAGCAAACCACGGACGGGCCAGAACAGACCATCTCCCAACAGACCCAAGGCCAAGCGCCCTTTCTCTGCAAAGATCCATTCAGTCCATTAGCACAACTTCTCCCTAGCTTTTCTTTTGATTTAAAGCCATGATTTCATTGGTTCGAGAAGAAATTCACATATTTACCTTTTGGTATCCATGAACAAGAACAATCCCTAACGGAGTTGGAACAAGTTTGCGACCAGTTGTAACTTGAACGTAATTTCTTTGACATATGTTGTTGATGTGAACTGGAATGCTTGCATCCTAAGTAATTTAAGAATATAAAAATTTCAATCATTCTTAACGGGATACAAGACCAAGATGGTGCGTAATGATTTCTGGCACACTGCTCTTATTAGAATCAAGTCTATAACAATTCCTGCTGCTATAGTATTTGAAAACTGTACCATGGCGAACTGGATATTTCCATTTTACAGTAAATTTGCTCTAAGATTTTAACACGCTTAAAATTATGCTTTGGTCAGTTCTCAGAGTATCTTGTACGCCTATTCTATACGAGCACAATATCAACATATCAAAAGGCGATGTAGGTATTATTTAGATTTGGCCATATCCCTGAACCTTTTCCACTTAAGCAATTTCTCCATATTACTTCGTAATGTTACAATTTTTACTGATTTCTAAGAAGTGCATTTGTAAAGATAAAAAATAAATTTCAAAACTTTAAAACATGTACTGACCGTTCCAATTCCATGTTTCTCCATTTTACTGATTAATTCACTTTCAGTTAGCAAATCAGGTGGATTTGTATATTTTTCTGCAAGTTTGTTCTAAAATAGAAAAGAAGTTAGCAATAACTCTTTAAAAATAGAAATACAATAAATAGTAATTAATATGGCATATCATTAATAATACCGTAAACCCATGGGGCTGTAAAACGAACAATTACCTACCCCTTTGATTTCATAATGATCCTCTTTTTCAAAATGAGGCAGTGCTTCATCAGGCTGGATAGTAAGCCAGTACATGACCGAAGTGAATCCTGGGAATTTCATTGTTTTGCCTTCGCAGCCGAACTCCTCACCATTGACGCTGAAGCGGACAGACGTCTGCATATATTTGCAATCGTAGCTTATCTGAAGGGAGAAATCAAATAAGTATAATGAAAAGGGATGGCCAGCATTTATGTGACACCAGGGCCGCCGAGAGGTTGTCGAGGCCCAGGAGCAAAACTGCAAAATGAGACCCTTGTGTCTGTGACCGAAGCGAGGAGAAGGGGCAGAAAGCAAGGAAATCTGGGGGACAGAACCTGGAGACACTCTTAGAACCTTGTAGGCTGCTCATATTGGGAGGTTCCTTGAATACATCTAAACAGGCTATAAATAACAATTTTGATATTAGTTGATGAGGCTCCCTAGCCCTGAGGCCCTGGAGCAAAATGCAACCTCTGCCCCTCCCTCTCGGCGGTCCTGTTTGACACTGCATGCTATGTAAATCTTCGTGTATTCAAGACAATTTAATACGGCGTAGTCCATTTGTTCGCGTCCACAAGTTTACGACAGTTAATTATTAATGTCTTTGTATATATAAATTCAAATAGGCAATGGCTGACATGGAGTAGGATACTAACCATAAGGGTGCTACCCAATTGTAAATTAAATGTCTCTTTCTGGGAGTCGAACCCCGTTTGCCGTCACCGGAGTCAAGCAACCAATCAACTATGCCACACAGGCACAAGGCATATATATATATATTCTATTAACAACTTACAAGACATATTACTAACTACACTAATTATGTGATAGAAACAGGAAGAGTGCAAGCCATTTTACGTTGCAGAGTGGCTTTAGCGCAGAAAACAAAATTTGAAATTTTTGGAGTAAAAAACCATTTAACAAGAATGTTAACTAAAATGAATAAATAAATATGCAAAGTATGGCATGTGAACTTCAAACATATGAAGAGGAAACTTACAGTTGCAATAAAATGGCGAGTTATATAATCATACATTCTCCAATTATCCCCTGATAATTCATTCTCAGATGCAGATTTCATTGGGGTGATTGGGGGGTGATCACCAACATCGGTCCCTTTTCTGTAACATATTTAAATATTAATCAATTAAACATATTCATATATACTTGATAATATTTATACGTTGGAAGCCACAGCAAAAAAATTCACTATCAGATGACAAGGTGCTAAAAATCTCGTATTTAGTTTTCTTATTCAACTGGCATTTCTAAATGATCGGAAGATCAATATCCAAATAACACACATAGACGTGGGGACTGGTCCCCCATTGCCAGTTAAGTCGTTGAGCCTCCACAGTGGCTTGCAAACCCCGCAGCCACCGGTAGACAACATATTAGACATAAAGGAAAGAGGACAGTGACAGTAATCAAGAAATTGAAATGAAGAACGTACTTTGGTTTCGATATACCATCACGAAGCAAATCCCTAACATAGGATCCCCAAGCTGGATTACTTGATTGCTGTTTCAATGTACCTCTGCAAAAGTAATTAAAAATACTATCAATCTCAGTGTTTTTATCCTATCCAGATAAATCAGACTCGGATAGAGATATCATTGATAAAAAGAGATAAAAACCAAAAAAACACGAGGGCAATTAAGTAAGAATACTAACATTAAATCAAAACTATCAGGATATTGAGTCGTCTCTGTTCTTGGGTAGCTGATGTATCCCTAAAAATTCAAAATATCACATTTTAGTTGCATCACACACTGGAGCATCATACCAGGCAAGCAGTCGCCACAATTTACCTGACACATTTTAGGAGAAGATTTTCAAATAAAACGTTCGGCTAGATTTAAGCCGTTTTGTATTAAGAAACCAATGGAATGAGATATCATTAACGAAAAAGGGAACATTCACTGCTCACTAACTTGTATGTAGAGTTTTTCTGCAATTTGCATAGCTTGCTGTGGTCCAATACCTAATGATGCCGATGCAACTCGTAGCATTTCTACCGTGTTTAATGCAATTGGCCGGGTCTTCGATTTTTCTTTCTGTGTTACACTTGTCACCCTAAAGAATACAAGTTAATTCAGTTTTAACTCCCATTTATATTTATGGTTTTGATGCGTGATACACGCATGGCATTGACGTAATAATATATTTGATGCAAACACCTAATACCACAGGGAGACTGAATAACATAATCATTTATTTATGGTGAAGTATCTTTTGAACTAATGATATTAGATCCCTTGTTGTCAGCTTTAACAACAATAGCAGAAAAGGATTTATTGAATATTCAAATATTTTATCCTTTGCTGTTCAAATATTTGTTGCTTGTAGCATTTTACAAAAATCATATGAAAAAGAACGGCAAATGGCAGATAGAAGTGACACGAGATGTAACAAAAAAGGCGTTTAAAACGCACGAAATGATTGGAAGAAATAAAAAATTGGATGTATGTGAGAAAAGGGCGTGAAGCCCTGCTACATATGAAAATGTCGAAATGATCGTAGCTCACACAGCAATGGTACAGCCTTTAACAATGTTATGAAACATGTTGCCAACATCTTGATCGAACACCCGCAAACGTGTCCAATCCAACTTGATGCATCGACCAGATGGAATTTGAACCTGTTGAAAACGGTTATATGAAAAAGCATTGAGAATGGTGTGATGGTGTGAAACGATCACAAGAAACTAATCAATCCATACAAGAAACTGTCGATTCTTGCTTTATTCAACAACGCCCGTTGCAACTAAGTGGCGTTTTTCAAACGCTATTTCAAAATGTGCATAGCACTTGCCAGATTTTGAACCATTGCCCAACATTGCAACTCAACAATGAGCAAGTTGAAAAACAGAAATACAACCGTAGATAAACCTACATACAGACACCCATTCACAAATAGGGAGGGGGGAAGCACCAGACTAAAAACGATGTGGATGGGCCACTAGCTGACGATGTATGGCAGATTATGATTTGCAATTATACAGCGGAGGAGTTGGGTTTAGTTCTCAAGGTTTCCATTGCAACTTTTATTTGTCTGTTTACTATTGATCATCAAATGTAAAGACAAAAAGGTTTGACTTTATTTACTAGACAAAGCCAAGCAATTCAAATTTTGATGCCTACTTCTACTTGCAGCTGCCAATATTTTTCTGGTTTAAATGATTGAATTTGATCGTGCCTCTCAACACAAAAACCAAGAGTTGGAGTTTGGCATGGTCCAAAGGATATCAGTGAGCTGTCCAGATCTCCATATTTGCCCTAACAATAAAGAACATTGATAAAAAAGTAAATATAAACTATCAAACTAAAGAATAGAGGGATTAGAACCTATAATCATTAGCCTTGAGTGCAGATGTTCATTACAATAGACTATAGATTGTATTTAAGTTAGAAGTAAGAGCATTGCCAGAACATGAAGCTTTGTTTTATCTTTAAGTAATGCGCCATCATATTATAATAGATTTGTTTTACGATTTAGGCTACATCCCAGACATGAATGAATGGTGCTCTGTGGGTTGCTGGTGGCTCTATAGCTCAGGGCGGCTTCGCTCTTCATGGTTTTTCGTCTCTTCTTAATGTAGCGTAGTGTTTTTGGTAAAGAGTGGTGTAGTGTTACATTGTGTTCTCTTGTTGGTTTATTCTTAGTTAGATAATTGTACAAATTCATTGTGAGAGCCATTCATAGTGGGGACTGGATGACCATGTGTCTTTCCCCGCTATGATTGGCTCAGATTATTGTATTGTAGTTTTTTTTTTAAATGTTATATTTATAAAAAAAAAACATCCCAGACACCCATTATTAAATGCACAAAATGCAATGGGTAATGATAAAAGGAGAGGGTTTAGCCAAATATGGTGAGTGTTAATGTTATGTCTACAATATTGATTGTGGAGCCTACAATCACCACATGAATAACATCAAGATTGTGGAGCTATTGGCACATTGAGGTTGGCTTCTTTGAATCACTGTCTAATTATTAATCACATGATTTAAGTATTATGAGAGATATCCCACAGCTGAAGAGGCCCCTTTAACAAGACCCAATTACTGTAAAATAGAAATGGTTGCATTACCTGAAAATACCGAGTTTGAAACCTGGTAAATGCACACCCGACCCTAAGATCCAACTCTTGCCTTGCATCTACTGACAATGATTCATTCTTATTGGGTTCTATTAGATTCTGCATGGCATGTCGGATCTCTGCATCCGTTATGGCTGAGAACTTTGCTCTGAAGATCACCTGTTTACAAGCAAATCTTCATTAATGATGACAAGCTTAACATGATGCCTGTTATTAGTGATGTGTGATCATAGGGGAGCTATGCTATGGAATACCCTAAATGATGATGCAAAGAAAATAGAGTCTGTTGCAGCTTTCAAAAAAGAAATAAAAACTTGGAATGGAACCAGCTGCCTTTGTACAATTTGTAGATAGACGCTGAATTACTTTGATTTTGATATGTACTTTTTAGTTTTATTTTAGTTTTAGTTTACATTGTAAATAGTTGGTGTAAATTAGATTTACTTTGTAGAACTATGTATGAAACCAACTTTAAATAAATATATTATATTATTGATGATTGCTGGCAATACCCTGAAGCATTGCCAACAAGAGTTTGATGTTTACCATAGTTACAATGATGTTGTATTTTTGTTGTACTTTTCAAGCATAAATTTGAAATAAACTCCCCTCTAGTAAGCCCCGTCTCTAACAAGCCCCCTTTTGAACCTCAAATGTTAAACAAGTCCCCTGAGGCTTAATAGAGCTTTTTCGATATATTTATATATATATATTTATATATAACAGATAATTCAATGTACATTTGATATTATGCAATTCATTTTCTGTAACAATACCTTTTCTCCTGTTTGTGCTCTTTTCATGACAGACAAAGTACAGTCAATGACCTGTTGATGTAAAAAACATAAAAAATACTAAGTTATCTGCCCTTACACCTTCTTTGCAGTTCCTACCAATCACTGAATGGGAGTGTCTTTCTTTCAAATCCCCCTTCATATAGCAGCCCCCTTCAATTTCAATCAATGTTTTCCTCTTTCAAAGAATGATGACAAAACTTAATAAACTTCCCATGCAATCTTACAAAGTATAGGAGAAGCTTGTACCCATAACAACAGATCTGCCACAAAGTGCTCTAAACACGGGTCATAAAATAGTTTAACTTAATAAACAACAAACCTCAAAACATATATTTTCACCCTCTTTATCACAGTCAAGCCATAACACTAGATAGTCTATGCCACGAGCCTGAAATTTAGATGAAATATGAATGAAGAGGTAGACTTAATAACAGAACATGACAGGTTGAAATTTTATTGAGCACCATTTTTAGCAGACCAGCTAACAGTTATCTCATGAATGAAGAGATATATATATGGAGTCATAAAGACCACAGATAATGATAAACTGATTTACTCAAGTGTAATACCAATAAATAACAAATAGCATATAAAGGAATAAGATACTTACTTCTGCTTCAAGAAACTTTGGAATATGGAGATTTTCCATTGCTTCCTTTTTTCTTGTTGGTGCATCAAATAGTTCCCCCTTTAAATGGACAGAAAACGCTTTGAAGCAAAAAATAGCAAGTTAAAAGAATGTATGTAGTAGATATGCAGTTTTGTCGTTATTGCCTGAAATGGAACCATCTCATGCAATAAACTTGCTACTTTTAATTAGGATAACTTATGAGATAATATGAAACAAAACAATGATGCAAAATACTGATACAAAAAAGTAAGAAATTAAAAAGAAGACTTACTGGTTCAACAGCATCCCAGTTATTGTATTGGGCTTTGAAATCAAGTGACATCACATGACCACAAACTGAGGTCATTTTGAACTTAGCAGCTTGTCCAATGAATGTCCCATGGTATTCATGAACTTGGCAGGCTGGTGATAAACCTGAAATAAAAATAAATATCAAAATTGTCAAATGCAAATTGCAATACGCCAACTAAAATCATGAATGAAATAGTCAAGTCTAAAACACACTCTGGTATTGGGGTAGAGTCGAATGGGGTCCGAAATCATAGCTCAAGTCAGAAAAATGTTCATGTAGGACCTCACCATCATTCCCATGTGATTTCAACGTACTAAATTTATTATCTTCTCTTTATGCAGAATATTGCAACATCATCTATTTAGTGAGGGAATGCTAATGCATGCTCCTACTGCAAATGCAGTGACCCCCAAGCTGGTAATCCAGAGAGCCCCCAGCAAGAGAGATAATAGGTGCCAGGGTGGATCACAGCTTTCCACCTCCTTTGCAACCACTCTCAACCAACTTCACTTCAATAGTACAAGATCTGTACAAGTCAAAGAACATTTAAAATGGGGGGGGGGGCTGGAAATTACCTTTTCTGGAGGTGAATCTTCCATTTGACAGAATTTTTGCAATTGATTGAGCAAGTGAGGGCTTCTCTGCCACCATCAAAACAGTCTTCGTCATGGCCACTTGTTTTTTGCAACTTTGAATAGCACCCACGTGTTAAGGCAAGATCTTGTGTTAAATACTTCAAAAGCGTACACGCCAAGGTTGTCCTAGCATCAGCCAAGAGTTCGTTCTAAATCGATACTAGCTTTGATGGCCTAATCTCCCTGCGTTGATGCACAAAACTTTTAATCCTAGCCGATCTTATCAAGCAGTCTAGATGTATACCATCTCATGATATACTGATTTTCCTTGTGAAGCAATGGAATACCACCCTCAACCACCAGTAAATGATTTTTCTTGTAAAGAATGCGACCTGATGTTTTAGCCTCTATTTGGATTATTATCGCTATGCGAGGTTGCATGAAAAGGTTTACTGGCAAAGTCAAAGAATGCCAAAGAATTGCCCAGTTTTGTGATGTGGCAACGCCCCCCCCCCCCCTTCAGCTTCTTGAGAAAATGCAGGCATGTGATAGAGTTATAGAATCAATCTGTAAAACTGCTTATACCCAAAAACTGTGAGCCTCCTCCAAATTGTCTTGAATCGAGTTAGAGGCATAAATGCATCAAGCAATAAAGTTACTGTTTGCTGTGCATAGATTAATCAATTAGTTTGAAGCGAAAAGAAAATGCCCGATTTGTGTAGAACACCATGAAAATAAAATATGGTTTACACTGCGGATTTACGGAACAGCGACCGAAAGTAAACAATGGATATAGCAAAACGAATTTAGCAGGTGCAAGAAAGAAGGAACCTATTTTGATTCAGGAAGCCAATAGACAGGCGTCATTGATGCACTCGAGTCAGTCGTAATAAGGTAATGGACATCATTTCTGGAAACGAAATCAAATATTGATGTTCTTCAAATTTCAAAGAAGAAGGGCGATTAGTCAGAATGGAAATGTTGCTGTTCTCCATGTTATTGCTGCATTTTGCAGCAACGGAAAGCGTTGATCGCAAAACTAAGATAGAAAGTTACGTGGATGTGTACCGAAATAGTGAAAGCGGGGAGAGTTTTCTAGTTGCCTCAATGATACAATGCTCACAGAAATGCTTAGCTTCAACAAAACCATGCACCGGTGCTAATTTTAACACAGAAAAAATAAACGGGCTTCATCAGTGTGAAATTGTGCATACAAGTAATTCGAATGTTGGCTTGCAGACAAGGATTGGATGGATCCACATGGCAGCGGTATGAAGTTTTATCATATTACTAACATTGGGGTGTTTTGTGCAAAAGTTAAACATAACATAATAAATGACAAATAACATCATGCAAAAACCTTGTCATGTCCTCTTCTTACTTTTTTTTAAATAAGCATACACTCTTTTTTTTATAAGAACCAGGTAATTTTTGCTGAGGCTCGATGTTCTTAAAATTTTTCATAATTTGAGACTCGAATGTTCTCAAAAATGTTCTTATACTAGGAGCGATTTTATTCCTAAAAAGTATTGAAAACTACATGCAGTACAATATGCAGTATAGTCCTGAATAGCTTGATGAAGTTACATTTACATTTACATTACATGCTATACATGTACTCAGCTACTTTACTAAGGCATAACACGTTGTCTTATGAATGACTTTTGTTTAGGAATTGCATGGATTTATTTTGTTGAAGTGAAAAAATTCAAAAATCACTTTGTTTTTTTCTCATCCGAAGCTGGGGATGTTCTAAACTTGTTCCTAATTTTTTGGGAAATCGAGCCTCAGTGTTTTTAAAAAGTGTGTTCTTATAAAAAAAGAGTATAATGCGACCGCAATAAACCTTGTAGTCTTTCCAAATTTCGTCAAATCATCTCTATGCGACAATATTCGTGTTTTTAGAAAAGCAAAACCGTCTCTTCAAACCATTCACTTATCAAAAACCAATCAATGGTTTTTCAAAATTCATCGATAACCTCCTAAATAATTACGGGCATGAAAAATCCTTGTTACTTGCAAGGCGTATATTTCACATATAAGCACTATTTGTTAAAAAGTGTCAGCTGATAGCATTTTTGAGGCATTTAAATCAAACAAACGCTTGGATGCAGAACAGCAGGACCTAGTTCGCATCCATGTGGTGGTTGGTTTTAATTTCCCACGATTATTCTTGAAATAATGATATTTCTGTTTGCACTGAAAAAGAGAAACCCTGATTGTGCGAAAGCTGAGTTCACATCTAGATAGCTATACATATAATGCTAATGCGGAAACGTGGAGAAGTTGTGGTGTGTCGCGAGTTCTTATAAATAATTAAAAACATTTCTAGCTTTACAAAGCTAATAATTATTCTTCCATATATTTTATTTATGTATCTAAGCATCATTACATCTATATATTTATATATATGAACTCATTAGCTAGCGAACAACCAGGATTTTTCCATTTTCGGTTATTTATATATCTAGATATCTACATCTAATGAAGGTTGCTGTTAACCGTCCTGCTAAAAATAGTGCTCGATGCCGTAGAAGCTGAGCTATACTATTCTTAATGTGAGAACACGACGGTTTGAGTTGTTCTACAAGTGTCACGCTTGACGCAATCTTCAGACAACTCAAGATCGCATCAAGCGTGAAATTTGAAGTTACAACTTTAACCGTTGCGTTCTGTCATTCAGTTAAGTATATTTATATCTATATCTATATCTTTATCTATATCTTTATCTATATCTTTATCTATATCTTTATCTATATATGAACATTCACAAGCTCTACCACATAGAAATTTTTAAATTTTAAATAGATATTCAGAAAAAGACTTTTAAACGTTTCGACTTTCGTCTTTATCTTAATCTATAACTCTGCAAATCTATATATCTATATATCTTTATTACTAACGAAGACGCAGGTCAAAACGTTTTAAGAGCTGAAGTTTATTTCTTGAGTATCCATACATATTTATATATTTTCTGCACCATTCTTTAGGAGTGAAATATTTAAGGTCAAGTACACCCCCCCCCCCGAGAAATCAAGTAAAATATGAAAAAAATCTATGGATCTTCTAAAAAAGCACTGAAGATAAGTTGTCATGAACAAATTGTGTTTGACTCAAAACGTTTTTGAAGCAAAATAAGCGATCGTGAAATAAGCGTACCCATCTTTGGACCTGACCTACGGCAGATCTTAATATTATGAAACGGTTTCATAAATTTTGCAAACGAGCGTACCCACATCTTTGGATTCTTCGCTATGTGAGGATGAAACTTCCATTTATGCTTGCAAAGGGTTATGAAAGTTGAGAAATGCAATCCCAGCTAATTCATGATCGATGTCATAAATTTGTAAAGAAAAAGGTTTTTTTATTAAGAAACAGAATGTAGATCGCATTGATATCGCACAGACAGACAGATGCAGGTGCTATATTTATGCGGACGTTAAAGATTATATGGAAAGCGAGCTGCCAAAAACAACCGACATTACTTCAATGAGTTTGTCCGGTGCTACTTAAAGCCACCCATTCAGTTTGAAATAATGCTTGTCTGTTTGATTTCTCAAATTCACTTTCTTTGCACTGGTTATTGTCCTCGCATCATAAACAATGTTTATAGATGATCTTTCCTTCTCGCCAGGAAATTCCCGAAGCAAACGAAGAAGGCAAACAAGGTAAGTGCCGCCTTTATAAGCAATCCCCTTTTCCATCTTTAATTTTGGGAGGCACAACCAGTTTTAGCATGCACAAGGACATTAATTTTATGAAATACAGACCATCACATTATATATCACATGACTAAATTAATCATATACAAAGAAACAGGTATCTTGTATAACTCTATAAGATATGTTGAAAGGGACACTAGTTTAAAATTTGATAAATCTAAGAAAACAGCTGATGGATAATACAAACTTCTTATTCAATTAATGAAGAGGTCTGAAAGAAAAATTAATCTTTTGAGATTTCTTATATAAGATGGTTAAAAAAGGTTCTTAAGCAAGAATTATAAACCAAAGGTAAGTAATGGATTTCTCAGCTTGGATTCTAGTGGCGAAAAACTAAAGGTCCGGGGAAAGCTAAATATAGATGCTGGTTTCCTTCCAATCAGATCAGAGGAATGCAAAATTCATGTGATCACCTTCGGCACCATAACTGTTTTGTGGAAAAAAAATGTCGCTGCGCTTTGTATGCATGTGATCATCATCACTATCCTTGAGTTTTAATTAATACTACAATCATACACCTCATAATAATAATAATAATAAAACGAATATTTAAGCAGGATAGCTTGTCAGCATAATTGTAATGCTGTTATCTTAAGGGTGCTGCCATAAAAATTAGAGAAAATAAAGGGAAATAGGTGAACGAATTTTAAATCTACATTATATGTTTAAATTGAAAAATAGATATATGATGATAGTTTCTTTAAAAGAAATGTTCACTTAAATACGAGGCGAAAGCTTTCTTGGTTTCAATCTTCCTAGCATCGAGTGGACGCATGCAAGGAGAAAAGTGGCTAGCCATCTAATTTTAGATGTCTTGGCTTTATATCCGTTGATTTACTTAAATGGTCTTCTTAACTCAACAAATTCATTGTGTAAATGCAACAATGGTTGAATCCTTTCCCTTTCTAGCTCAGTTGAGCTGCAAAGATATCAAGGACAACGATAAAACTGCAGAAAATGGTGTTTATTTGCTTGCTTCTGGTGGTCGAGAATTTCAGGTAAATGGCTGAAATGGTAAAAAGTGTGGGTTTATTTCATCATCTAAAATATTTGTAGTCAGTAATGGTTGGTAGCATAATCTAGCCTATTGTTATGTGCAACAACACCAACTTTAATAAAAGTGAGTTATGTTATCAGTGTTATTATTTTACAAGGGGATGCCAGAAGGACTAGGGAAGGGAAACAACTCAGAGAAGGGGGTATTAATAATATGTATATAGCTGATTTAATGCGCTCCAACGACAAAAGTAATTATCTATGTTGATTTATTCTGAAGTCTTTAGTCTCAGAGTGAACAGTCTTGCATAATCTTTCTCACATTAGGCATATTGCGATATGGCAAATGGAGGGTTCACACTTGTTGCACGATTCTCCAATGCAGATGCAATGCGGTGGATGGTGGCTTCAGGTGAACTCTGGTATAATAATGAAACGTTTGGCCAAACGCAATCAAGCACTCAGAACGAGGATATGGTTAGTTTAGCCTTCGCAGCGATCAACGGTAGCGATATCAAAGTGAGTCGCAGCGATGATAATAATCATACAGCATTGCTTTTAGCATCAGGATGCCTAGGAGGCATTAGCATGCGCAAGAAAATTACCTCATATGGGAATTTCAGGTAAGGTTTGAGTATGCTGTTTCAAAACAGAAATTAATATTAGAAAAAGGGGAGTGGGATCTAATTACGTCATTTTTGAAATTATAATCTTGCCGATTGATAGCGGTGTAAGAATGTGGGTTTCATTTCATTGCACCGAGCCCCCAGTGTGCAATCAATTTTTTCATTGAATAAAACTTTTGCGGGCCCCGGACCTCCAACGCCGCCTACCCCCCTCTCGACGGTACTGGGAGCAACAAAACAGCTTATCAAACTCTTTGGAGAAAGTTCGCAACGATTTTGTCTATAGAAACCCAAACACCATCAATTTGGTATTATATTTGATAACTTTGTTTGTTGCAAATATGAATTTTCAACTCACTATAAACTTTATCAAAACGTTTCGCTTCGTCCTAGAAACGGTGCAGAATGGCAAAGGAATGCTTGCCTTGGAAACTGCAGTGCAACATTTTCTGGGCAATACAGTACAACTGCAGGATTTAAACATGCTACTTCTACCTGTACAGCATCTAACGACATTCTCAATGGCTACCACATTGGCTTCTGGTGTCATTATAACTCCGGAGACGGGGCAGTTATAATGATTGGTGGAGGCGGGCCATCATGTGACCGAGCAGATCATGGGATTGGTATCACAGAGGCAAACACGCCAATCTTGGGAGGGAGCATAGTGAAGCAAGATTTTGGCAACGACGCAAGCAAAAATGTATCAGCTTACGCCTTGAATCTTTGGGTTCGTTAAGGAAACATAACCGATTAGATAATATGTAAATACGTCGTAACATTACCATTGAACGCTTGTAAAGCGCGTGTTTATAACAGTGGTACGAGGAAGTAAAATAAAATAGAATCCCCTTAACTCGGACCCTCAGGGGGGACAGCAAATTCGTCCAACTTAGCGAAAGTCCGAGGTATCCGATGTCTC